>OY741990.2:4924588-5046340 GCA_963555575.2 Hygrocybe coccinea | reverse complement strand
ATCCTGAAGAACTTCCTCAAAGAGGACAAACTTTCTGATCAACTATCTCTTATTGGTTTGGTTTTCTTTATGATCTTGTGCTCTACTTGTATCAGAACAGTCTGACCAAATTCATTGGGATGTATGTACAATAAATCAATTTTGTTCAGACACCTCATGTTGAGACAACTGTCAAAAGGTTGTTAGCTTAAATGAGTGGACTATTGATGAGCTGATTCACAAAGTAGAGCAAAGGAATAAGCTAAAACTGATTCTTCCTTCAATAGAGGTTCATATTTGGGCTGGTAGACAGGACTCAGCTATATTTAAAGCTATGGCCAAAATCTATATTGATGCGCAGGTGGTTGAGAAAGACATTCAAAATGAGCATGAGTTGGCCAGGGCACCTATCATCAATCAAGTTTTTGACAGGCCCTTATTGATAATGTATGATAGGTCTTGCTAACTAGCTTGTTATTCCCCATCCTCTCCACAACCTCCCCCCATCTCCCTCCCCCACTCCCCCCTCTCCCCTTCCCTTCCCCTCCTCCCCCCCCCTCTCCCCTTCCCTTCCCTCCTCCCCCCCCCTCTCCCCCCCCCCCTCCCCCTCCCCCTCTCCCCTCCCCCTCCCCCTCCCCCTCTCCCCTCCCCCTCTCCCCTCCCCCTCCCCTCCACCCTCTCCCCCTCTCCCCCTCCCTCTCTCCCCTCTCCCCCCTCCCCTCCTCTCTCCCCCTCTCCCCCTCCCTCTCTCCCCCTCTCCCCATCCCCCTCCCCTCCCCCTCCCTCCGAGTCTCATCCTGCCTCTTCCCCTCCAAGTACTTATCCTTGCTTAGTTGTCTTAATGGCAAGACTAAGACAACTAAGATGAGTAAGTAGAATCCCTGTTTTACTGATGTGCCTATTCGCTGGCTTCTGGCTCTACACGATCAAGATTCAACTCTTTACGTCAAAATACTATATGAATTTTGCACTGAAATGGCACATACTGAGGCTACTTCCGGAGATTTCCCCACAATGCAATCTGAGGATGGAGCAGCGGTAATTTTATCAATGACACTCCCACCATCATCTGATCAATCAACAGAAAATCCAATCTGAATACTTGGATAACATTCTTGGGGTCATTACAAAACTGGTACAAAGCAGCGTATCTTTCAGTATTTTTGACAAGCTTTTTCTTCGCTGGTTAGACTTGGTTCCTAACTTGAAATGAGAGGTATGTTACCGTAACGTAAACCACACACTAATTTCAACGCCTTTGCATGCAGCCAGTGCCATCTCTTCTCCGATTGTTTCCTGAAGAAAAAACACGTTTCAGCAGTTTGTATGAACAAACACCACCCAATTCAGAAACAACTAAGGCGGGCCCAACGGTGGCCGATCCATGGCGTCTAGTTGCAAACTTGGCATCCAAGAATCAAGAGGGACTCTCCCACAGCTTGCAATGGTTGCGTGTCTTTGCATGCTCAGGCGTCGACATTCTAGTTTCTATTTATATGTAGGCATATGCACGGGTTTTCAAACCCGCGCGGTGTAAAGGTCTGACGACACTCTGAGTACGTATCATCGATATATCATAGATACTCACGAACCCGACTCGTCCCACTTCCTCGTACTCGAAACCGACGTAACCCGACATCACCCGCTGTACCCGACGTATACCGTCTACCAACGGCCGATCTTATACCGACACCAATGATTCATATCGCCCAAAACGATCACACGTGACACCTCGGACTCCCATACCGACATCGGACTTATACCCCCTGTCCTCATTGGACATAGGTCCTTTATTTTCATCTTTTTCGTTATATCTTTTTCCTCTCCATTCCCGTTCCTTCGTTGCCTCGCAACTCCCATCTTCTCCTTCCTATTTCATACCTCCTTTGTAGTTACTATCGGCCGAAGTAACTTATACCGAAGTAGCACTCTAGACAGACTTCTATAAAACGGTGACCGACAACCGTATTAAAATAACAATCCAGTTCCCCCCTCTTTATCTCGCTCAGAATCATTCAGAACTCTTTAGAACCTCTCATCGTCGTAACCCGTAGACTCCCCATCCTTATTCTTACTATTTCATCTTGTTTTATCGTTACCCGCTCGCCGTACCCGACCCAACCCGCCGTACCCGACGTCGTCGGTATCGTCGGCTTCCCTATTTTCTCACCCATTATCGTCGTATTAGACGGCGGCTTCATTTATATTCTCTTACTACCACTTTACTATGACTCACAACACTGATTACCCTGTCACTTTCACGCTGACACCCCCTTGGTTAGGATCATTCATTCTGAAGCCACCCCGAACAAGCCTTTACATCTGGAGCCCACCGCGAGGGTAATCAAGTGTTAAAATTTATTTTGGTTTCTGTCATGACTAACATCTTCGAGTCCACCCTCCAAGAAATCTCTCACATCTAGTTTCCCTCTTTTCGTCTCCGTCATCGAATATCGACCTACGTATTATCGTCTTCCATAATCCGAATTATTGTCAAAACAATATCGTCGTCATATCGTCATCCGAATTATCGTCATCCGAATTATCGTCATCCGAATTATCGTCATCCGCATATATCGAAATCACCCGACCTACGAAATATCGAACTATCGTCCTACGAATCATCATCATCCACACACCCGACCATCACACATACATATAACTTCACCCACTCTCGTCCCGCACTATGTCTACCATCACCGCTCGTCATGCCGTCACCCGCCCAATGCCTGCTTGTGGACACTCAACCGCTCCCACATTCGACGGAAACCCGCTCACCTTACACCGCTATTTCGAAGAAATAGAAATCCTTGCCGCTGATGCTGGTCTTAACGACGCAGGACACATCAAACACAGTCTTCGATACGCATCCCTTGGTGACTACGAACTTTGGGCCCGTTTACCCTCTGCATCCGCCACCGATTATACCGCCTTCAAAAACGCAGTCCTCGTGTTGTATCCCGGCACTGAAGACGATCACCGCTACTCACCGGCCGACCTCGACAGACTCACACATACCCACGCTACCCACGGTATCCACACCCGCGCTGACCTTGGCGAATATTATCGCGAATACATCCGAATCGCTGGTTTCCTACTCGACAAAGGAAGAATCTCTACCCGCGAATGCAACATCGCGTATGAGAACGGCTTCCATACCGACCTCAAAAGAAACATTAAAACCCGCCTCCAATATCAGCAGCCCGACCATTTCCACAGCGACCCTTACGACTTCCAGGATTTCCATGACTGCGTGAACTTCCTCTTAGCCGGAACCGCCTCAGATCCATCCAGAGTTACCCGCCTGTCTTCGACTCCACCGGCCGCTACCCGATATCCGACACCCGCTGCTGCCACCAGATACCCGTACCCCGTCGTAACCCGCTATGAACCCGCCATCCCCAAACCCGAACCCGTCGATCATAACGTCTCTGATTTATTTTACCTCGTTTCCCAACAGTTGTCGGCTTTAACACAAGCCATCACAGACACCGACGGCCATTCGAAACATCAAACACAACGGCATGAAACGACCCCGTCCCTATATCCCCGCGCCAACCTCGTCTGTCTCTTTTGTGAAAGTTCCCACCATCACATCTGCGATTGTCTTGCCACCGAACAGTACATCGTCGACGGTATGTGCCGCAAAAATGACTACGGCCACATCGTCTTGCCCAACGGTATGTACCTCCCTCGCAACGTCGTCGGTAAAACTATGAAAGACCGCGTCGACTCTTGGCATATGCAAAACCCGGGCAACCGCACACCCACTATCCGGACACCAGTAGAACACTTCGTCACTCACCCATCACCCCCGCCACAAATCGAGACCAACAACCACGAAACCAATGCCGAGATCCTCTGCTTAACAGAGTCGATAGACCAACTTAGAGCACAAATTCGAAACCGCAAATCGTCCCCGGCCCCAGTACTAGTTTTACATCAGAGTGTTGTACGCGATGATGTCTCCCCCGTCGACACCGAGCCCCCGCCTTCCCCACCTATCGAACTCCCAACTTGTCTACACCTGGTACTGTCCAGCAACGTAGAAACTCCAACCGATCCCCTTTTCGACACCTCGTCAGTACCCGCACTTTCGTCAACTCTCGATATATCGATACCGCCCCCATCGTCTCCGGTCCCAGCCGTGTTATTACCCGTTTCGCCCCCACCCCTCATCATCCACGAACTCGAACCACTGCCGATCGTCCCAGACCCCCCTACAGCCAACCCGCCCACATTATCGTTAACCGTCTGTTTGTCGTCCCCACGTATCGTGATGCCGCCCCCTTTGATCGAGTCTCCCACACCCGCTTTCACACCGTCCAGCCGCTGCCACCCAAACCCACCTTTGTCCACGTGCCCCCACTGCTCACGGCCGCCCACGTACCCGCTCTCACCGCTTCACCGGCCGCCTATAACGGCACACTCGATCTACCGCACCCGACTAACGGCTTGCCGTCTCCTCACGATCGTGTCGGTATTGGTACCCACGAGATCACAGTCATCATTTTACAATCCACCGCCGCCCTAACACCGTCTTGCAACCGTATTCTTGACACCGCCCTCATGATCATCCTTGTCCTCGTGAATGAAGCTCTTCGTTACCTCCGCGCTTCATTCCAATATCTTCATAGGGGAGAGTATACCTCCTCATCGTCCTCGTCACCGATTTTCGCGTTTTCCGCCCTCGATCAAACCTCGAAACCGGTCTCACCCGCACCCGCTTTTGGCCACCCGCTCTTGACACCCGCTCACGCAAAGTCTGACGACAGACACCCACGTTTGCGTCCACCCCCAGAACCTCCACCTCGTCTATGAGATATTTATCTAGATTTCTTCATCTTGTCTCATTTTAGGTTTCCCACGTCTTCCACCAACGAATATCGAACCCGACGCACCCGACACCGACGTACTCACCAACCCACCCATATACCGAACCCGACTTACCCACCATTATCCGATATCGAACCCGACCATGATTGAGTATCCCCTAGTCTCGAATTTTATATTTACCTCTCTATATATAGACTTCTCTTTTATTTAGTTTCTTTGCTGACGCAGTCATATGATGCCAACAAGTCCCATGCTTAAGGGAGCTGATCGGCTTTCCCTGGCTGGGTGGATACCGCTGATACACTGCCGCGGTATTTCTTTGATTTTCTCATACATTTGAAACTCGAATTATGTTCATTATATTGAGCCTATTTACAAAAGTCCAGTGTTTTATACATAGATAAAGATAAAAGATATAAAGAAAAGAAAAGGAGAAACTCTATATACTTTTACTCCGCCGCTTCGTACTCCCGCTTCAGCAACTCCAGCAAGCCCATAGTCCGCTCTTGCTCGAGCCGGACCCGCTGGAACCGCTGCCCAAACTCTATCAACTTCGCGTTGATCTCCGCCCCCGCCACCCCAAGTTCCTCCGTCAACTCCCCCAACCGCTCTGACGCGAGCTCCATGCCCCGCTCCAACTCCTCGAATCGACCCGTCCCCCGTGCCGCCTTGCGTCGTTTTGTCGGCCGCGCTACGACGACGGCCTCTGACCCCGTATCTGACGTATCCTCTACCCGCCTCTTGCTTGTCGACGCCTTCGCCCCTTTTGGACGGGCCGGCGTCGTCTTGAACTCCAGCGGCTTGCGTGTCGCCCCTCCTGCCTTAGCCTTCCCCTTTTCATTCGTCGGCTTCCTCCTGCCGCCACCCGTCCGGTGCGTTGCGTTGGTGCACCCCTTTTTTCAGCCGACGGCACCGTTGGCACACATACCCAGCGGTCCCTCGACACGTCTCGCCTGCCTTCACGCAACCGGCACACTGCTGTAAAGAAAAAGGTCGCGTTAGCTGACCTGTTATTCAGAGATGACGATAGAAAAGAGAATTAACTATACTCACCGTGAAACCCGCCACCTCCTCGACCTCCGCCTCGCTCTGCTCTGACCCACCCCCGACTCGCTCGAACGTTACATGTTCGTACCCGCCGGCGGCCGTTCCTACGCTTGACGCCCGTTCCCCACCCGCTCCATCGGCCGCTTTGCCCACATTTCCCCCTCGCGCTGTCTCTACGCTTAGCGCTCTAGGTGCCCTTGGCACACCCCCGTTCCCACCGCTCGCAGTCCCCGCGCTTGACCCTCTAAGTCCACCCGCCACGGCCGCCATGTCGGCCTCCTCTAGCCACCTCTGTCGATCTTGGGCCTTACGCCGGTGTTCGGCTGCCGCACCATCCGTCCTTCGGCTCTCCTCGTCCCACAGCCTATCCTCCAACGCCTTTCGTGCTGCCTCCGCTGCCTGCTCTCGCCTCGCCTCTTCCTCGTCCCGTCGCTTCTGCGCCAACGCCCTCTCGAGTTCCGCCGCTATCTGGTCCCGCTCCTGCATCGCCACGGCTTCCCTCCTGTTCAGCTCCTCCAGCTGTTGTCTCTCCTCTTCCTCCAGTCGTCGCCTTGCCGCCTCCTCTCGCCGCTGTCTTTCCTCGTCCTCTCGTTGTCGCCTCTCTGCTTCCTCCCGTTTGGCCTCCTCCTCCTCTGCTCGCGCCCTCTTTACCATTTCGACCAGCCACTCCTCCATTTCCTCCGCGTACTCCTGTCGGCCTCTCCAGAGCGGCAGCTCCACGGTCTCGATCCCCGACACTTGGAGCTCAGCGATGAGCCCGTTATATACACGCTGGAATAGACAAGTTTTAGCCATTGCGTACGCGGAAGAAACGCGACGAAGAGACTTACTAGCGCCTTTTTGCGGCCTGCTACCCACTTCCTTACTGCTCCCTCGTTCTCCTCGTCCATCGTCACCAACGCGTCTTGGTGGTACTCCGCCACAGCCTCGACGGCCTCCTCGTAATCGTGGCGTTGTTCCACGTCGAGTGCGGCGAGAAAAGCGTCGTAAGCAGCGAAGCTCATGTTGAACTGCGGGTAGGGGACATGTGTGTGATAGGTTTTGCTGTGGTTAGGCAATGGTAGTGGTGGTACCGATGAAGAAAACCCGTGAAAATTTGTGGCGCGTTTTTATGAGAAGTTCCCACGATGTTGTTGTTTGGTGGCTCACGTGATCGGCCACTCTCGCGTCTAGAGTCCCAAGTCCCCCCCCTAGTGTCGACCACGGATGGTCTCTGTTAAAAGTTCCCTGGAGATGTAAAGGTCTGACGACACTCTGAGTACGTATCATCGATATATCATAGATACTCACGAACCCGACTCGTCCCACTTCCTCGTACTCGAAACCGACGTAACCCGACATCACCCGCTGTACCCGACGTATACCGTCTACCAACGGCCGATCTTATACCGACACCAATGATTCATATCGCCCAAAACGATCACACGTGACACCTCGGACTCCCATACCGACATCGGACTTATACCCCCTGTCCTCATTGGACATAGGTCCTTTATTTTCATCTTTTTCGTTATATCTTTTTCCTCTCCATTCCCGTTCCTTCGTTGCCTCGCAACTCCCATCTTCTCCTTCCTATTTCATACCTCCTTTGTAGTTACTATCGGCCGAAGTAACTTATACCGAAGTAGCACTCTAGACAGACTTCTATAAAACGGTGACCGACAACCGTATTAAAATAACAATCCAGTTCCCCCCTCTTTATCTCGCTCAGAATCATTCAGAACTCTTTAGAACCTCTCATCGTCGTAACCCGTAGACTCCCCATCCTTATTCTTACTATTTCATCTTGTTTTATCGTTACCCGCTCGCCGTACCCGACCCAACCCGCCGTACCCGACGTCGTCGGTATCGTCGGCTTCCCTATTTTCTCACCCGTTATCGTCGTATTAGACGGCGGTGTAGAGGTCTGACGACGCTCTGAGTACGTATCATCGATATATCACAGATACTCACGAACCCGACACGCCCCACTTCCTCATCCTCGAAACCGACGTAACCCGACATCACCCGCTGTACCCGACGGCCGATCTTATACCAACGGCCGGTCTTATACCGACATCGATGATTCATATCGCCCAAAACGATCACACGTGACACCTCGGACTCCCATACCGACATCGGACTTATACCCCCTGTCCTCATTGGACATAGGTCCTTTATTTTCATCTTTTTCGTTATATCTTTTTCCTCTCCATTCCCGTTCCTTCGTTGCCTCGCAACTCCCATCTTCTCCTTCCTATTTCATACCTCCTTTGTAGTCACTATCGGCCGAAGTAACTTATACCGAAGTAGCACTCTAGACAGACTTCTATAAAACGGTGACCGACAACCGTACTAAAATAACAATCCAGTTCCCCCCTCTTTGTCTCGCTCAGAATCATTCAGAACTCTTTAGAACCTCTCGTCGTCGTAACCCGTAGACTCCCTGTCCTTATTCTTACTATTTCATTTTTGTTTTATCGTTACCCGCTCGCCGTACCCGACCCAACCCGCCGTACCCGTCGTCGTCGGTATCGTCGGCTTCCCTATTTTCTCACCCGTTATCGTCGTATTAGACGGCGGCTTCACTTATATTCTCTTACACCATTTTACTACGACTCACGACACTAATTACCCTGTCACTTTCACGCTGACACCCCTTGGTTAGGATCTTTCATTCCGAAGCCACCCCGAACAAGCCTTTACAGCGGCTTCATTTATATTCTCTTACTACCACTTTACTACGACTCACAACATTGATTACCCTGTCACTTTCACGCTGACACCCCCTTGGTTAGGATCATTCATTCCGAAGCCACCCCGAACAAGCCTTTACAGCGGGTCTGGACCTGTGGGTTCTGTGGGTATGGGTACGGGTTGCAAAATGAAACCCGCAGCTAACCCGTACCCGACACTGCAGGTACGGCAGGTTGCTGATGGGTATGGTATGCCCTAAAATAATGTATTATTATTACTATATTAATTAATTACTATTATATAATTTATTTGAGGGTATCGAAATGGGATTTCGAGCCCTCTTATATAGGAGTGAAACGGTGCACGGACCATGTGACTTATTCGTCACGAGGTCACGCCTCAACAAACGCGGTGTAGTGATTGCAGCCGTTGTAGGCACGAATCGGGGTGTGCAAGTCCTTGTCTGTGGGGTCAGAACCCAAAACTCACTTGTTTATATCTATGTACAGGGAACACTATATAGCTACTGTATAGTATCTATAATGGGACTGTACTGAAGAATGGTGAAATATGAGAAGAAAGGAGTGTAAGGAGAGGGGATATGAAGGGAAGGGGAGGAGGAATATAAATGATAGTAGGAGAATAGGGAATGTAAAGGAAAGTATGAGAATCGGTGTCCACACACATGTGGACCTCTACAGCGGTCACACATCTTTAGCTCAGGCAAAAACCACCAACCCATGCGTCACCAGCAACAACAACACCACGCGCACCGACGAGGATGGCAAGGACAGTAACGACGGGCGGTGAGAGTCGCCCCCTTAATGGACAACGAGGCCGAGGACCGTGGATAAGGACCCACCACCACCACCACCACGGCAACGATGAGGACAAGGATGACAAGGACGGGGACAAGGACGAAGACGACGGGGACAAGGACAACAAGAACGATGACGGGGACGGCAATGATGACAACGACGATGACAACGACAACGACAACGACAACGATGACAACGACAACGATGACAACGATGACGATGACAACGAGGACGAGGACGGGGACGGGGATGACGAGCACGACAAGGACGAGGACGAGGACACCACCATCCTGTCTCCCCCCCTCTCCCTCTCCTCTCCCTCTCCCGCTGTCCCCTCCCCTTCTCCCACTCTCCCCTCTCCCACTCTCCTCCCCCTCTCCCACCCCCTCCCATCTCTCTCTCCACCTCCCTCCCACCTCCCCCCCTTATTTATTAATTAATTAATTAATTTGTAGTTGTACATTATAATAAATAATACATATATTTAGCACATAACCCGTGGGTAAAGCCGCGGGTAAAGCCACGGGTATTTGCTGGGTCAGGTATGGGTTGCCAAAAAAAACCCATGGGTAACCCATGCCAATGCCTATTTATATGCAATTTCATCCTTGATAACCAAGATTAATGCTTCCCTATTTGATTCACTCCTATTGGTCGAAGCTGCCTTCTCTTCAATGTGGCTCAGATCCTTGGGACGTCAAGATTTACAAACTGTACTCTCTACTCTTCATTCTCTTCTTGCCCCTCATGTTTTGCATTACCTTCGGACCAAGAACGATCTGTGCCAAGTCTGAGTTTTGAAGCCGTCTGCAGCTCCTGGTGTCACTTCAATGTCAAGGACAGAGCACGTTTTATTCGGCAGACTTTATCGACTTGTCTTCTACTCTATGGATGTGAAAGGAAAGCACTTCAATCAGCTGGAATGATTCTCGAGGACGAGACAAAACATCTTCCGTCTCGGTAAGTACATCTCTTTGTTCTCGTAGCATGGACCTGTTTCTATCTATCTCCATCAGGAGGAAACTGAGCACGTGTGGTTCGATGTTGTCGGATCCCATAATCATTGACGCTCAACTAATGTCTGTTCTTGAGCGCTACATCAGTGTCAACATCGAAGAGGTTACCTGTCTCATTGCCAAATTTTTGAATATGTTTGTTAACGACTCACTGTGCTTGGAATCGCATGAAATGGACAATTTTATTCTCCATAATGAAAGCGCTTTGTGCACATGGTACGTATGCAATACCAACAGGACCTTTTCACAAAAATTGATCTCTGTAGCGCGTGGCACTTCTATGATATACAGCGTCCCGATATTTCAAGCATACGGACCAGCTTTCTTCTTCGAATTCTTGTTGTCGATGCACAGGCCTTCCAAGCCCTGCTGCAAGATTGTTTTCGACCAGGTCAAGAATGGGAATCACGGTAACCTCATCTGAACTACGACCTTCAAGCAATCTACTTATTGGCTTCGTTGTAGCTTTATAGCCGTGACGCGACTGTTTCGTATCATCTTGGATGTCACCAGTCCAGCTTTCAATGTGGAGGATCGCCAATGGAGATCTACCATCATTGATGTCTTTTACTATTATTTCAGCACTGCTTGGGCAGATGAAAAGGTATCGCTCCCTTGAGTATAGTTATTCCGTGTTTTTTAAAACCCTTTTCTCAGGAGGAAATTCAAATAGCTATTGACAGTTGGTCACAAACTCTACTTCCAGCTCATTTTGAAGCTATCACTCATTGCTGGAATGAGTCGTTGTCCAAAGCTCCCATCACTGAAAGAGTAAAACTCGTTGCTTTTCTCGTCCAACTTCGTCCCCATCTTCCTGGTTGGAAAAGCAAGAGCGTTTACCCACATCTCTGCCACTAACCCTATAATTCGAATAGCTTTGTCGTGGGATGGCATTATTGAAACTTTACTTCAAGACGACTATGAGCAAAAGAATGGCGGCGACAAGGACAGTCCCACAGCCGCCCATCTAGTGAGTTTATCTCACACAAAGTTTTTGTTGCATGTACCAATGATGATTTCAGTCGTTGTATTGCTTGTCCTCTATCGGTAGAGCTGAGCGAAGGTTAAATACAGATCCAGATATGACTTCATTGCGAGTACGTGGTAATGTGAACATTATGTTCCGTGAGCTGACCTTTAGGATAGGTTTCTGTCGTCTTGCTCAGTCTGCAAATGATTGCAGATGGTATTGCTATTGACATGTTCTGAAGTCCTGGAAGAGTTTTTGTTCCCCTGCAGGCAACATTCGGGATGTCAAAAACGTGGTTCCTTGTTACCTTTTCGCCCCTTTTCGCTCGCTTACTCATCGCTCAATTCCCACGGCCACTTTCCCACGGAGAAGTACCAAGTCCCACGATCCCATTGGCTACCGTTCCTTCGGTTCCAAGTTCTCGCGCTTTGACATCACCACATGTATGGATCAATCACATGTCTGGTTATCGTCCAATCACATCGCGCTTACTCATCCAAGATAAGAGAGCTTATTGCCATTGGTTGGAGATAGGAGGGCTTAATGCCATTGGTCAGAGATAAGAGGGAGTTATGCTATTGGACGATAGGTTACTGCCTCCCCTCAAGATGTTTCCTTCTTATACCGTTGATATATGTACAATGTACTTTACGTTTAGTCTGGTTTACCACACCGGATCAATAATATCCCCTTTCCTCCTCTCATCGTTCGAAAGTCTTGTTGAGTTTGTTTGTTGTCGGAGCCGTCCCGTAGACGATCCGTAACAAAAGACTAAACGTTCCTCTCTCCCCCAACAAACCGACTCACGTCACGAAGAAGCTTGTCTGTGATTCCTGCGTTCGTCATCGGTTGTACCGAGACAAAGCTCACACAAGCCCCCGACCCTGAACCCGAACCGAGTAGTCAAAACGGATTACTACTATAGTCGCGAAGACTACGAGAATTCCCAGTACCACCTACCCGACAATTCCTTTCCTCCCTACCTCTACGACCCAGACCATCCCGACTACGATTATCATCACCAATCCTCCACTCTACCCACACCCTCACCAACACCTTCCGTACGGCCAGAAGAACTGATCGAGACTGTACCCATCGAAACAATAACCGAACCCGTCCGTGTTGTAACGCCTGATCGACCAAAAGTCTGGCCGTTCTATCGTTCCACAAACCCACCCAACCCCTACGATCATTTCTTCGATTCCTTCCACGGCACCGAACCAGCCTTGGGCAGAGATCCAGTCGACATCCCCTCTGGTCTAAGTGAAGACACTGAGTGGCAAAGAAGCAAATTGCCCGTTGTCCCCGCTCAACAAACTCGAGACATTCCCATTACCACAAACGATACTCGTGTCATCCAATCGAGACCACAGAAGTTTATCAATTTCGTCCGACACCACGCAAAAGCCACCGCATCCTTCCATCGCTCGGTCGAACGCTGGATATCTCAACTGTTCGTCGTCTCCTCCATCCCCATAACGCCCCCTTCCAACATCGCCTCATCTACTGGAAGTGGGAGGCAGGCCGATATCTCGAAGAAAAAGGATTCCCCGACGTCATCGGTGTCCCCGGAAAATCCTTCTTGGTGACCGATTTACCCTTGGTCTATCCATACTATCGAACAGTCGTTTGGGCCAAAGAATATACCCCATTCGAAGACCATTTCCCTGTTGACTGGAAAGTCCTCGTACACTCAGGTCTGAAAAGATCATACGAAGATTATCGTGAAACTCTCCCCATTCCCCCCAAACATTTCCCTCGAGTTTTACGATCTGATTACGGCGGTCCTGTCCGTTGGCTCCCCGACCCCCTAACACGCCTTGATCATCGGATCACACGTCTCTGCAACACACGAGCATTAAGTAGCGATCAAGGGTTGCAACGACTGATCAAACGTCTCGGATCACGCCAGAGAAAATACATCTCGAACTGGACCACCAGCCCCGCCTACGACCACTACCTCCGACGAAAGAACCGTTCATCCAGACGGAAACATTGAATCATGGCTTCTATGAAATCCCTCCTCCCCCTTCCCCCCAAATTCAACGGTGACAAAGAAGAATTTCGTTCTTTCATGCGAGCGGTCATCATCTTCTTGGCTGCAAATTCGGCATACTTCGAGGATTTTGGGACCACGGATAATCCTCTCCCAGTCGAAGTACGACATGAACGAAAAATCTTCCTCGTCCTGTCGTTGATGGACAAAGGTGTTGCCGCCGAATGGGCCAACGACTTCTGCGATACCGTCGCAGTTGATTATCACACTCGTCTGGCCGCACATACCCCTGGAGATCCAGACCCCCCGCAGATGGATTGGGGAACATGGCCCGTCTTCACTGCGTCGATGCAGGCGCAGTTTGACAAGCCTGACGACAAACGAGACGCCGCGATTAAACTCAACGCGCTCCGTCAAGGCAAGCTGACGGCCGATGAGTTCTGGCTTCAATTCGAAGTCCTATATAAACGCGCTGGGTGGCATCCGGTTACCCAACAGGAGCAGTTGATCCCGCTCCTCGAAAATCATCTGAATAAGCCGCTCGTTGACCGAATCTTCGGTCTCGAGCATATGCCCACTACCGTCGCGGAGTGGAAGACGAAAACCATCTTGTTGGACCGCCAATGGCGTCGTCGCAATGAGATCGAACGACTTACGGGTGGAAGTAACCCGATGAAGAAGAACGAGAAGTCAAAGACGACTTCCGTTTCTATTACAGCTGCCGCAGTGCCTGTACGATCGAAAGACCCCGACGCCATGGACGTCGACCGAGCCGCTGTCGCGGCTGAGAAACTCAAGCAGCCGATGTCTGCTGAACGAACCGAGTTGATGAAGGCCGGCCTCTGCTTCAATTGCAAGCAGCCCGGACATCTCTCGCGAAATTGCCCACAACGTGTACGCATACTAAACACTGAACAGGAGCAACACGTACGCTCCATGAATACCGAACCCGCGTCGAGCGGTCAAGACATCATCCAAATGCTTGAAGTCCGCTGCGCCCAGCTCGAGGATGAACTTGCCGCTATGAAGAAGGATTTTTAAAACGGTCGAAGAAACGCATGGACTCTTCGACCACGTCTCAATTGTCTACCGCTCCCCCTGTACTTATATCATCGATTACTGTTGAATTCGATCGTATATTATCTGAACTTCGGACAATGAGACAAGACATGCAAGAAGAAATGAAAAAGGAACAAATGAAACGGTGGCCTAACTCTAAGTTACCATCCAAACATCAACAGGTAGTGGAAATACGATCCAAGTATGCTGAGATGCCAGCAGAAAAGAAAACCATACCAGTTGCGGTCGCATCACGTCAACCCACTATCGAGAGTGAGTTTAATGCAGAGGAAACGATGGTTGCCATTATGAACACCGAGATGTATGACGCCCTCGATCTCCTGAATGATTGGGATATCCATGGGCAGCATACCATGAAAATCGGTCCGGGGTTAATCGTGAAATTACGGCGTATGCCTATTGACAAGGCTATCGAATATTTGATCACGGAACTCCCTCAGACACACCAGCAACCCCCAGCACAGAAAACGGAACCGATCACAAAGCCTACTGCAGTTAAAATCCACAAGATGCGACAAATGGAACCTCTCATCACGAAAGCCGACAAACGATCCGCAGAATGGAGACTTCGAGAAGTCAATCAACGGATCGAACAATTGGTTGCATCACAAGATGACAGTACTATGATGATGTCGATTAGTGTCAAAGGTCAACTCACCACCATCGACGACCAGCGAAGGTTCTCTGTCACCTGTCTTTTGGATTCAGGTTGCACCGTCTCAGCCATTAATTCCGGTTTCGTACAACAACATCATCTCACGACACAGAAATACGAGAAACCTTTCCCCAGTTACAATGGGGATGGTACGATGTCTAAAGATGGATTAATCACGGAATACGTTGAGATGAATTTACGGCTTGGTGAACACATAGAACGGATACATCTTACGGTAATCCCCCTCGCAAAGATCGACATCTATCTCGGTTTTGACTGGCTAAAGAAACATAATCCCGAAGTCGATTGGCTGACCCAAACGGTCGACTTTACTCGTTGTCTCTCTGTCTGTGGTCATTCCCCTGGTAAAATCGACGGTGTTATGTTCAAGACCGCGATTTACGACAAGCCCGCGTGGTATCGCGCCTTCCAGACAAAATCAACAGAACTGGCTCGCGCCAAGATGACCAATGATGGTGTCAAACCAGAACAGTCTATCGTCGACCAATTGCCGGATGTATACAAAGATTATGCCGACGTCTTCGATCCCAAGGCCACCGATTCAATGCCACCATCAAGACCATGGGATCACGCAATCAACTTGAAGCCGGATGCACCCGATCACCTGAACTGCAAGCTTTATCCGTTGTCGCCCCCAGAACGCGAGAAACTTGACGAGTTCCTCGATGAAAACCTAAGAGCCGGCAAGATTAGACCATCAAAATCACCTTACGCCTCACCATTCTTCTATGTGCATAAGAAAGATGCGACCGAACTACGCGGTGTACAAGATTATCGGAAATTGAACGAGCATACCATTCCGGATAATTACCCGTTGCCATTGATTGACGATATCATAAATCAACTCGATGGTGCAGAATACTTTACAAAGCTAGATGTTCGTTGGGGTTTCAACAACATACGGATCAAGGAAGGTGATCAGCATAAAGCCGCATTCCTGACACCAAAAGGATTATTCGAACCGACGGTGATGTTCTTTGGTCTGCGGAATTCTCCTCCAACCTTTCAGAGGATGATGAATCACATCTTCCGATATGAAATACGTGCCGGTTGGCTACATATCTATATGGACGAATGTCATCATCTTTTCCAAGAATCTGGAAGAACATCAAGAACGAACACGTCAAGTATTGCAGAAATTCCGGGACAATAAGCTATTCCTGAAGATCGGGAGGTGTACCTTCGATACGCAACGAGTGGAATATCTGGGTCTCATTGTCGAACATGGGAAAGTACGAATGGACCCGACCAAAACTGACGCAATAACCGATTGGCCGATCCCAAAGAACAAGAAGGAATTACAGTCGTTCTTGGGTTTCCTCAATTTCTACCGAAGATTCGTTCGGAATTTCGCACAGGTTGCATTACCTTTAAACTCTTTAACCGGCAAAAAAGATTGGGAATGGAATATGGAACAGCAAGTCGCATTCGAAGAATTGAAACAGATCATCACAACGGATCCTGTTCTCGTTATTCCTAACAATCATGGGAAATTCAAGATCGAATGTGATGCTTCAGATTTTGCTACCGGTGCCATCCTATCACAGCAACAAGACGATGGCACATGGCATCCGGTGGCATTTTTGTCAAACAGCATGTCCCCTGCGGAAAGGAATTATGATGTCCACGATAAGGAATTACTCGCGATCATCCGATGTTTTGAACAATGGCGACATTTCCTTCTTGGTGCACCGGAAATCATCGATGTCTACACCGATCATCAAAACCTCACGTATTTCAGACAGCCACAGAATCTGACTCGACGACAAGCCCGATGGATCTCATTTCTCCAAGATTATAATTTCCAACTCCATCACCGCCCTGGCACCCTAAACCGCAAGGCAGACTTGCTCTCACGACGTGTTGACCACGACCGAGGTCTTGACGACAATAAAAACGTTGTCGCACTCCCTGACTCCTTATTCATGGCTTTCCTCGATACTACCACGATGAGTCCCCAATGGCAAGAACAATTCATCAAGCATGGGCTCCAACTAGATGAACAAGTCACTGAAGGATTGAAGGATCCTAATTCTCCTTGGAAATGTATGGATGATGGTTTGATATATCATCACGATCTGTTATATGTCCCAAAAGATGACCATCTCCGGGGTGAAATCATACAAGAACACCATGATACCCCCTTGTCCGGACATCCCGGACAAGAGAATACGTTCAGAGCTATCGCACGACATTTCACTTGGCCATCACTCCGCGCTGACGTCAATAAGTATGTCGCAGCATGTTTACCGTGTCAACAGAAAAAAGTTCATCGAGGAAAGAAACCGGGATTGTTACATCCTCATGCGATTCCCCCATACCCATGGCATACTGCCACGATGGATCTAATCGGCCCTTTACCCGAGTCACAAGGTTTCAACGCTGTTCTAGTAGTGGTGGATAAGCTGAAGAAGCAATCTGTCCTAATCCCCACCACCACTACATTGACATCAGAAGGATCCGCACGACTATACCGTGATCATGTCTTTAAACGATTTGGATTACCTCATGTCATCATCTCTGATCTCGGGACGCAGTTTGTATCCGGTTTCACGAAAGAACTGAATCGCCTATTGGGAATCATCGGACATCCAACGACTGCTTATCATCCACAAGCGGATGGACAAACTGAACGAGCTAATGCCGAAATCGAAACATACCTCCGTTTGTTCATCAATCACCGACAAGATGATTGGGCTGAATGGCTAGCTCTGGCGGAGTTCGCCTTAGCCAATCACGAATCATCGTCTACCGGCATGTCCCCATTCTATGCGACAATGGGTTTCCATCCATGGAAAGGAAAAGAGCCAGTCAGAGAAGAAATCGTCAATGAGTCTGCCGCCTCATTCGCGGAACGAATGAATCGTATACAGGAACAAGCTTCGAATGCTTTGGTCGTAGCACAAGAAAAGATGAAAAAGTTTTATGATAGGAAACATCGTCCCGCCCCGGAATACAAGGTCGGTGACAGGGTATGGTTAGAATCTACGAACATCGATTCTCTCCGTCCATCCAAAAAATTGGATGACAAACGATACGGCCCTTTCCCCATAGTAAAGAAGATCGGACAATCATCTTACGAGCTGAAACTCCCCTCTACATGGTCCAAGAAATATCCCATCTTCAACGAAGTACTTCTGTCTCCTTATGTTCCGCCCGCCTTCCCGCAGCAAGCCACTACGTTGCCACAACCACCCGCTGAGATCGTCGATGGACAGGAAGAATATGAGGTTGGAGAAGTCATCGATTCCGTCATCCGTAGGAATCGTTTGTTCTACCTCGTTCATTGGTTGGGTTATCCCCGCGAAGAAGACTCATGGATACCCGCAGCAGAGACGAAGAACTGTAAGAAACTCGTCTCCGAATTCCATCGGCTACACCCTCGCGCACCGACATCGGCTAATCTTCGCATCTCGATCATCCCTTGTCCCGTCAATGCTTCTCCGTTACGTTCACCCGCAAGCGATGTCATTGTGTCCGTCGAACCCAGAATCATCGCTTCGTTACTCTCACGACAGGAAAATCATGATTTCCGGTCATTCGCCTTCCCTACCTCGGTCCGACGCCTGTGGTTATTCGAGCTTGGCGAAGTGAACGCCATCACCCATGTCATCACGGTCGGTACACCGAGTACTCGCAGTCACCTCCGTGATGTAGCTGGTGGTCTCAGTAATCTCGCCTTCAATGATGGGCGGCTGTCGACGTACGCATATCCGGTTGTTATGATGCATCGTATGCGCACCCCCCTTCCTTCGGCCTTGTTATGGGATCGATATGACGTGCTACCCCCTCTTCGTTTCTGTGAGGTGCCGCCCCGTCTCCTCTCTGATCACCCCGTCAACCCCTTCCTCCGCATCTTTTAATGATTGCTCGTCTGCGACGACGTTAAACTATGATGTACAGAGTCGGGGGTTTGGAGACCCCCTTTCTGTTGTTGGCTACGCTATAACTTATCCGCCAGATCTGCGACCCCCCGACACAGTCTGCCCCAGGCAGCCTTGCTGGCCGCCATGTATGGTACATGGTCCGTCCCTGATATACCTTCTATTCCTTCCGTTTCATTTCCTTTTTCTTCCCCGTTCTCGTTCGCGCGGACGCGAACCTTGGGGGGGGGTATTGTTACCTTTTCGCCCCTTTTCGCCCGCTTACTCATCGCTCAATTCCCACGGCCACTTTCCCACGGAGAAGTACCAAGTCCCACGATCCCATTGGCTACCGTTCCTTCGGTTCCAAGTTCTCGCGCTTTGACATCACCACATGTATGGATCAATCACATGTCTGGTTATCGTCCAATCACATCGCGCTTACTCATCCAAGATAAGAGAGCTTATTGCCATTGGTTGGAGATAGGAGGGCTTAATGCCATTGGTCAGAGATAAGAGGGAGTTATGCTATTGGACGATAGGTTACTGCCTCCCCTCAAGATGTTTCCTTCTTATACCGTTGATATATGTACAATGTACTTTACGTTTAGTCTGGTTTACCACACCGGATCAATAATATCCCCTTTCCTCCTCTCATCGTTCGAAAGTCTTGTTGAGTTTGTTTGTTGTCGGAGCCGTCCCGTAGACGATCCGTAACATTCCTTCGTGTTGGAACTTACAGTCAAGAAGATTCCAGGTGAGTTCAACAATACAGTGTACTGGCAGACTAGCAGGCTTTACAGGATTATCTTGTCATCTTAGTCGAGGACCAATGGTAGCAGCAGGATGCATACCGATTGCGTCTAATGTCAATTTTCTGCATGAATCTGCAGGTGAAACGTCAAGTAACACCGAGCGACTTTAAGGCAGTGTTCGTTCTTTTATCGACGGCCATTGTATGCTGAAAGAGGATACACGCCCCACAGGAATTTCAAGTTCCTTCGGCTGGACAGATGGTAGAATTTGGCAGTGATGTCAGTTGACTGGAGGGTGTAAACTACCGACCTCGAGGGTCCGAAGACTAAAAAGCAGTGATGTTTCTGCTATCGTTTCTCTGTGATCCCTCACTTAACGATCTTGTAAGTCGACAAGTTGAGGAGCTCGACATGCGTTTGACTCACCTTTCTGTGATGATTACAGGTCGTCGAAGCACGCTTTAAGCCGGTACCACTTATTAGTTGTTACCTTTGACCAAGTAGGTAACAGTGCCATCCCGTTCTTTGTTGTCCGCTCTCGCTCTCTTCACTGCAGCCTTGGCCACTGTCAACACTAGGCCTTACTACCCTGTGGATGACAATGTTGCTGTGCTCACCGGCAGTCACCAATTGGTCGCCCTCATGAATGCTCAGATATCCTGGGCAGCCTTTGCGGACTATAAATGCCTAGGGGTTGGAGCCTTATGGGGTGTGTGTTATGGATCGCTAGATCAGCGGGCTCCAGCAACAACCAACTAAATCATGTTGAGATCAGACCAGAGGAAACACAAGATGAATGGTGTATTCATGGTCTACCACTACTATACAGCAAGTAGCAGCCTGGGGGAGGGAGGAAGGCTAGGAAAGCGAACCAGGGAGAGAAAACCAGACTAAACGTGAGGAAAGGGAAGGGAAAAAGAGGAACAGTTCGAAGATGAAGGTTTAAATACAAAGAAGTTAGGGAAATGCCATGAAAGACAGACTACTGGGTCTGTATGTACAAACCGAGAGAAATGTAAGAACAATAAGGCTGTCCTGCAGATACAGCATGTCCATCAGTGTTTCAAGTAGTGATTGCAAGGAAATGGTTCGGAGCAATCAAGGGTCCAGACCCTGCGCCTCATGGTTGCCTCATGGCAAGGAGGTGGAACAATCCATGAATGGATGTGTCAGTGAGCACATGATGAACATGAGGTGGCCATGTGGATGTCATGTGGCTGAGTTCCTAATTTGGGAATGATGAGATTGGTTCGTCTTCCTGATGGTTTGCATTGGCAGTGGATGCCTGGCCAATAGCAGCATACGACTATGAGTATGTGTATGCGGGATCGGGATGGAAAGGTGAACATGATGTTTCATCATTGGAGGCAGGGGAGAAAGTGAATCACTGAATGGGGAAGAACCATGATGGGGGCAATGCAATGAACACTGGTAATCATACACCAGCAACTGTGGTTCCTGCAGTACGATAAGCAAGGGTGCTTCATATAACCCTTCTTGGCTGCAGGGTACTGGATGACTGGGATGTCGACTAGGTGTGGATATTCTCGACCAGTGGACTGGTACACAAAGGTGATGAAACATGTCGGAATGCAGGTCTTTGTGGAGCATCAAGGGAACTTGTCATACATGTGAGTTCGGGTTGTTAACTGAGCACCGGCGGTCAGCTGATGAGAAGAAAGCGAATGAATGTGGAGGTGACATGTGAAGAAGAACAAGATGGTCAGCCAAGGTAGGTCAAAGGAGTCATCGGTTGTCGGCAACTATGACGGATCCGATGTCTGAGTCATTGTGGGGAGGTTGTGTTATCCGAATATAGGTTGCATAGATATAGACGCCCACAAGGGCGGAGATGCCAATAGAACATATGACAATCGTGGCGATGAGCTGGGCGTCAAAGGTAACCATGAGGATTGGGATGACGTGTCGGTCTTCTTCAAAATAGGAAAGTCGATCGGTCATCAGGCACAAGGCTATTCATTTATCTGTGACAGGCACAAGGAAGATTGGTCGGCGGAGAACCAGAATATTCCGATTGCTGGGTATGATCAGTGGTTGGGTCATGGAGTATTCTTGTCTCCGGGTATGCACACTGGTCATGGGTTGTGACAAGAACGGAATGGTCAGGTCCAGATTGTATCGTCTTTAGGTTCCTTCAGCTCCTGGTTGTGCATGAATGATTATGCATCTTCAAGTCATCCAATGGGAATATGGGGTCAACCCAAGAGTTCGGTAACAAGGTATCGTCCAATCAGAGCGTGGGACTTGGCACATCTTCGTGGGAATGTAGAGGTCAATGGGTATCACGTGCTGTCAAAGCAAAAGACAGGGGCAAAGAGGTAAAAATCGTAACAATACCCCCCTTTCAAGATTCGCGTCCGCGCGAATAAGCAAAAGAACAAGGAGGAGAACATAGGGACAATGAAACATCATCAAGAGGGTTCCATGTCATAACAGTGCACGTTTAACGTCATACCGGACGTCGTAGACCATTGCCATGTGCAATGTACATGACAACAATCAAAACCATGATTATCGGAGGTCAAGATCCAACAAACAGGACAGGGCAACTGATTCGAACAGTTAATCGTCATAGATTAAAGTCATTCCAGACTATAGCGGGGGATGAGGATCGATTTCAAGGTATACTTTCGATATTTGGGGGTTCCATCGGTTACGTTCGAGCTATACTGATAACCATAGGTCGGTAAGGGTGGTGGGGGTGGGGAGAATCACTGAAAACCTTCCACGAAGGGTTTCTACTGGGTCCAGGTTGTTCATGATGCAGAGATATCCACATCAAACAGCATCAGCAAACATATGCATCAGCTCCAGAAGTTTTACATCATTATGGATGGTTCTTCTAGTTTATTGTCTATTCAGACATCAGGGTCCAAAGGGGTCGGTTCAGAGGATCAGAAGTTTTACATCATTACGGATGTATGGGTTTCTAGAGGTGACAGGATTTCGGATTCAAGAGGTTCGTAGATTACAGTCATTTCAGACTTTTGGTTCGGCTAGTTTAACATCGTTCCGGATATCTGAGCATGGGCCAGTGTTTGTCGACTTAGCGTGGATTCCTTGCATTTAAATAATGCCCGAGGTTTCTTCATATTCCATGAATGCGACAGGTTCTAGTTTATAGCGTCATTTCGGACAATCAAGGTCAAGAGGGAGTTTGAGGGTTATGGATTCTTCAGCTGCGTTCAAGTGCTACTAACAGCATCAGGTGTCAGAGAGGGATATCTGGGTTCGGTTGATGTCATAACAGACATCAGGTACTTCGTAGTTTTATAACATTCCGGTTATTGGGTCAGGGTTGAGGATTCAGGAGGATCGACATCCAGTTTCAGGTTCCATGTGCTGGCATTGTCTAGAGTACAACTCAGAACAATCACAGCAACTGTGGACAAGTCATTGAGGATGGGGTCAGCGATTGGGGTGGGTGTTCATGTCCATCTTCAGTTTGATGCCATGCAAGACATCAAGGGTTTCGAAGTTTTATAACATTTCGGTTATCTGGTCATGACAAAGGACTTGGAATGATCACAGTCCTGAGTCAGGGGTGTTTCTAGTTTCATGTCATTCCGGACATTCGAAGTTTTAAGCTCTCCAGCTCGTCTAGTTTTATATCGTTCCGGATATCGGTCTTGTTGACTGATCGTGGATTTCCTACACTCAAGTGGTGTGCGAGATCTCTTCATATGCCATGAATGCAACGGGGTCATATTTCGAGAGGAGGGAAGTTCAGGGTTCCGGGATGGGTGACTAGTTTTGTGTCATTACGGACATCCAGGGTAGTCATGATAGTTTATTGTCATTACAGACATTCAGGGGAATCGTCATCATAGTTTATCGTCATTGCAGACACTCGGGGTGCGGATCAGTGTTTTGAGGTTATAGGATTTCGGTTTCATCAACTGGGTTCAAGTTATACTGGCAGTTTCTGGATGGAGGTATGGTAGATTTCAAGAAGCTGTCAATTTCAAGTTATACTCTTGACAGGAGTCTGGGAGAGGGGAGGGTTTTGGAATTCATCGGCTGGTTTCAAGTTATACTAACAGCATTTGAAGGGTAAAAAATATCAAGGGGTGGGATGTTGGAGAAATGCCAATTTCAAGTTATACTCTTGGCAATGAGAATTTCGAGGGAGGAAAGGGAGGGGGTTCGTTCGATCTGTCATTCATTCTGATGCAAACTGCTATACAAGTCAGTAGCATATGAGGTTCATCATAGCAATGAGAACAAGGTGGTTGGTTTGCACAGTGTCCTTCTGTTTTGGTTCAGATGTCAACAGACATCAGGTTCTTTTAACGGCTTATAGTGATCATGCATGCGTTCTCTGGGTCTTGCTTTGTCATACGGTTGGCTCCGTATCCAGGAATCAGGACTTTCGAGTTCGTTGGAGCAGGCATCCTGCTTCGGGTTCATACTAGTTTAACAAGTCATTTCGGACCATCGATTTTTGTAGTTACAGTTTAATGTCGTGCAGGACATCCAATGGAGTTTGAGGAGGAAGGAGGAGGAAGGAAGAGGACCTGTTGTTCTTCCTATTCTTTACTCCATCAGCTACACATCTCAGGCCCCTCCAAATCATCACAAGTTCCATGGTACCATCATCAGGACTTCCTCCTGGAAGTCTGTGAGGAGGATAAGGCAGGACCTGTTCTGTGTGGTGAATGAATGGGATAAAGAATTTACAAGAACACTTGAGATCCTATCCTGATGTCTCTTCATTTATGACCATACAACACAAGATCACAACCTTTTTTGTACAACTTCATCTTCCAAGACCAATAATTGATGTCCTTCCTTCTTGTCTTTTCTATCCGACCATATGTTGCATTGAGCAATGCAGAACGACGATGATTCGACATTTTCTCCCCATGGGGATAATGGGTACGATCATCTTTCTTGGTAGAGTTATCTGAATGGTCTACCTGGTTGGGTTTCTTTCTGTATTGGAGAGGGACAAGTGGTGATTGGCCAGGTGGATGACTTTTGCGATCTTGGGGTGGTGAAAGTAACCAGTTTCGGAATTTATTGTCCATTTCGATTTCCCATATACTGGGCAATTCTTGTGGTGGTTGGGGGTGGATTGGAAGATTGGCCATATATGTATCAAAGTCGTTTTCTGGGATTGGATATTCGACACCTCGTATATTGAGAGAGTTATATTTCATTTCATCATTTATATCGAGTTTGGATTTGTTGTACATCACTGTTGAGGTTGAGGATAGGGAATTCAACCACAAAAAGAAGTCTTTATCCATCTTGTCATCGTATATGAGAGGACGAGCTGTTGGTTTTGGAACATTGGGGATGTCTGGTACACAGTTCATATATTTGTCAAGATCATCGGGGGTAGGGCATTTGACACCATAGTTATCGAGTAGATCGTGTTTCTCGGTCATCGATAGTTGGGGTTCATTGTCTGTCATTGTCGGTATTGAGGATGCGGACGGTGCCGGGGATGATAGACAATACGTATGTCTCGATGGTTTTGTGGAAGTGGAGGAGGACGAGGAGCTGGGATACGTACAACAAGACGATGATATGGAAGCTCGATGTATAGGAGGTGATTGAGACGTTCAATGAGGATTAGAACACGTCGATTTCTTTGTTCCGTGGGTCGTAACCTGTTCTGTAATCGATGAAGTTCTCGTAGAATTGGAGTTATGAGCTCCTGAGTAATAAAGAGCTGAGGGATGCGTCGGTCACTCCAGCTGATGTATTCAACCCAGTTGTCAGGCCTGTTGAGGACAACCCAAGCGTATGGGTCGTGCCACCAACGCCGGTCAGGCCAAGGATATGGGTGGTCTGGTGCACATAAGTTAGCCAGTGCGGAGAACTTGGTGGCATCGACGAGTGGTGTTATAGACAAAAACAAGCTTTCTTTGGGCTTCATTCATCCACGTGAGCAGAGGTTCCATATTCAGATTAGATCCCTTGGTCTCGACCTCAATAGATTCCTATTTAGTTCCAAATTTGGTTGACATCCTCGTGTACACGATCGGGACATGGATTTCTTAGAAAAAAGGGTGGCACGCGGGATGTCACATGAGATGCCGATGATTTGTCATCTATATTTGATGGATTCCCAAGGAACAATTCCATATATGCATGATCGAGTCCTTGTTCGGTTCCGGCCTCCATTCAATTCCGGCATTCTTTTAATTCCGGGTTCTACTTTCATCCCCACACGTGGTCAGAATTCCAAACTGTGGGAAAACGAAGGCGATGCGTAGAATGTCTTAGGAGATAAGGGAAGATCGTCCATTTATGGTCATATACATGTCTGAGTGACTTCAAACAATGTAATCCGTCAATTCCTGCATGGCAACAGGATTCTAATGAGCCTAATAGCCACAATAAGGAGGGTCCCCGTTCTTCTGTCTCTCAGAGCAGAGTACTAGGATCAACCACTTCTCCTTAATTGACCAATAAGTCATTCCTTTTCTGCAAATCGAATATTTCGGGGTTCGGGTGTGTGTACTGGCTTTCTCGGGGCTTTCCACACTTGAGATGTTTGAGAGGGGTGAGGGAGGGCGGTTCAATGAGTCCATTCGATTCGATTTGACAGAGGGGAGAGGTCGGAATATGTCTGGAACATCCAAAACATATTTAATTCAGGGGAACTACTATTGTAGCATCATTGGTTTGTCAAGCAGTGTCCTTCTGCTTCAGGTATTGCATTGGATGAACCAATTACAACATCGATTGCTTGTAGCAGTGGTCCCATGAGGTTGGGTGTCAGGTGAGACTTGTCATTGTACAACAAGTACAAGTCTCAGTCATTCGTAATTCGGATCATTGGCAGGACGGCCAGTTCGTGTGGTGACGTTAGTCAAGGATTAACATTGGTCCATTCGGATTCGGGTTCGGTCTGTGCAGGCTTTGTCTTGGATAAACCAATGACAAACGCAGTAACTGCAGTCAGAGTCGGGGGCTTGCGCATGTATTGTCCAAGACTCAGTCTCAGAGAATCACAGGTAATGCGGTCAAGCTTCTTCATCAAGAGTTGGTCATTGGGGGAGTTGGGAAACGTTTAGTCTTTTGTTATGGATCGCTAGATCAGCGGGCTCCAGCAACAACCAACTAAATCATGTTGAGATCAGACCAGAGGAAACACAAGATGAATGGTGTATTCATGGTCTACCACTACTATACAGCAAGTAGCAGCCTGGGGGAGGGAGGAAGGCTAGGAAAGCGAACCAGGGAGAGAAAACCAGACTAAACGTGAGGAAAGGGAAGGGAAAAAGAGGAACAGTTCGAAGATGAAGGTTTAAATACAAAGAAGTTAGGGAAATGCCATGAAAGACAGACTACTGGGTCTGTATGTACAAACCGAGAGAAATGTAAGAACAATAAGGCTGTCCTGCAGATACAGCATGTCCATCAGTGTTTCAAGTAGTGATTGCAAGGAAATGGTTCGGAGCAATCAAGGGTCCAGACCCTGCGCCTCATGGTTGCCTCATGGCAAGGAGGTGGAACAATCCATGAATGGATGTGTCAGTGAGCACATGATGAACATGAGGTGGCCATGTGGATGTCATGTGGCTGAGTTCCTAATTTGGGAATGATGAGATTGGTTCGTCTTCCTGATGGTTTGCATTGGCAGTGGATGCCTGGCCAATAGCAGCATACGACTATGAGTATGTGTATGCGGGATCGGGATGGAAAGGTGAACATGATGTTTCATCATTGGAGGCAGGGGAGAAAGTGAATCACTGAATGGGGAAGAACCATGATGGGGGCAATGCAATGAACACTGGTAATCATACACCAGCAACTGTGGTTCCTGCAGTACGATAAGCAAGGGTGCTTCATATAACCCTTCTTGGCTGCAGGGTACTGGATGACTGGGATGTCGACTAGGTGTGGATATTCTCGACCAGTGGACTGGTACACAAAGGTGATGAAACATGTCGGAATGCAGGTCTTTGTGGAGCATCAAGGGAACTTGTCATACATGTGAGTTCGGGTTGTTAACTGAGCACCGGCGGTCAGCTGATGAGAAGAAAGCGAATGAATGTGGAGGTGACATGTGAAGAAGAACAAGATGGTCAGCCAAGGTAGGTCAAAGGAGTCATCGGTTGTCGGCAACTATGACGGATCCGATGTCTGAGTCATTGTGGGGAGGTTGTGTTATCCGAATATAGGTTGCATAGATATAGACGCCCACAAGGGCGGAGATGCCAATAGAACATATGACAATCGTGGCGATGAGCTGGGCGTCAAAGGTAACCATGAGGATTGGGATGACGTGTCGGTCTTCTTCAAAATAGGAAAGTCGATCGGTCATCAGGCACAAGGCTATTCATTTATCTGTGACAGGCACAAGGAAGATTGGTCGGCGGAGAACCAGAATATTCCGATTGCTGGGTATGATCAGTGGTTGGGTCATGGAGTATTCTTGTCTCCGGGTATGCACACTGGTCATGGGTTGTGACAAGAACGGAATGGTCAGGTCCAGATTGTATCGTCTTTAGGTTCCTTCAGCTCCTGGTTGTGCATGAATGATTATGCATCTTCAAGTCATCCAATGGGAATATGGGGTCAACCCAAGAGTTCGGTAACAAGGTATCGTCCAATCAGAGCGTGGGACTTGGCACATCTTCGTGGGAATGTAGAGGTCAATGGGTATCACGTGCTGTCAAAGCAAAAGACAGGGGCAAAGAGGTAAAAATCGTAACAGTGTGGCAAATGCTATACTTGTTGCCAGGATAAGATAATTGAGCATTTACCTGTAATCATACTACATAGCGGTTCCAACTCCAACTGGAACCGCGTTTATTCCCCAGAATTTATTTATTTACGGGGTGCGAATCCGTCGCATTTAGGATGGGTCCTAAACATAAATTCTAAATATAAACGGTTATGCCGACAAGCCGAGCCATGGCTTTGGTCCATCAAGGGTCCATGTGAAATTCAACCCCCCTCCCAAACCTCGTTTCTAGGAGGGGGGTCGGTACCCCCCTCCTAGGCATAAACAGCACCCTAGACTAGATTTATAAGCTCCGCGATGTATTTTCACACTCAGATAGATTACTAATCCCTATGCTCACTGTCCACAACGCTGAGCAAATGCTCGCGTTCACTTACTGGAGTCCCTGCCACCCAATACCACCCAGGAACTGCTGACAGGGCCTGCCATGGAGTGTGGGCATGAGGATTAGGGAGGTGTGAGGGTTGAGTCAGATAATGAGAAGTCTTTCTTGTCTGATATGGCAAAATTCCAGGATACTGTGACCAACAAAGGCTGCCAAAACAAGGGCTTGAAGGTAACATAGCTCCAAGACCTCCTCTAACTTGTCTTCTTCAGCCATGAGCAGAATGCTGGCATCATCGAGCATGTTGTTCCTGTGTGGGAAACCTGCTCGTTTTTTAAACTTGTTTATATTTGACTAATCACACATGGCTACACCTTTCGTCGCCTCACACCCAGCGTGTTCTTTGGCCCGTCGTCTAACTGACGCGCCTCGTCGTCACCTGCTGACATCCATTGTCGTCACCAGCTGACGTCAATTTCATCATGGCACTCGGCTCATACATCAGCCTTGCCTTTCTTAAACCTCGGAAACACACCAAGGGCAATTAAAGCCCTTTGTTCTCGTTTCCGAGGTACGTTTTTCGCCTTTCCACTCACTCTCCTTATTTACTTGGCTCCCAGCCTAGTGTCATTTTAGTTGCTTTTTCATGAATAAAAGTCGTTCCTCCAATCGTGCTCCTGTATGACGAATCCACAAAATAAGCCCTCAACATCATCCGCGCCATCCAGCGCTATCGACACTGAGACGGTCAAGCAATGCATCAGCATCACAGACCGTTTTCGAATCGGAGACCTTTCCAAGGCATCGGCTGCCCTTGAGCTGCAGGATATCCTCACCAATCTCGAACTTAGCACTCACGTCCTCGAATCAACTTTCGCTGCCTACCTCCGCATCCTCGACAGCATCGAACATCAACGTGATGATGCCAGAAACCGAGGAACCATCTTGGGAAGTCCCAACGTGGAGCCTCAGCCCATCGAACCCGACGTATCAATGATCCGCTCGCGCGAACGGTCACCCGTCACTTCACCAGCCCCAGATAAAGAAGCTCTCTCTCATAAAATGCCTAAGCGACCACACAGCCCTGACAGTGATGAAAACCTCGAGCAGTCGGCCAAACCGAAGCTCGATCTCAAAACATTACCGTGGGTTGTTCAGGAAGAGCTTGAACCATCACACCTCTCCACCTCCCTTTAACAAACGTTATCGACACTCGAAAACATCTCTCGGGATCCTAAACTCACCAAGTCATCTTTACTCAACTCAGCCCGCTGTCCACAATTCCCCGATTCGGAGTGGACCAATTTGCTCACAGGACCCGCAGTCGATCTTGACCACCTCCTCACGAGCGGGTATTCAGTCACACATGATGACAAACGGTCCGAAAAGATCGGCAGCGTTGAGTTCGTCGTTGGCGCTGTCAAACCCACGAGAATCGTCGATACACATGAAAAATGGATCATCGCGTGGGGTCGAACATGTGAAGCCACAATGTTCGTCTTCCCCCACAGGGCTGCTGAACTTCGAGACTATGGAAAGCACATCAGTGAACTCTTTGCGGCTTTCCCTGATTCCATGCACCAACGCATCATCCAATACGACAGAGCCACTCGCATCCGCACTGCTCAACGTCGAGACATTGAACTCACAGACTTTGTGCGGTTCACCGACCTCCACGTCTTGTGGATCCAAAACGCTGGCGCAAATACAACCCATCCACGGGGCTCTGAACGCTCCCAAACAGATTCTGCAAAGCGAAAGGAGCCCTGTCGATGCTGGAACGCCAAACGCTGTCCCAATCACGCGTCGAGCTGTGATTACAAACACGTTTGCGCCAAGTGCCAGTCACCCCAGCATGCCTCTGTTGACTGCAACACCCTCCAAAAATCACGAGTTGAGTGATTCGTGGTCGCGACGTCCCAAATATGCACGAAGCTTCATCTGGGATGATCCTGATCAGCCTCATGCTGTTCCGCTGGCCCTCGCAACTCACCATATGCTCCCACTACCACTCCCACCACCTGATGAATTTAATAACATTACCGCATTGCGCACAATCGATGAAAATCCTCACCTCTTCAAGATTGTCACCCCCATCAACGTCCCTCGGTTTAGAGCTCTGCTCTGTTCTCACCCTAATCAACTACTAGTTGAATCAGTCTGTTGTGGCCTGTGCAAAGGATTCTGGCCTTGGGCTGAGTCTGACCGCACTCGCCCTCTGACCTGGGATAATTCTGCACGCGCCTTACGTGATCAAGAACAACCATCATTTGTTCGATCACAACGCGACAAAGAACTCGCTCTTGACCGTTTCTCACCGGCATTTGGGCCTGATCTCCTCCCAGGCATGCATGCTGTCCCTATTGGGGTCGTACCAAAACCTGGTACCACGACTTTTCGTCTTGTTGTCGACCACAGTGCTGAGCCTTTCTCACTCAATTCACTTATTCCTCGCGACAAAGTTGCCATTCCACTCGACAGCCTTCACCTCCTAGGCCACGCCCTCCGCCGTGTGCGTTCCCATTACGGACCAACAATCCGCCTTGTTGTCTTCAAGTCTGACGTCTCCCAAGCATATCGACGCCTCCCAATGCATTACCTCTGGCAAATTCGTCAGATCATCACTATCGATTTCTTGCGATACGTCAATCGCTGTAACAACTTCGGCAACCATGCCGCCGGCAGCATCTGGGGATACTTCATGGGTCTTGTCATCTGGATCGCCACCTACGCCAAGTACATTGATGATCTGCTTGCGTACATTGACGACTGTTTCTCTTGGGATTTTGAAGGCAACGTTCTCTGGTACGCCCCCTTCCACAAGGCCCTACCTGCCAAACAGGCCCGCCTTTTGATGTTATGGGACGACATCGGCTTACCGCACGAGGAAGCAAAGCAGCTTGCTGGTCCTGTACTTCCCATCATTGGTTTCGATGTCGATCCCAATGCCATGACGTTTACCATCTCCACTGAGCGTAGGGAGGACCTTCTCGTCACTATTCGCAACTTTGCTCACTCTGGCCGTTGTCAGTCCCTGCGCGATTTCCAACAACTTGCCGGTTGGATGAACTGGGCATTAAATGTCTACCCACTTCTACGCCCCGGCCTGTCCATTTTGTATCATAAGATGGCTGGTAAATCGCAGCCTCACCAGCTCATCTGGGTCAGCGTCGAACTCTCCCGCGAGCTTCTTTGGTTCGCTAGCCACCTCCAGACTTCTTCTGGTGTGCACCTCATCAACTCTTCAGCCTGGGACGTAACTACCGCCGACTCTGTCCTTTTTGCTGACGCCTCCTTTGCTGGCCTTGGGTTCTGGTGCCCTACACTGTCCCTTGGATTCCAGTACGTGGTCCCGATCCCCTCTCTCGATCGCATTTTCTACTGGGAGGCCCTCGCAGTCCTTTCGGCACTTCACTGGTCCCTGCATGCATTATCCTACACTCCCCACCGTGTTGTGATCTTCACTGATAACTCCAACACTGTAGATTTTTTCAGCACCCTGCATGCGCAACCACTCTACAACCCCATCCTCATCACCGCCGTTGACTTGCTTCTCACATTTCACACTGAGCTCTGCGTTCTTCACATCCCTGGTGCCCAGAACATCGTGGCTGACGCTCTTTCCCGTTTTCACAATTCATCCCTTCTTTCCTCCTTCCCCATGCTTTGCATCTCACACTTTATACCCCCACGCCTGTCGCTGGGGGCTGACCCACGCTGAACCCACTTGGTCGGTCCCGGCAACCCATCCGTGTTGCCTGGACCCTCGACCGTCTTGTTCACGAACGGGCGGTCGCACTCGGTTTTTCTCTCGAACACTCCTCCATGCTCGCATACTCCTCCGCTCTCCGCTCTTATATCTCCTTTTGCACTGCTCACCATTTCTCAATCGCCCCCACACCCGAAACCCTTAGTTTTTTCACAGTCTACATGTGCCACCACATCAAACCGGCTTCTGTCTCTGCCTATTTATCAGGTGTGTGCACCCAGCTTGAGCCTTTTTATCCCGATGTCCGCCATCATCGACTCCACCCACTCGTAACTCGCACACTTCGTGGTTGTAAAAAGATGCGTGCCGTCGGCACCACTCGCAAGCGCCCCCTCCTTCGTTCTGAGCTCATCTCCATCTCTCACATTTATTGTTCTTCATCCGACCACGACGACAAACTTTTCATTTGCCTTCTTCTTGTTGGTTTCCATGCCCTCACCCGTCTTGGTCAGCTGGTGTGGCTTGATAACGTCTCTCTGCGCGATTACCGCAAGGTGATCATGCGACACTCTGTCGCCTTTTCCCCTGACGGTTTTTCCTTCCACTTACCAGGACATAAGGCTGACAGGCTTTTCGAAGGCAATACTTTACTCCTTCGACAGCTCACTGACCCCGACGACCCCGTCTCTGCCTTCCGCTCCTACCTCACTTCTCGGGACCTCCTTTTCCCGCTGCACCCGGAACTGTGGCTCCGTCACGACGGCTCGGTGCCCCTCCACTCGTGGTTCCTCCGCCGCTTGCGCTTTCATTTCCCTGCTGAAGTCGCCGGTCAATCTCTGCACTCTGGTGGTGCCACTGCCCTCGCTCACGATGGTGTTTCCCTTGACCACATTCAGGCCATCGGCCGGTGGGCCTCTGACACTTTTCGCATCTATATTCGCCACCACCCTGTGCTTCTTGCCGCTCATCTCACCCCCCGGGCTTCATATTGACTCTTCTTTGCTGCTTTCTTTCTTTTTACATAATTTCCCATCACCATTCTTCCTTTCCTATCCACCCACCCTCCTCTCCCTCTTCATAGCCTTTTAGCGTTCATTATTGTAAAACTACCAAAATCACTATTGTTCGGGCCGTGTCGCTGTCTCAGGGCCGGCCGCGCTTCCTATTCAACCGTCGTCCTAAGTAGCCTGTGTGATAATTTAGGATTTGGAAAATGTTTTTCGTCAGCGGTTTATGATAGAACACAGACAAAATAAATTTCAGACTCCTACAGGGTCAAATCTGGGATACTCTGTGCAGCGGATTACGACCCACGGAGCACCTACTACTGTCCACCTCGTCGAATAAACTTGTCAAAGATCCTGACAGTTGCGCCAAAAGAGTGCCTGCCTTGGATTCTGTTGACGACCGACCTTACGTGTATAGCCAACGCAGAGACATCAGGTGCCTGACGCTGACCTTTGGCTCTTCACACCATGACTCTCTTCGCACGTTTATGATAGTAGCGCGCGAGAAAACGAGGCCATGGGGAATCTGTGCCTTATTTTTCGCTCGTCCCTTCCAACTTCCTGCCAATGTACTTTTACCTCCTCTCTATCTTCGCCTCCGTCCTCTGTGTCTATGCTACGTTCAACGATTCAGGAAATCCTGACGTGACATGGAAGGGAAATAGTGTTCATCCCAACGCGGCAGACTCTAATCAATGGTGCTACTTTCCGGTCTCCAACTTCACCCAAAATTTGGCCTGCACTGGTGGTTCTGGAGCCGAAACCGACTTCCAGACACTTCTTTATACCCATCTGAATCTTCCTGAGGGGTATTCTATTGCATACTATTCAATCGATAACGTCACACTTCTGGGCAACAGCTCGTATCCGGTTCCTTCTGGTGGGACGCGTTTGTGTCTCTCGGGTCAGGCACCGGATGGGGGCTACCAGACATTATGCATGATCAGCCATTATGACAACGACATCGTTGAATCCACCCCATATTGCATCGTTGCGCTTGGCCAATCCTATGTTTCGGACGGCTGTTATAAGCCGGCGTCAGCAGCCGTGACATCCGCGGCATCATTGCCAGCGATGACGTTTACGAGTAGTATGCCTACGCAGACTGCAACTACCCCGGACGATACGTCCAAACTGCAAAATTGCAAGCCATGCGGAACTCAGGATTGCAAGTACAATAATGTTGTAAGTGCACTTTATTTGTTACTTAAGATGTATCACCGAGTCAAGTTCACTAGGCCAACTTATCCACCCAGACATATCCAGTAATAGTCGGGGTTCCGTTGGAAAACTGTGACCCAAACAGTAACACGAGTATTTCGAGCGATATTGGAGGATCGGTGATGATCTCGGATACATGGAGCACATCAACCATTTTGGGTGTGGATGTGCTTGATGTGAATGTGCAGGCGCAAGTCGGTTGGTCTAGATCGCAAGCCATAACGTACTCGCAGACGATATCGATCGAGGTTTTGCCTGGACAAATGGTACGTTGCCCTCACCTTCTTTTCCTCTGGGGAAGTAGAAATACTTCGATCTCTCAGGGCGCCCTTGTTGCAAATGTGCTATATAGACGAACGCACGGGGAAATAGCAATCGGATCAAAGTACGTACTTCTTTGGTTAGTCAAGATTGACATGTTGATTCTCGTCATGTTTCTTAGGGAGACGTTTCCTCTGATATCGAACCAGCCAAATAACGTTGTTAGCCATGGCCAGCAAGTAGCCCCGTGCGGTTCCCAGTTTGATGCTAGCAAACTGAACCAGCTTAATTGCACTTCGAAACCTTCAAACGCCTTTGCGTCACCAAAGGGGTACAATCCATTCATAGTCCTTCTTCTCCCATTGATGACATCTGTCTTGATTGCATTTTGAATATTGTGAATGGTTGTGTGGAGTTTAGGTTACAGACCGCATGTCATTATCGTGTTTGATAAGTTTCGTAACAGTGCCAGTGACTGTTTGTACGTTGAACCATCTACAATCGTATCACTACCGAAGGTTGGATAAGAGTACTAGTGATGGAAACACTTTAGTTTCAGCAACACTTTGTGCATGAAATTGTACCAGCGAATTGGGAAATTTCTGGCAGCACAATCTAACAACAGTGTTTGGTGGCTGCAGTCCAAGGCTCGAGAACATTTCAAGGTCGGGTTCTTTAGACGAGGGAAGAAAGAGGCGATGCTTTCGCTTCGCATATCCCCACCTCGGTCTTGATGTGGTGAGAACGTGAGACAGATCAGACGTGATAGTAGAAAAGGTTATGGGGATTCCTCATACTAATCTAATGATTTTTGCCTGGGTATGCGCAGCGCGAGGAGCCTCCAGTTCATCTCAGTTGTAACCATATTGATAAATGTGTAATTATTTGTGGTGTAGTCTACAGCGTCTGCGATAAAAAAAGGAAGAACGTCAATGTGGAAGCGAATGTAACTGTATCCGTGCATGATAAAAAAAGAAATTCAGCTAATTCGGAAAGGGTTGTTACCTGTTCCTCCACTCGTATTACCTCTCATAGCACGCTTATATGCCTCCGCCTCCGTCGGCGGTGTAAGCTCCCGGGACTTGGAATTCCAAGAGCTCATGGTGCTTGATGAAAGCCGTGACGATCGTGAGTCAGAGATATTCTTCAAAGGTAAACGAGGCTCTGGCGTTCGACGGGGCACACCCGTGATTTGCGAGTACAAAGAACCGGCCGACAGTCGACTCGGGTCGTTGTTGCCATGCACGCCGAGCGAATCACGCGGCGCGTGTAGTGGCGTAGGAGGTCTGCTCGTCTGTCCCTTGTACGACGACCCCATCAAATTCTTCATCTCCATGTGATGTCTAGCCTCTTCTGCATCCCTCAGCCTCATCAACTTGACCTCTTCACTATCTTCGTACACCGGCACACGTGAACTCGCACCGTGCCCAAACAACCTCTCTCCGAATCGCAGAAGCCGCCATCGCCAACTCGGTCGCCCGTCCAACGCCTTGGCGGAGGCAAACTTCGCAGTACGTTTGGCACGTTTCTTGCGGGCGCGGCGACGCCAGCACACGAGTACGCACAAGAATATGAAAGCACAGCCAAGTGCCATAAGTAGGATTTCCCACCACTCGAGAGGTCGTCGGGTATGATTAATTGGAGTAGCGATGCCGGAAATGGTAGGAAGGGGTGTGGCAGCAGTGCCAGTTCCGGAGGGGACCTCAACGAGCTCAGACAAACACACACCCAGACCAGGCACAACGCTCGAAGAGCTACTGCACGTAGCTTGGACGCAGCCTCCACGACGTAAAACCTGATTGGGACTCGAGCATGCCAAACAATTGCCTGGCCCAGCCCCTGAACAGCTGGAGCAGCTCGAATCACAAGTTTGACAGGTCGATGAGGTTTTGTCAAGGTATTGAGACTTGCTGCAGGTGGGAAGGCATCGCCCGTTGGTCAAGACAGGACGGTTGGGATTGCAGCTGGAGCACTGGTTGAATGAGGCGCCCGAACAGCTGGCGCAATCTGGATGGCAGGGGAGGCATGCCCCAGAGGAGCCGAATGTGTTCGAGGGGCAAGTTGAAACACATTTTCCATTCGAGGCGAGCTGATTGTTTGCGCAGGTCAAACAAAATGTAGAAGAACCAAAGCAAGATCCACATGAAGAATCACAAGCTGGATATAACAAACGTTTACATTGAGAACGAAACGCCATGATACTGAATTGCTTACTTGTACATGTGAGATTGTCTTGAGGCGAAAGAAACGTTGATGAAGGGCAGGATTCGACACACTTGCCCTGCGAAAGTACAAATCCTGGAAGACAGCCAGTACATTGCAGCTGGTCAACAGTCGATATAACGTTGAAGTTGGGAATGGTGCATGATGTGCACTTCGCGCCGCAGGCTTTTAAAATAGTGTGTTTGATCAAAGGAGATAGCGAGGGGGGAATTACACGTACTGTCACATTCATTCTTGACATTATCAGCAATGAGCTTCGAGTTTGCACAAACCCCATTCCCGTCTACCGGGACGCAAGTTCCGTTCAACGAGAATCTCCCTGCTCCACAAATTACGCAATCATTTGAAGTTGGCCCAGTGCACGTCTGACACAATGGCGAACAAGCAACGCAGGAAGTCCCACTGCTAAAGCCGCCGCTGGGACAAACAGCGTTAATAGCCGGATTGCATCGAGTACGATCGTCGGAAGATTGAGTTAATCCAGTCTTGCAAGTAATGCATATACCATCGCCATCCGAACATTGCGTGCAACCGAGGCCACAGACTGTATTCCATGATCAACCAAGATCTATTTTTATAGTTAATGTAAAATATATATACCTTTACAGTCACCTGTCGCATTCAAGAAGAATCCAGGGGCACATTTCGCACAAGCAGTACCATTGTCTGCTGTTGTGAAACCAGCGTTACAAGTACATTGTCCGTTGGAATTGCAGACACCATTGAGGCAATTACAAGTTGAGGCAAGATTGCTGACAATGGGCGTACGACACCTCCCGGAGCCTGAAATTCCGTCATCGCAAGACGAGCATCCGGTAGGGCATGATTCACAATTCGGACCGAAGAAACCAGTGGAGCAGGATTCGCACGATGCGCCTGTAAATCCGGGCGCACAGGCACAGGTCCCTGACGCTGAACAAACACCTGAGCCTGCGCATGGAGGTGAACACGCAGATGACTCGATGTCCACGAGAGACAAGGAGCCGGAGCTGGTTGAAGGGAGTTGAGAGACGTCTGGAACAGAGTCCCAGATGACTACACGATTGTTGGATCCTGTATTAAATGCCGCCCAGACACTGGACGAAATGGAAATGGAACCAGCTGACAACGGTTGCGAAGCGTTGATGGCCGGTGTTGAGGGAAGAGGGGCAAAAGCACCCTGCCCAGAGTAGAGAGACTGTGGGTACACAACAAGCCCAGGCTGGAGTATGACATTCAATGGAAGTGATACTGATGAAGAGTTCTGAAAGCCTGGAGACGGGGCGAGGGAAGCTGACGCAGAAGTAAGCAGACTGTGCAATAGTTGGGGATTCGTTGATGCCGAGTACTGCCCAGGAAGCAGTAGGACACTATTAGCAACGCCCGAAGCAGACAACTTCGCTCCAACTGCCACAATGAATAATCAGTTCTAGAACGGTTGTCGAGAGTACCAGAAACATTACTAGTAGTGTTAGAAAAACCTGCGAGGCATTGACCTGCAACACAAACAACGGCAGGAGAAGATTGCGCAACTAAATCAAACATTCAGAAGATTAAATTTCCACCGTCGCAAGATACCACTCACCGACAGAGGCAGTTAGGGCGATAGATACGGTGAGTAAGCCCAGAAACATTTCGAGCTCGTCGATGACAAGAGCGGAAGAAAAGAAGGTGAAAGAATGAAGCCCGGCAGTGCGGGAGATAAAAATGGGGGGCGGTAATACTCGCCAGCAATAGCCATGGTCCCTTTTGTATTTTGGCGGAACAAGGAATATTCGAACAATGCGATCACGGCCCGTTACGGCGTTGCCAGCCTGTGAACAATAAACGGTCTTTGTTGGCCTTTGTTTGGCTGCGACCCCCAACTCAAGCACGACCAAACAAACATCTAATATATTTTCATTATGCACACTCGCTGCCGAACACGAGTCAACAATGTCTTCTACTTCAGACCGCCATGCAGAATATCACCTCTGTCACTCACACCACGGTGGACATCACGGACATTTCGGCCATTCACATGACTACACCGAAGCTAACAGACAACACTTCAATAGTACAATTGCTCGGTCTGATAACCATCCAGACGCCATGGAGCTTGGGCGCAGACTTGCGGCCACCATCCTCAAGGCGTATTCTTTTTGCGAGGAGTTTACTACAGTTATGGACTACGCTTGTGGCACAGGTTTGAGTGTTTGCGCTGCTCTGTTTTGATTTTATTCCTGATGCTGTTTGGTGGAAGGTCTAATCTCAAGAGAACTAGCTGCGCACACGAAATCGATTGTTGGAGTGGACATCAGCCAGTATATGGTTGACCAGTATAATACCCGCGTTCAGAACCAAGGGATATCTCCAGATGAGATGAGGGCCATTTGTGTAGAACTCCGTGGGCAAGAGGGTGAGATTGACGGTGTCAAATTCGATGTCATCGTGGTGCGTCAATAATTCTTCAGAAATTCTTTGACTGGTAATCGGTTTTCTGCAGTGTGCATCAGCGTATCACCATGTCAATTCCATAGATGCCGTGACCCGGACCCTGGCATTCTTCCTCAAGCCGGGAGGTGTCCTTCTGGTTGCAGACGTTATGAAGTTGGAAACGGGCAATGCCATCTTTCCTGAAGAAGTGGCCCACATTGTCCCGCACCGAGAAGGCTTTACCAAAGACGATATTGGCAAAGCTTTCGCTGGGGCCGCCCTAGAGCTCTCCAGCTTTGAGAAAGCCTTCGAAGCCAAGCACCACGGTCAAAGCGTAGATTTTTTTCTCGCCAAAGGCACGAAAACGTTCCAGTGATAGCTTTGTATGTACGGTAGGAGTAAACTGTCGTTATTTATTTATTTGAGCGATAAACAACCACCAAACTTTTTACGCACTGCTACATCCATCTTCTCCTTCACATCTCGAAAAGCCCTCCACCATGCCTTCCCAACAATCTCCAAAGACACTTTCCCCTTTCCATCTACCCTTTCCCCAAGTGCGATGCCATGCTCACTATGTTCCCACACAGCCCAATACTTCCTCAGAAGTACCAACCACCACTTCACTACACGCACCGCCTTCTCTAAACCTGCATCAGTCGACCGCGAGCTGTCCACGCTCTCTACCAAGAATTTCGCGAAATAGTCCACATCTCGGTCGTTCGGCGGGCACTCCTTGAATCCTTCCACCCATGTCTCGATCACCCGCTGTACATCTGTAGCTTCAGTAAAATACAACTTCTTGCCCTTTTCTTTGCTCTGCTGCTTCAGAAAAGGTGGCTGAGGATGGTTTACCCGTGGTGGGGGCCGTCGGTAGTATGGTGCAGATGACGAGCGTGCCCTACCGTTATAAGGCTTGATCACTTTGCGCTCGCCGAGCTTGAGGGGGGAGACCCCCGCAGTTTTGGCCTGTCGAGCCAACGCTAACTGTTCGCGTTGCAACTCTACTGGAAGAATCCCAAACACCTCAGGGTCGATATCGAGTTTGCGAAGCTCAGCATCCGATACATGTACGGCGGAAGGGCCTTCCCGTTTGATGAAAAGACTGTTTTTCTCCGGAGACGTCATCACAGGCCGATTCCTAGGCGCCAGCTGTTGCGTGATCCGCTTGAAATTTGTACCCTTAACAGTGAGCCTTGACTTGGGCTTCTCAGGGAGCGGGGCGACGATCTGAACAGGAGCAGGAGAAATTGATCTGCGTTTGTACTCGGCCTCCAGTTCTTGACGAACGTCTTCTGGCAAGGCGTCAAATACATCTTTGTCAACCTGTGAAAATGAGGGCAACTCTAGAACATCAGATTGTCTTGAGGGACCACGGGTGGATGTAGCATCCTCGGGTTCAATCGGAGGCGGGTGAACGACAATCTGCACGTCATCTTCGCTGTTGGCATGGGAATCGGTTCCAGTAGTCGACTTCGCCTTGGGAGGACTTTCAATCAATTTGAACGGTAACTGAGCTTGTCCTGGATTGATTGTCCCGGCGGCAGACTCTAGCTTTTGCACCTGAATACCGATCCCCCGCAATTCCTTGGGGTCAAAGTTGAATGATTTGAGCATCCCCCATGCATGCTCGCCAATGACTTGGCTATCGCTGGTCGCACGTCCACCAGGCCCCGCCAACGACATCTGTTTATTGAAATTTTCACACATGCCGTGACCAAGGAACTGTACCAGTAATGATTAGCACATAGAATCTAAATTTAAACGACGTTGTACCTTTGCTGCTTCGACAGGCGCGGCGGGATCCCGCTTCATGATCTTCAAAGTAACAGAACGTCCACGCATATGAACATCGTCGAGTCGACGTGCGACTTCTTCCGCCATTTGATACACGAACGCCTCAGCTTGCTCGTTGTTCTCGAAGCGTATGCCATACTTATGAACCAAAAGAGATAAGAAGTTGTCAAAAGGCGAACCTGAGTGAGAGGGGCTTACGCTGATTTCGCATGAGACCGATTTCCGGGGCTTATCGGACTCTAGTTTGCGATCATCGATCCCTCGGATAGCTTTATACAAGGTTTCTCCCGTCCCTTTGCCAAGGGCGTCACACAGGGCACTTTTACTCTTGTTAAACAACTCTCCCAGAGTTGTCACTCCAAGTTTCTCCATAGCCTTCTGACGCGTGGACCAGCCGAAACCATGCAAATCAGCAAGGTCCAACGGTGCGAGTACCTTTTGGATATCTGCAGGGAGTAAGTGGTATGATCCAGCAGGCTTTGCACTGCGGGTTGCAATCCGAGCGAGAAGGATGTTGTGTGCAATGCCTATACTAACTGCCACAAAGTGAGTAAGTCGCTTTTAAATTAATCACCAAAACGGAGAGATAACTACCTTCACAACTAGTGGCTTTCTTCACTTGATCTCGAATGATCTCCGCGAGTTCCTTTGCAGGGACATCGGTCGAACCTTCAGATACACGATAAGCAGCTTCTGCTCTCAACTTTTCAACACCACTCGTTACATCAATCAAAGCCTCGTCAACAGAAACGGCTTGTAGATCATCCGCATGAGACATCAAAATGGTATAAAAGATCAAGGAAATTTTCTTATATCTATCATGACAAATATCAGCGCCTTCTGAGAGATATGCGTGAAAGAATGACTTCACCGCTCAAACTCGTACGGGATGGTCATGATGGTTGGACAAAGTTTGCGAGCCTGTTGCAAGCTGTCTCTACCATGAGCACACTCAGCAGAATTTTTATCACATCTTCGTACCTCATGCCATTCTTGATTCCAAATTTCCTCGCTTCGTAACTGGAACTAGCAATCTCGCTTGTACTGGAACCACCGCCTTGAGCACCTTGTGAATGACAAACCACGACAGGCTTTCCACGTAAATGTGGCCGGCCGACTAGCCCAGCTGAGACGAAAAAACAATCAAAGTCACAATGCATGATGACTCTCTCGTCCTCGGGTTTAGCTTTCCCCTTCCCTTTCGGCGATCTCATTACAAGCTCGGCGCCTCTCATGCTAACGGCGTTGGAAGTTTGAAGTTCTGGAAGACTCTGGACAGATACAGGAGTGACGTCGCCACCCGCTTTCGCTGAGCCACCAGATAGGTGTGTTTTCTCTGAGCCCAAATTGCTTTCAGCACGCTCCTGAGCTTCCGCTACGAGGCCTTTCAATTCAGCTTTCCACGTAGACAGATGATGTAAGCGAGAATTCTTATAGTATCCTTCCATGAAGTCAGGGGCCGCGGAAGTATGAGCGGATCGCCATTCGGGATCTGCCATGGCACGTTTGGCATTCGGGTTGGAGGCGTGCTGGGCATATTTTGGGGCTCGTGAGGGTTGTTCGAGGGTTATTGGATCAGTTGTTTGCATTGGTAAAGGGACGTTTAGTGGTTTTGCCGGGGAGGAACGTTGGGGAGTTTTCTTGTTCGATTCTGGACGATGCGGTAGTGCTTTCGACGGCGGTGCGCCTTCTTCTGCTGCCCGTTTTCCCATCTCAACATCAAAGGTACCAGCATGACCTGTAGCCTCCGTGAGTTCTGAAGTCGTGGCTTTATCAGAGGTAAGCTGTGAAATTTGAGATTTGAATACATCAAGAGACGTTTGCGCTGTCTTCGTCCCTTGAGGGCCTTCCACTCTATCACCTGGACGAAATATAAAGTCTTGCCACGACAGCAGTACGCCTGCTTTGGCACTCTCTACCAGCCACTCAGGCCTTACCACCTTCATATGCTTGAACTCCCGGATCTTCGCAGGTGTCAATGAACATGTGATGATGTGAGTTCTGAACGGGAATAAAACAACTGGTCAGATCTGCAGGGTAACGGGCATGTAAGAAGATAGTTGCGAACACTAGTCCTTTTTTATCTAGATATGCGTGAAAGATACCCCCATGCTGCAAAATCAGCTTCCGGAGATCTTGAACAGACGGCTCAGTCCAGCCGTTGATCTGATGGATCAATGATATATAACGAAGGATAACGTTTTCATTATGACGAACTCACATAGATTGCCAAACCGCGAAATATTTCACTAGTACTGGAACCACCATCTGTCTCTCCTAATTGAGTGTTCTGGATCTGCAATTTGGCACGCTTCCTTCGCATATATTCTCCAAACCCGCCAAAGTGTGATGCGCCATACGTGTCTGATTCAACGAGTGAAGACAATTCTTGGGTCGTAGCCAAGGTCAGCGAAGGCGAGCGAGAACGCTTCAGCGTGCGCTGTGTGCCCTCTAAATGATCTGCTTGTTTCTCAACATCGTCTTTCTCTTTGGAGCTTGATCCTTGGGAAGACTTTTGATCCCCGGGCAACTTCATGTGAAGCAGGTTATCCAAAAATTCAAGATCGTCATGCTCGAAATAGTCCTGAGAAGAGCTTCTTGACGCAGGTAGCGACTTCGCCATGTCCCACAAGGCTCAACTAGCATCAGATACGAATCGCCAAGCCTGCAGCAGCTACTACTTACTCGGATAAGGGTCCGCCTACCTGATTTGGGCATACAAACTTTATTATTCGACCGTGCGTTTTCTTTCTGTCACAATGGAAACGTTGGTTGGGGAATGGGGAATGTATTTGTTCACCCCTCAACAACTACAACTACCACTACAACCGCGACCACGACACCATGCCCAAGCTCCCCTCCGAAAAACTGCGCTCTCTGGCCACTTTGCATAAAGCCAAAGGGTTCAAACAAATCCTCGAAAAGGACATTTATCCTTTCCTCGATCAGCTGCCAGCATCCCACCAAAGATCCCTCTTGGCCATCCTAAATAACGCAGGCACTCCGAATGAAGCTGTTGATCTTGTCGAATTCGATACGAGATCGCAATCCATAACGAAGGGTCTCAAGGCTTTGGTCAAGAGCGTCAACTCGGATTGGAAGAACGGCTGGGAGGAACAGGTATTGGCTCCGTTTCAGCTGGCGTATGTTAACTAAATGCGTGTAATTAGGGTGAGATGATGGGACAACTTCTTGGCGAGTTGAGCGAATGGATGCCGATCTTGTGGAAAGTCGGTGTCGAAATGGGTGTTGAACATGCCCTTGTCCACAAGAGTCTCAAATTCTGCAAATTAGGTTACGACAAGCTTGGAAACACCAACAGCCGGTACGACATGTCTAGCTAACTTTGCATATTGCCCTCATTATTGACAGAACCGAGTTCTCCGACATGGACGACCCAGATGTCATTGTTCAAGACACCAATGGAAAAGTTGTCTACAAGGCGGACTGCTCCCCGCTGGAACATATTATCCTGTGGGTTTGGCGTGAACTTCTTCTTTCGTCGATGGTCCGCAGTCGCAATGATAGTACGGTAAAAGCATTCGTGGCTGATATCAAGAAATTAAAGCTATCGACAGAGATGTTGAAACGTCTTGATCACAAAGAGTCATGTACGTATTTCAGCAGCTGTATGCATTCGATTCTCTGCCTTACATTTTAGATAGTTGCACCTGAACTTTCGTCTCCGGAATATGCTCTAGAGAAGGTAGATTCCAGTCAGCGCGACTGGGAACTAGAAGAAAGGCGAGACCTTCTCTTGAACGCGCATTGGACACCGGAAATACGAGCCGCTGTGCCCAAAGTGAAAGCTCTTCTTGCCTAACGGACGATCGAACCCCACAATGCTGCCGGCACGCCTGTTAAACGTATATTGGTCTCAGCCGTATCGTACACGATAATTCCTGCCCCCTTGTATCAGGTTCTCTTAAATCAGTTTATGACTTTCTACCTGATTCTCGCTTCTAGTTCATCATGATGACCAGGTCCGAGCACTTTCGACTTTCCATTTCCGGTCAACATTTTTCTTTTCGCTTTTCTCAGTCCTTGTTGTTCACCTGCAAGCCTCTTTGAGCACACGATTGCTGCAAGTGCCTTTACGATTTGCTTGCAGGCTGTGCTGCCTGATCAGCATCAGATCGTCACGCCGATTTTTCTGACTCACACTTTACCACTGCCACACTACCACCATCCGCCTTGCATTCCTAACCATGCAATTCCATGGGGCATATGGGTTTTCATGACTTCGTTATAGCGTTGTCACATATGAACGTCATGTCGACCTTGTTACAAGTTATAAAACAGTCCGTAACCTCGACTCAGCCAAGATTGTTCACACTAATTGTTTAAATAATGTGACGCCGAGTCGCACACCTCTCTGTAAAGCCTAGCTAGCACGTTTACTATGCATATGTCGACCATGACGCAGATGAGCCTGGAGATCAAATCGGGGGTCCGAGCGGAACCCTAATAATGCATTAATATTTATTATCCAGTGGACCAGTGGAACTCCCTCTTCAGACTTTTCCCACTCCTCTTTTTCTCCAATCCGTCAACAACATGGACCTGGGTAATTTGCCTGAAAATGCGTCTGACAAGGCTGCCATCGACCCGGACACAAAGCCTGAGGGTGAAAACCCAACGGTTCGTGCGGTTGCCTTCCCGAACGACGAAATCGAGGAGAAGCCGATTAATGTAATGCGCCCCAAAGGGGCCATTTTGAAGAGGGAGATGACAATGGAGGACAGGGAACTTGCAGCTGCTGGCTACGAACACCTGGAAGAGCAAAAGACCAAGAAAGCAGAGAAGGCATCGCTTGACGAGCACGTTGATCTTCAGGAACATCACTTCTCATTTCTTGAACTTGAGACGACACTCAAGACTTCAATCAACACAAAAGATCCTGGAGAATCTACTGGTATTTCGACTGAAGAGGCTACTGCGAGACTTGCCCGGGATGGTCGTAACGTTTTGACGCCCCCCAAGAAGAAGTCGGCTTTCCGCAAGGTCAGCCCCTTCGTACAACCATTCAGCTATCAGAATCGGTGCTAATCGCTATGATCTATCTAGTATATGGATTGTCTCCTGACGATGTTCAACATATTGCTGATTATTGCTGGCGTGTTGGAGTATGTGTTGCTCGGTATTGATCCTAAGGTATGAGAGAACTAAAGGTCGTGGTGTGCGACAGAATAAATTACGTTTACAGAATAACTTTCAAAACACGTACCTTGGTGGAATTCTTATTGCCGTAGCTCTCCTGAATGCTTTTATCGAATTTTATCAGCTGCAGAAGTCCGAGGCCATTCTGGCGTCCTTCCTAGCTATGATACCACCCTCATGTCGAGTCATGCGTGGCGGAACCATCGAAACCATTCCAGCGGCGGATCTGGTAAAGGGGGACATTGTTCTTCTTGTACGTTTTCCCATTGCTTATTTAAATAAGCCTTGTCTATAAGTGTCTTTTCGTAGCGCGTGGGAGATAAGACACCTGCAGATCTCATCTTGTTTGCATCGACAGACTTGAAGGTCGACAACAGTAGTCTAACCGGTGAATCTGAACCTCAAGAACGACACCCATTGCCCACTGGTTCCAAGTCTCGTCCTGTTGAAGCAGAGAATATGGCCAGTCTGTTTACTATCCCAGCGCAGGCATTAGTTCACGTCTATATAGGTCTTCAATTCTACTCTGGTTGTCAACGGTGAAGGATGGGGAGGTCAGTGTCTTTCCTGGCCTTCACATTACTTCCTCTAATCCCCGTTCTCAGTCGTGGTAAGAACTGGTGACCACACACTCATCGGTAAGAGTGTTTGCCTAATTATCTCGTTATCCAGTATCTTGATAGCTTCCCAGGACAAATCGCTGCTCTTACTGGTGGCGAAACCGGCAACAAAAGCCCCCTGGCCATTGAGATGTAATTTCTGACTCTCATTACAATCTCATTACTCTGACTTACCATTTTCTTGACCAACAGTGGTCGTTTCGTCATGATGATTTCTTGTATAGCCATTATCTTTGCCATTGTGTTTTTCTCTGTGGGTATCTCTACAGTCTACAAAGGACAGGCAACGGCAACGGTTACCTTTGCGGTATCGATTCTGGTCGCATTCGTTCCTGAGGGTTTACCGTCCGTTGTAACCCTTTTGTGAGCAGTCTCATTCTGTGAAGCTCATTGATAGTTCAAACGAGCGTTTGCAGATTGTCCATTGCCGCGAAAAGAATGGCCAAGCAGAACGTTTTGGTGAAGGATCTTCAAGGCGTGGAAACTCTAGGTTCGTATGCTGTACCTTGGGTGGATGTGTTTCTCATCAGTCATCCAAACAGGCTCGGTAAATACTGATTAATAGTTGGACAACATTGTCAAGCTAATTAGCTTTTAGCTGACTCTTCTGGCTACCGATAAAACAGGAACACTGACACGAAACCAAATGACTGTGAGTCATGTCGAATGTGCCCATTCAGAGCCACCTTGACATATTCTTCAGGTGACGAACTTGTGGAGTGGAGGGAAGATGTACTCGGCCTTCCAAGTGTGTCGTATTCAAGCCGATCTGTCAAGCTCATAGTACTAACATGATACCTTCCCAAACAGTCTAACAATGACGAGCAAGACACTGCCGCTTTCAAAATCGAAGCGCCCGGCATGGGTGAAATGGTTGATATTGCAGCACTCAATTCTCGTGTTAAATTCGATAAGATGGATATTCCTTTTGCGGAACGAACGATTCTTGGCGACGCCACGGAGTCTGGGCTGACCAGATTTGCTGGGCTATATATTCCTGACTACGACGCTCATCAGAAGAGTTTCCCAAAGGTTTTCGAAGTGCCCTTCAACTCTTCCAACAAGTGGGCTTTAGTCATCGTGAGCGTCCTCGATTTTTTGTAACCTGGGTTGTGTGACTGAATGTACTGAACAGGTCAACAAATCGCATCCAAACGGTGTTTTAACTTCATATATCAAGGGTGCGCCGGAACGTGTGCTTGCCAAATGTTCGACGTATTTGAATGATGATGGAACGATGGAACCAATTACCGACGATTTTCGTGCTGCTTATGATGACGCCTATATCGTAAGTATGGCGGTCAGCTTCACTTACTGAAATCCCAATGTCTTTACTTCTTCCTTAGTACATGGCTTCCAGAGGACATCGTGTGATTGCCTGTGCTCAACTCCTCCTTCCTGGAGATAAATATCCGAGCGACCACGAATTCTCGAAAAACGACGACGGATACCCGAGCTCCAATTATTGCTTCGTCGGCCTTGTTTCCTTGGAGGATCCCCCGAAACATGGCGTTCGCGAAGCCATCGGTACTCTTCGACTTGCAGGTATAAAAGTGATGATGGTCACGGGTAAGCTGGTTTTTCTACATAGCCATACAATACTTGGCATGCTGAGATTCTGTCAATCAAGGTGATCATCCCAAGACTGCAGAAGCTATCGCTCGCAAGATCAACTTGATTCTGGGTGACACGAGGGAGACTCTTGCTGCCAAGACTGGGCGTACTGTTGGAGAGGTCTATGAAGATGAGGTCAATGCGGTCGTGGTTCATGGTGACGATATCGATGGGCTTCAGGGTTGGCAATGGGATCAAAGTGTGTTTTCTTTTCTTCGCGACAGCTTTTGATTTGAACGCGGTAAATGGCAGTTTTCAGTAAAACGGAGATTGTCTTTGCTAGAACTTCTCCCCAGCATAAACTAGAGATTGGTCAGTGATCCCGATATCAACTTGCCAGTCTTTAGATTGATTCACCCTGGGAATCTAGTCAAACGTGCACAGGCTTTGGGTCACATCGTTGGCGTGTAAGTGATGCGTGATATGTCTTAATCTATATTAATGATCACTTCAGAACTGGTGATGGAGTGAATGACTCGCCTGCTCTCAAGAAGGTTTGTTGCTTCGCATAATAGACGGACCCCCACTGACATCCATTAGGCGGATTTGGGAATTGCAATGAACGTTTCTGGGTCAGATGTTTCAAAGGAAGCGGCAAACATGATACTTCTCGGTAAACCGCATGTTCATGCATCAGATTGTCTTTTCTGATAGATGTTTTGGTAGATGATAATTTTGCATCCACTGTTAGTGAGTAGACATGCCTTTTCCGGCCGAGGATGTTACTGATGACCTATCAGAGGGTGTCGCGGAAGGTCGTCAGATTTTTGTCAACCTAAAACGGTCCATCCAGTTAGCTTTTGCCATTTACTCATTTTCTTTTGCATCTCATAATGTCTTCTCAGATATACCATGACACATATTACTCCCGAGGTCATTCCTCAACTTCTATGTGCGTCCTCCGAACACATACTGTTCTCCATCTCACTGGTCTACTTTCAGATGTCGTTGTTCCTATCCCTCTGCCATTATCTGCCATTCTTATCTTGGTGATTGGTATGTGAACATTTCTCGACCTCAGGACTGTAGAGATATATTGAGTGTACCATCAGATCTTGGATTCGAGTTGTTTATTGCTGTGAGCAAGACTTTCATGTATTATTTCAATGCACTCATCGATGTCTCCTGCAGCTTTCCTTCGCGTGGGATCAGCCCGAGACGGCTGATGGCCTCATGCGCATGAGCCCGCGTAAACCTGGTAGGCATCACCTCGATATCTACTTCTCTTCGGCGCTCACTAATACTGGTTTCCAGTCAACGAACGGTCAATCTTGTCTCTCAAGAGACGTGCACTTCGCCGCACAAAGACCCTCGCGCGAGACCCTGAAACGCAAGAAGTCCTCCGGCCAAACGCCCTTTCGCGCTTCATATCGAAACTCAAGGCTCCATTCACAAGAACATTCTGGCAAGACATCTTTGAAGGGACGGAAAACGAGACTCTCGTCGACAACAAGCTCCTCAGTTACGCATACATCGAAGCGGGACTGATAGAGACGATGGCAAGGCAAGTTGTTAAAGTTCACCCGGGTGGGTTGACAGGATGTTTTATTGATTTTCTGTTGCCCTTCAACTAGTATGCTGTCTTACTTTGTGGTATTTTACAAGAACGGATTCTCGCCAAGTGATCTGCGCAGGGCTCAGCAAACTAAAGGCGGGTGTATTCGTCTCGATGATCCAAGATAGTTGGGTCTAACCTGCCAAGCAGTTAAGCCGGCCTACTTCACCAAAGGGGCTCCCGATTTTGTGAACTATCGTGGTCAATCAATCAACGCAACAAAGCAGATTGATGCATTGGGCCAAGCTCAGTCCATTGGTGAGGATCCACCGTCCTCTTTGTGATCAGTCAGTCATTGATACTATGTTGTACTTAGTTTTTCTCTCCATTCTCTTTACGCAATGCTTCAACGTGAGTTTTTTATTTTAATTTCCAAACTGTCGGGTGTGGATATTAGTCTTACTGCATAACTTCTGCTAGGTATTTGCTGTCAAAGCCAAATTCTCTTTCCCCTTCGGCCGGCGCATCATCGGGAACAAATACAACTTTTATGGCATCTTTGTCGGAGTGTGCTTCGCTGTGTTTATCGTATATGTGCCACCCTTTCATGTGGTTTTCGGTGGCTCTTACCGGCTCTTGCCATTGTACTGGCTCATTTCGTTTGCGTTCGGTGTGCTTCTCCTCGTTTGGGCGTCTATCCGGGTCCTCTTGATGCGCAAGTCAATTGAGCACCAGAGGGTCAAGGATATCACGGGATTAATGATGTGTGAGTACTGCTGTTTGAGTCGTGCCATATGGGAACTGAGTCCATCTGACAGTCCCGACAATGAGGACGATGAGTATGAGGAACCGGGAAAAGTCCTGACGATTTATCCCGAGAGAGCTGCTATTTTGATTGTTCTTTCTTTCTTTTTCAACTTTTGGTTTGTTCTTGACACTTTCTTCGCGCCCGAGTGTAATGAGTTGGTTACGATGGTTTTACGTGCTTTTGCAGAACGGAACCACATACGACATATATCTGAATCAATCTGCAATTGTTACCGAGTTTATTTTGGATAGAGAACAGCTCAGTCACAGACACTCTAGGCCGCTCTACGCCCCTTTTCTATTCATTCAGAAAGGGGTGGAATTGGATCACGGGAGGTTATCATGATAGGACAGAGCGTCATATTAAATGCGATACACGAACGACCGCCTAAAAGCTGCCCCGTACCGTTCAGACAGCGAGGCAAGCGCCATCAGTGGTTCCCGCGACATCACAAATAGACCTGACAGGACGGGGAGCACCACCCCGCCCACAGCCGCCACTGCCCTACTGCGTTTCCCCCCAACGCTAAAGCGCCGCAGTTTCCGCCACCACCCATTTGGGAGCCACGTCCGCATGATGATGTGCCTGCCCTCTGCAGCGTGCAGCACGACGCAGCTCACGAGTCCTGCGTACAGGAACCAGCTGCGGAGGGGCCAGGTTCGCAAGCCGAGCTTGACGAATTCAAAGTCGAGCTCGGAGGGGCCGACGCTGAGGATGGGTGGGGAGATGTCGGCGGGGTTGGCACGGTGTATGAGGACGTGAATGGGAAGGAAGATGAGCAGGGATGCGTATGCGGTGATGGATAGGATATTTGTGAGGGGTCGTTGTTTCGGTGTTGTTGTCGTCACCGTGACGGTGCCGCTGGGATGAGACTGGGCCTGGGAGAGTATTAAGAGTCGTTTGGATAGACCGGAAATGGAGTGGAGGATGATGGGGGTGGCGACGAGGTATTTCTCGCCGAAAGGTGTCTGGTAGTACTCCCTTCCCAAGAGCTGTAAAGAGATGAGTTTTCCCTGCTGCTTGGCAACCTGGATACAGTACGAACCAGGGTTTGCGATGCAAGTGAGGAACCGCCCAAGTTTGCGAGAACGGGTGCACTGATATGTATGAGGAGAAACGTGGCTATGAAAGGCGTGGAGACATGGGAGATCTTGGTCAGGTAGGGCAGGGCTGCCGCAGGCCAGGACCGTTGGTTGTCGGCCATGGGAATAATTTACGGTCACGTTCCTTGAAGTTGTCCGGTTACAAGGCACAAGTATGCAAATTCAACGACATACAGAGCTCGAGGCTACCACTACAGGTAAACGTTATAGTTACAAGCTATGGCCGACAGACATTTCGTACATGATACACCGTGTCAATGAGCCCGTAATCATACAAGAAACAGCTCACCAAAGTCCAGGTCCGATAGCAGTGCGTTCATTTCATCGACAGGCTTACCGCTCGTACTACTAGCATCCACCGGCACTCCCATCCACGCAGGCGCACTGGAACTGGAACCGGACCTGGGGCAGTCCTCAAAGCTATAGTGTCCCATCCCGTGCTCGGGTATAATAAGGCCAGGTTGTTGTGTGTGAGTGCGTATGTCGTTATCACTCGGGGGTATGGGCCTGGGCCTGCTCGGGAATTGATAACCGTGATCGGTTTCGGGTTGAAGTTGTTCGCCAAAGTTCCACGGGGCGACGTCGTTCGGGTAATATTGCCCGTATGGGATTTCGCTGGGGTGCGGGGCGTACAGTGCAGGTGGTATAGGTCCCCATGTAGGCGGGAGTTCTTGTGGCGGCAACGCCGCCGCCGCCAGTGAAGAAGAAGACGCACTGTGCCAAAGGCCATCTGTGGATGGCAAGGTGGGATGCATGTATTGATGATAATCCATGGGCTGAGGCACGATTGGTTGATCGATGTCGGGGAAAAACCCTTCGGAATCTGACCTGGTCCGCCTCTGTTCTGACTTTTCTAGACCCATGTTCATCAGCCAGGGTTGGTACAGACCTGATTCTGTCCCGAGGAGAGGAACAGAGGAGGACCTCCGTCGGGCGGCTTTAACTGACCTGTCGACTTGAACAGGTGCAGGGGGTGGTTGAGATTCAGAGAACCTCCTTGCCTCACAGCGTCGAAAACCCATGCTGCTGCTGCTATCCTCCGCACGGATGTGGTCGGGGATCATTTCGTCTGAAGCGTTCGAGCCCGACTGATTGACGTCCATCCATGGACGGGAATTGCGCCTGATGGGTGTCTGGCGTTTTACAGGTCGAAAGCGGTAGTTGGGATTCTGGCGTGCGTGCTCTTCCTTTTCAAGGTTGGCAAGCTCTTTGAAGTGGTCGCGCTCGTGTGGCGAGAGTTGTCTCCAAGCCTCAGCTGCGCGCTTGGAGAGGGTCTTCTCGGTGTCGGTGTTGGGGTCGGTTGGGCCACTGCCTTCCTTGGAGTGGCAGTGCTCGCGAGAGTACCGGCAGCGGAAGATGATAAAGGCGTTGCGGGGACGGGGGACCCAGGATGGATCGCGCTCCAGGTTACGCTGTACCCGGCGGTCGCTGGAAGTCCCATGGCCGGAATCGGTGGAAGGTCTGCGAGAGGATAAAGGGGTAGAGGAGAGAGAGACTGGGGATGGTGCTGCAGAGTCCGACTTGCTGAAGAAGGGGTAGAGCGGAGAGAGTGGCGAAAGGATTGGGGACGACTTGTTGTCGAAGGGGAATTGGAGGACGGGGTCATCATCGGGGAGCAGCTGAGTCCTGACGGCGGGCATGTTCTCGTTTTGGTGGCAGCCAGCCCTAGGCTTTTGGTTTAAATTTGTTTTTTTTTTGAGCCGCCAAAGAACGGCCGTATTGTCCAGGCCCCGATGTCTGGTCTACGATCGATCATGATCGAGCTCGGTACCGAGGGTATTCAGATAATATCTAGGGGTAAACATGTGTTCATTATGTAATTGTTTAGGAATTAAAGTTTGTAACTATTTTACACGTGATTGCATCACGTGAGCCGAGACACGTTGTCACATCAGTCACAAGCCAACGTCACCCATTTTGGTCCCATGCGTCGATGAGCCGGAAGCTGTACCCCTGAAAATTCACCGTTCTCTGCGTTCAAACACCTGGTTGTAACCCTGGGTTGTGCTGTAAATCCTTGCTTTCATCTTTCTCGATATTCGCCGGAGTTGCTGGAGACATTCCCTGTTGTCAGACCCCTTTTACCCACATCGATACCGACCCCGGACGGAGGAACACTGTAACACACCAAACATAGAACATAGCACTATGCCCCAGGTACATGATATATCGCTCGTGCGCGCTTTTCCTGAGATATCCGACGTAAAGAAGCGGGAGACTCCCAAATTAAATGGCTCGGAAAGTGGTAAGCACTTGCCGACCGAATACATGTCATATTGTTTGGTGTCACTCATTCAAGTCCGACAGGATTCATCGCCCTTATCGTGTGTCTTGTCGCCATAATCGTGGTGTCTTGCATTGCCTTGTATTTCCTCATGCGCAACCCCGAGCAAGATCGCACATACCGACAGCGCAACCGTCGTCGCCCACATCAATCTGTGCCCGTTTCATCAGACTTCAACTACAGCCCCTCCGTAGCCCCCCTCGAACCCACTACTAAGCTAGGCTGGTCCTCTCTCTTTCGTGGTGGAGGTAGTGAGAAAAGTGGACGGAGTGGACACTCCCGGGCTGGGGGCCGTGGATGGGTACAAGCTAGTTCGGATTCTGAGGATGAAGGCCGCGGCGGCGCCATGCAACAATTCACGATCCCGGAGATGGGAGAGGGGCCACAAGTCAGGAGTCCGCCCATCGCAGCCTCCTCGAGATCTTCTGATGCGCCACCCTTTCGGCCACCCCCTACTGCGCAGTATTCCCTCTCAGACTCAACCTCGAGCGTTCATTTCGACACTCGTCGTTCCGGCGGGATGTATCGCCCGGTATCTCCGGTGCCTGGTCACTTTCCCCCCTCACCGGTGTCTCTACCACGATCCTCGCCGATACCTATCCGTTCTACGTCACCTGAACCAATGCCCGGCAGTGTAGATGATATGCATGCCATACGCCATCAGGAGCGGAAGGAGTCAGGCCAGTCTGGTGTATCTGTATGGACTTTTGAAGGAGGCACGAAATTCATTGAATCGCTGTAGACTCTTTTTTTCTTCTCCCGGAATTGGATGGTGTAGTTTTATATGTACAATTGTGCATGGTAACGCTTATCACTGAGGGCTCGTTTGTTTAGTGTAGTCGACGCACCAATATTTCTCATTACGAACAATTAGACGACATTGAATATCCAATACTCGGACTCCGGAAATAATAGAACTTATCTGTCGTGTTCCCTATTATTCCAACGAAGATCCGGCCTGGGGACAATTGGTCTAGCGGCACTAGCCTGCTCCGTCCCCGCCAAATCCACTGGCAGTATCGACCGTCCTCGCACATAGTGCACGCCCGATAAGAAGTCTTACCCCAGTTGGTATTCTTGTTTGTCTGACCGATCAAGAGGTCTTACCAAAGCAAGATCTCTGGCATAGTACTTAGTAACTGGCTATTAAATGATGTCCTTTCGAAAATTCTTACCGTAGAACAAGTAGCAAAACTTACCGAGCGTACGTAATTTACGGCAGAACTCGAATCCCAAACAGTTATGCAGCAACAACGCAGTTGTTGTCCAAAAAAATCATGTATTTCGAGGGAGGAGGGTGCCGAGCATACACTGTATACGGGCGAACGAGCATGTCAGTGGAACGGACCAAATGAATGAATGGGTGGTAAGAACAGTGTTGCATGTAGTAGAGTAGAATGATATCGTGAAAATGAATTGCAAATGCTAGTAGATCCGAAGGGAGTTGATGCAAGATAGTGTGAGTAGTAGTTGTAATATGAAGGAGTTGTGTAGAATAGTCGTGAGTGGGCTTTGTGGATGTGTCAATCATAAAGCTTAAAGTCGCTGCTGACGTCTAGAGCTTCTCCGTGATGGCAACGGAGAAGTCGGAGAAAAAGGCATCCTGAGACCGGGGTGATGCGTAGTCTGCGGAATGACCTGAATAAACGTTTTGGTAACTAAGGCTTGCATCGGGGTAGGCAATAAGGGCCTTTGGACGTACCGCCAAAGAAAGTCTGCATCTGAATGCCCCTGATCCTGCCAGGTTCGCTGTCACGCAAGACTAAGCCCTTGACGCTGATAACGCTCTGGCCATTCATGAACACCTGAAGCTCGCCATTGGCCTGGCCAACGTCGTTGAGCCGCACGCGCTGGCCGACAGTTGCACGTTGGCCTGGGGTGAACCTGAAGGCACCACGCCCAACAGAGTCGCCGAACTCAGAGTTACAAGTGGAAAAAGGCTGGACGTCGCAGACGGCATTGTTGGCAGAGAAGCTTGGAGGGAGATACGTGTACATCTCGCCTTCGCCATTTTGGCGCCACATGATCCGTGCGGAGAAGCAGTCGGACGAGTGGCGGCCATCAGAGCACCCTACAGCTTCAGACTCACTGTTACCACCATCTACGGGGGAAAAGAGCAGAGCATGAGATATATATATATATGTAAGTAATGGCAAAAGACGGAAAGCTAGACGCACAGAGACCAGGCAACTTGCCACCGAGGTTGAACTCGAAGCCTTCCGGGAAGAGTACTGAGTACCCGAATGTAGCTTCTTTGGCTGTGGACAAGTCTACCTGGGTGGGACCAGGGGCATAGAAGGAGAGGCCGCCGAGGGGTTTGTGTGATAATGTGTAGGAGCCCTGGGGGTAGTGGGCACGCATGGACCTCTTGCCGTCGGGTGCTGCAACATAGGTAGGGGCAATCTCGGAAAGTAGATATGTAGGTCTAAAGGTAATGTCTGCCAAGGCTAGGGCATTTGGAACTGCGGGAGAAGTGGACCAAAAATCAATGTTGTGGGTGATGGGAAAGAGGGCGGAGAGATCTGCTGTCGGGGGAGACGGACGTGAATGAGCAGCAAATTCAGAATGAGGGGGCACAGTGGTGGCATAGGCATGGGAAGACCGGAAAGTGTTAGTTTCGAGTTGGGTTGAGGTTTTGGTACCAACGCTCCAGGCGTTGGGATGACGGTGAGGTATTGGCAGAGCAGTGACGAACACAACGGAGAAGTAGATAACAAGCTGGATAGCAGAATACATTGTAAAGAACGACGTGGAAGACAAGAAAGAAAAACGTAGTCGAAGAAGCGTTGAACTTGAAAGTGCTTTTAAAGTATGAACGATCAATGATTACATAAGCCAAGTAAGCGGAACGTCACAGGAACGCACCGTGAGTACCAGTTACTAACTACAGACTACACACATATGCGGTGCGAAAATTGCGATTTTCTTTTTAACGCTGAACGACTTTGATATCCATTTGGAATGTTCGTGGTCTTCATCCCATATTTAATCAGTGATTTATTTCTAGGTAGAAAATGTCCAGCACAGTAAGTTCAACGAGGGGTACTCTTCGACCGTCATTGCTGTCTAATGCAACTTCAGAAAGTCACCGGGAATGTCGCATCGCAGCCTGAGGCTGTATCTCCAACTTCCGACTTCAATGGCGCATTCTTGCTCAGCACCGGAGTAGTTGCCTCTTTCATTGGAAAAGCAAATAGCGCCGTAATCGCTTTCAGTGGGGTAGTGACACTCACGTATTCCGACGCGCAACAGTTGACTGGCAATCACACGTTCAGTGGGTTGTTGGGGGTTGGGAGCCTCTCCATGACGTTGGATAATGAGGTCACTATAGCTGGTATGGTCGTCGGGGGTCCTTATCAGAGCTTAGCATTCAATGGCACTGGGTCTTGGTCCTGAGTACGATGACCACTTATTATCCCACCCACTGTATCTGCATACTCTCTTTATGACGCCCTCACAATTATTGTTCTTTTGATATTATTTTAGCATGGGAGGAGGAGCCATGGTTGCACACACGACACATCTCTTCGTTGTCCACCATCAGCTGTTACTTGGCAGCTTCCACCTCATCCCCATGCGCCCTCCTCCTCTTTTATTATAAGGCTCTGCCTTCCCAGTCGTCTACACTATCACCCTACTCCGAACCGCAGCATTACTCTGGACGCCAATGGATTCTAGCCCAGACCCCAACACGCTAAGAGCCATTGACCAGGCAATGTTATCGCAAAGTTCCCGGCTAACGTCCCCTGAAATGAGTGTTGAGATTCATGGTTCAACTGAGGCGATCAAGGAAGTATCTGTGATAATGTTTTGCTCCAACTGTAACTCCAGAGTGAGGGGTTCATTCATGCTGTCGTCTTATTGGTACCGATATCAGCAAAACTTACTATAACTTAGGGTCTGACCCCCAGTGAAAAGTCCGTCGGCTGGTACAGGGCGAAAAATGGGAATAGAAATAAAATGTTAGACAGGTCTCCTCGGCTATGAAATGAATTTTTTGTGACTATTTCTATTCCCACATCAGTAAAACTACATATCCCCTTTTTGGGCCCTTTTCACCTTTTCCAAGGGGAAAAAGGTGGAAAAGGTGAAAAGAGTTTCATCTTTTCCACGGCATGTCCCTTATCCTGGAAAAGGTCAAACCTCTTGTGAAAGTAGATGAAAGCACGTAAAAAAGTTCTCTAAATTGCACTGGCGATCCTACTTTTGCAGGCAATTCAGTGAAAATTTTATCAGGTGAAGAAATGCTATATATAATATTCTTAATAATCATTCATTGGGTTATCACGAGGCAAATAATTAAATAATTTTGATGATAATATATTTACGATAGTACTAATACATTGTTATTACAGTTCTGTTAAGTCACTAAAAGATGGAGGAATGAACTGAAGCAAGTGCAAGAAATATAAATGTGTTGGACTTATATATGTTTTGAGGTCGTGCATGGACCATTTGGCAAAGTTTGGCGAAATGGAGTGCCAAACATTGTGACTTGCCACTTTCAGTCAGTTCTGACTTGGCAATTTTCACCACTGACCTTTGACCACAGACATGCAACAAGGAAGACGGCGTCAACAAGAAACAACAAGGAGAGGTGTGAGAACACCCGGGCTGATAAGGTATGTACCCAACTGCCTCACCATCCCCAATCCCTGCTAACCAGGACAGGATGGCACATAGAAGACGATGCCACCACTGCCAACTAGCAGCAGCAGGATGGCGGCAACTACGACCGCTGCCCACTGGCAGCAGTGTTACAGATCATCTACGGGACGGCTCTGACAACAAACGGACTCAAACTAACTTCGAGCAATGAGAGGAGGAAGGGGGATAATATTGATCCGGTATAATAAACCAGACTAAACGTAAAGTACAATGTACATACGACGATGATATATAAAGGTAAGGACTTGAGGGGAGGCAGTACTCTATTGTTCAATGGCAGAACTCCCTCTTATCTCCAGCCAATAGCATTAAGCCCTCTTATCTTGGGTGAGTAAGCGCGATGTGATTGGACGATAACCAGGCATGTGTTTGATCGTACATGTGGAGATGTCAAAGCGCGAGAGCTTGGACCTGAAAGAACGGTAGCCAATAGGAATGTGGGACTTGTGCACTTTGTCGTGGGAAAGTGGCTGTGGGAAATGAGCAATGAGTAAGCAGGGCGAAAAGGGTCGAAAAGGTAACAATACCCCCCCCACAAGGTTCGCGTCCGCGTGAACAAGGACAGAGAGAGACGGGAGGGAAATTAAACAGAAAGGATAAAGGGTATATCAGGGACAGACCATGAGCCATTCATGGCAGCCAGCAAGGCTGCTTGGGGCAGACTGTGTCAGGGGGTCGCAGATCTGGCGGATAAGTTATATAATAGCCAACAACGGAAAGGAGGTCTCCAAACCCCAACTCCGTACATCATAGTTTAACGTCATCATGGACGAGTGAGCATCAGAAGATGCGGAGGAAAGAGTTGACAGGGTGATCGGAGAGGAGACGGGGTGGCACCTCACAGAAACGAAGAGGGGGTAGAACGTCGTATCGATCCCACAATAAAGCCGAAGGAAGGGGGGTGTGCATACAATGCATCATGGCAACCGGATATGCGTATGTGGACAGCCGTCCATCATTGAAGGCGAGATTACTGAGGCCACCTGTGACATCACGGAGGTGACCACGGGTACTTGGTGTACTGACTGTGATGATGTGGGTGATGGCATTCACTTCGCCAAGCTCGAACAGCCATAAACGACAGACTGAGGTCGGGAAAGCAAATGACTGAAAGTCGTGATTTTCCCGCCGGGAGAGGAACGAAGCGATGACTTTAGGCTCAATGGATATGATGACATCGGTGGCCGGGGAACGCAATGGAGAAGCATTGACGGGACGAGGGATAATCGAGATGTGAAGATTAGCTGATGTAGGTGCACGAGGATGTAAACGATGAAATTCGGAGACAAGTTTCTTGCAATTCTTTGTCTCTGAAGCGGGTATCCATGAGTCTTCTTCACGGGGATAGCCCAACCAATGGACGAGATAGAACAGGCGATTCCAACGAACAACAGAATTGATAACTTCTTCTATTTTGTACTCTTCTTGTCCATCAACAATTTCCACGGGTGGTTGTGGTAATGTGACGGCTTGCTGGGGGAAGGCAGGTGGGATGTATGGGGATAAAAGAACCTCATTGAAGATAGGATATTTCTTTGACCACGTAGAGGGAAGTTTCAGCTCATAGGATGATCGTCCAATCTTCCTTACAATGGGAAAAGGGCCATATCGTTTGTCATCCAACTTCTTGGATGGACGAAGAGAATCGATGTTCGTAGATTCTAACCACACCTTGTCGCCGATATTGTATTCTGGGGCGGGACGATGTTTCCTATCATAGAATTTTTTCATCTTTTCTTGCGTGACAGCTAGGGCGCTGGTTGCCTGTTCCTGTATGCGGTTCATTCGGTCTGCGAAAGAGGCGGCAGATTCATTGACGATCTCTTCCTTGATTGGCTCCTTTCCTTTCCAGGGATGGAAACCCATTGTTGCATAGAATGGGGACATGCCGGTGGATGAAGATTCATGATTGGCTAAGGCGAACTCCGCTAGGGCCAGCCACTCAGCCCAATCATCTTGTCGTTGGTTGATGAACAAACGGAGGTATGTTTTGATTTCGGCATTGGTTCGTTCAGTTTGTCCATCCACTTGTGGATGATATGCAGTCGTTGGATGTCCAATGATTCCTAGCAGACGATTTAATTCTTTCGTGAAACCAGATACAAATTGTGTCCCGAGATCAGAGATGATGACGTGAGGTAATCCAAATCGTTTGAAGACGTGATCACGGTATAAACGTGCAGATCCTTCCGAGGTCAACGTAGTAGTGGTGGGGATGAGGACTGATTGCTTCTTCAGCTTATCCATCACTACTAGGATAGCATTGAAACCTTGTGACTCGGGTAAAGGGCCGATTAGATCCATTGTGGCGGTATGCCATGGATATGGGGGGATCGTATGAGGATGTAATAACCCCGGTTTCTTTCCTCGGTGGATTTTCTTCTGTTGACACGATAAGCATGCTGCGACATATTTATTGACGTCAGCGTGGAGAGATGGCCAAGTGAAGTGTCGTGCAATAGCCCTGAATGTATTTTCTTGTCCAGGATGCCCGGACAAGGGAGTATCATGATGTTCCTGTATGATTTCTCCCTGGAGATGGTCATCTTTTGGGACGTATAACAGATCGTTATGGTAGATCAAACCATCATCCATACATTTCCAAGGCGAGTTCGAATCCTTCAGTCCTTCGCTGACCTGTTCGTCCAGTTGAAGTCCATGCTTGATGAATTGTTCTTGCCATTGGGGATTCATCGTGGTGGTATTGAGGAAAGCCATGAATAGAGAGTCAGGGAGTGCAACAGTGTTCTTGTTATTGTCGAGACCTCGGTCGTGGTCTACACGCTGTGAGAGCAAGTCTGCCTTGTGGTTCAGGGTACCAGGACGGTGATGAAGTTGGAAATTATAGTCTTGGAGGAATGAGATCCATCAGGCTTGTCGTTGAGTGAGATTTTGTGGCCGCCTAAAGTACGTGAGGTTTTGATGATCGTTATAGACGTCGATAATTTCCGGTGCACCAAGAAGGAAATGTTGCCATTGTTCGAAACATCGGATGATCGCAAGCAATTCCTTATCATGGACATCATAATTCCTTTCCGCAGGGGACATGCTGTTCGATAGAAAAGCCACTGGGTGCCATGTGCCATCATCTTGTTGTTGCGACAGGATGGCACCAGTAGCGAAATCCAAGGTATCACATTCGATCTTGAATTTTCCATGATTATTGGGAATAACGAGAACAGGATCCGTTGTGATGATTTGTTTCAATTCCTCGAATGTAACTTGTTGTTCTGTATTCCATTCCCAATCCTTTTTGCCGGTCAGGGAATTTAGAGGCAATGCGACCTGTGTGAAATTCCGAATGAATCGTTGATAGAAATTGAGAAAGCCTAGGAACGACTGCAATTCCTTCTTGTTTTTTGGGGCAGGCCAATCGGTTATTGCATCAGTTTTGGTCGGATCCATTTGTACTTTCCCGTGTTCAACGATGAGACCGAGGTATTCCACACGTTATGCATCAAATGTACATTTCCCGATCTTTAGGAATAATTTGTTATCTCGGAACTTTTGTAATACTTGGCGTGTTCATTCTTGATGTTCTTCCAAGTTCTTGGAGAAAATGATGACATCGTCCATATATATGTGTAGCCAGCCTGCTCGTATTTCATATCGGAATATATGATTCATCATCCTCTGGAACGTAGGAGGAGAATTCCATAAACCGAAGAACATTACTGTGGGTTCGAATAATCCTTTTGGGGTCAGGAATGCGGCTTTATGTTGATCGCCTTCTTTGATCCATATATTATAAAGCCCCAACAGACATCTAACTTTGTGAAGTATTCTGCACCATCGAGCTGATTTATGATGTTGTCAATTAATGGTAATGGATAGTTGTCCGGAATAGTATGTTCATTCAATTTCCGGTAATCCTGTACACCACGTAATTCGGTCGCATCCTTCTTATGTACATAGAAGAATGGCGAAGCATAGGGTGATTTCGATGGTCTGATCTTTCCAGCTTTGAGGTTTTCATCGAGGAACTCGTCAAGTTTCTCATGTTCAGGGGGAGACAACGGGTACAGTTTACAATTTAAATGATCTGGTGCATCTGGCTTCAAGTTGATCGCATGGTCCCAAGGTCGCGAGGGTGGCATTGTGTCGGTGGCTTTGGGGTCAAAGACATTGGCGTAATCTTTGTAAACATCAGGTAATTGGTCCACGATTGATTGTTCTGGTTTTTTGTCTTCAGTAGTCATTTTGGCGCGCACTAATTCCGTGGATTTTGTCTGGAATGCACGATACCAAGCAGGTTTGTCGTAGATCGCGGTTTTGAACATTACACCTTCGATTTTACCAGGGGAATGACCACAGACAGAAAGACATCAAGTAAAATCAACTGTCTGGGTCAACCAGTCAATTTCGGGATTATGTTTCTTCAACCAATTGAAACCAAGATAGATGTCGATCTTTGCCAGGGGAATTACTGTAAGATGTATTCGTTCCATATGTTCGCCAAGTCGTAAGTTCACCTCGACATATTCCATAATCAGGCCATCCTTGGACATCGTACCATCCCCATTGTAACTAGGGAAAGGTTTCTCATACTTCCGTTGATACGCAGCTGCATGCTCTGACCTCGTAAATATTCTATTTGACCTATTCTAACTTCGAAACACTTCAGACACACTTCTATGCATCCTACCTATGCCCTACACTCGTCGCTGCACTGCGCTTCACTGTACAACTTCGCGTTTCTCTCATTTTCATCGCCCGCACTTCGCACCGCTCCAACGAACATCGCACTGGTTTTCTACCTTTTTCAAATGTTTAACCGCTCAACTCGGCTCATCTCTGACATCACCCGAACCTGTGTAGACCCTTCGCACGGCTGCGCTTTAACCGGTTGTCAAATAACGGATTTATCGCACTGTTTCGCACTGTTAGGGGTATTTTTCCGAATACTCTATCTTTCAAATACTTTATATGCTACTCATCTCACCTCACTTGTTGACCCTATTGCACCATTGCTTCGCCTTCATTTCACATGTAGCTAGCTTGTGTTTTCTTATTTTCATAATAGCTACACCATAGCAACCCCTATCATATAAATACCCCCTATAGTTTACACACTAGAGAAACGTCTTGTATACCCCCGATTCCAGTCTATCATATCACATCTTTACTGCGCTGTCCATGCGATAGCTCCGCACTGCTCTATTTAAACTTTGCGTTCCTTCTACAAAGTGCTACGTTTACGCCGAAAACATCGCCGACTGTTTCGCACACGCCGCGCACATCGCACACATCGCGCACATCGGAAACATCATCGCAGCTATTCAGAGCACCTCTGTGTATTTTTACTAACCTTTTGGATTGAGATTGAACCCCTCAGAATTCGTACAGCACTGTGGTAGAGTTGGTATTTGATTCCGTTCACATTACCGTGGTGCACCCTTTCACCGTGTCATGAGATGATGTTGTTGGATGAAACCGGAATTGATGGCTGAGATGGTGCAACCGGAATCCAGTAAACAAGTGACAGAGAATTTCCGTTGATCATTGACCGTAGTCAATTGGCCTTTGATGCTGATCGGCATCATCATGGTACTATCATCCGATGATGCAACCAATTGTTTGATTCGTTGGTTGACTTCTCGAAGTCTCCATTCTGTGGATTGTTTATCGGCTTTTGTGACGAGGGGTTCCATTTGTCGCATCTTATGGATTTTAACTGCGGTAGGCTTTTTCTTTGGTTCTGTTTTCCTCTCTGTAGGCCGTTGATATGCCTGGGGGAGTTCCATGACCAAATATTCAACAGCTTTGTCAATGGGCATTTGTCGCAATCTGACGACTAATCCTGGACTGATCTTCATGGTATGTTGTCCATGAATATCCCAATCATTCATGAGATCGAGGGCACCATACATATCAGTATTCATGAGAGCAACCATTGTCTCTTCAGCATTGAATTCGCTTTCGACGACTGGTTTGGATGACGCAACTATAACAGGTACCAGTTCTCTTTCTACTGGTGTCACAGTATATTCGGACTGTTCATCTGGTACTTGTTATTTTAGTAGCTTCGATTGAGGCCACCGTTCTGTTTGTTTCTTCTTTATTTCTTTTTGCATGTCTGTTCTCATTGTCTGAAGTTCAAGTAAAATACGGTCGAATTCGATAATGGTCGGCGTATTTACAATTACAGAGGGGGTAGACAAATGAGACGTAGTCGAAGAGTCCATGCATTTCTTCGACCGTTTTAAAAATCCTTCTTCGCGAGAGCGAGTTTGTCCTCGAGCTGGGCACAGCGAACCTCGAGCATCTGAATGATGTCTTGGCCGCTCGACGTGGGTTCGGTATGTATGGAGTGGACATGTTGCTCCTGTTCGGTGTTCAGTACGCGTACACGTTGTACACGGGACGGACAATTTCATGAGAGATGTCCGGGCTGCTTGCAATTGAAGCAAAGACCGGCCTTCATCAACTCCGTTCATTCAGCAGACATCGGCTGCTTCAGTTTCTCGGCCGCTACGGTGGCTTGGTCGATGTCCATGGCGTCGGGGTCTTTCGGTTTTGCAGGCGCTACGGCAACTGCGGCAGGAGTGTAGGTCATCTTTGACCTCTCACCCTTCTTCGTCGGGTTACTTCCACCGGTAAGTCGTTCGATCTCGTTGCGACGGCGCCATTGGCGGTCCAACAAGATAGTTTTTGCCTTCCATTCTGCAACAGTAACAGGCATGATTTCTAGACCGAAGATTCGGTCAACGAGGGGTTTGTTTAGGTGTCCTTCGAGGAGCGGGATCAACTGTTCCTGTTGTATGACGGGATCCCATCCAGCGCGTTTGTACAGGATTTCGAATTGCAGCCAGAACTCATCGGCTGTCAATTTTCCTTGTCGAAGCACGTTGAGTTTGATCGCAGCGTCCCGTTTGTCATCTGGTTTGTCGAACTGCGCATACATTAATGCCGTAAAGGCATTCCATGTTCCCCAATTCATTTGCGGGGGATTCAGTTCTCCTGGACAATGTGCGGTCATCCGAGCGGTGTAATCATTGGCAACAGTATCGCAGTAATCATTGGCCCATTCGGACGCAACGCCTTTATCCATTAATGACAAGACGAGGAATATTTTCCTCTCATGTCGAGTCTCGACAGTTACGGGATCATCAGCGGTCCTGAATTCATCAAAGTATTTTGTATTCGCAGATATGAAGATGGTGACGGCGCGAGAGAAGGAACTAAATTCTTCTTTATCGCCATTAAATTTTAAGGGAAGGGGGATGAGGGATTTGAGGGCAGACATGGCTCAATGTCTGTGTCTGGATGATCAGTTCTTGCGTCGGAGGTAGTGGTCGTACGCGGGGCTGGTGGTCCAGGCGGAGATATACTTTCTGGTCCAAACAACCGTTTGATAGAAGGGATAGACAAGGGGTGGATCAACTACCAAGTAGGATCTTCCTGGTACGTCAAAGGCTCCTTCTCTTTCGAGATGTTGGGCTGCGTCCCACTTGTTGTAGATGATACGATGACGGAAGGGGGCGTTGGTCGGATGGAAAATGTCGCGAATAGTCGGGTGGAAATCCAGCGTTCTAAGGATCGAAGGGAAGATCTGGTGACCTTAGTATGATGTCGGATGAAATGGAAGAGTTTCTTTGTCTTTGTGTGTTTGATCTCGGTGTTATTATGTACAGTGGGACCGTCTCGGATCTGTTGGGTAGGGGGAACGGGAAGCTTTTGTCTCCAATGCTGCCACTCCGAACTTTCGTTGAGACCTGTCAAGATGTCAACAGGGTCTCGTCTGAGTACTGGTTCTGCCCCAATGATGGAATCAAAAAATGCTTCACGGGGATCGGGTGGATTTGTCAATCGATAATATGGCCAAACTTTGGGTGGATCAGGTGTTACAACACGGACAGGATTGGTTATCGTTTCGATGGGTACAGTCTCGATTAACTCTTCGGACCGTACAGAAGGAGTTGGTGAGGGTGTGGGTAAATTGGAGGGATCAGGAATGTAGTCTGGGTCGTAGAGGTAGGGAGGGAAGGAGTTGTCGGGTAGGTGGTATTGGGAGTTCTCGTAATCTTCGCAGTTAAAGAAGTAATCCGTTTTGACTAGCAGGTTCGGGTTCGGGTTCGGGGGCTTGCGCGAGCTTTGTCTATGGTACAACCAATGGACAAATGCAGGAATTGCGGACAAGCTTCTTCGTGACGTGAGTTGGTTTGTCAGGGGAGTGAGAAACGTTTAGTCTTTTGTTACGGATCATCTACGGGACGGCTCTGACAACAAATGGACTCAAACTAACTTCGAGCAATGAGAGGAGGAAGGGGGATAATATTGATCCGGTATAATAAACCAGACTAAACGTAAAGTACAATGTACATACGATGATGATATATAAAGGTAAGGACTTGAGGGGAGGCAGTACTCTATTGTTCAATGGCAGAACTCCCTCTTATCTCCAGCCAATAGCATTAAGCCCTCTTATCTTGGGTGAGTAAGCGCGATGTGATTGGACGATAACCAGGCATGTGTTTGATCGTACATGTGGAGATATCGAAGCGCGAGAGCTTGGACCCAAAAGAACGGTAGCCAATATGAATGTGGGACTTGTGCACTTTGTTGTGGAAAAGTGGCCGTGGGAAATGAGCAATGAGTAAGCAGGGCGAAAAGGGTCGAAAAGGTAACAAGCAGCAGCTGGATGATGACGACAGTGTTACGATTTTTACCTCTTTGCCCCTGTCTTTTGCTTTGACAGCACGTGATACCCATTGACCTCTACATTCCCATGAAGATGTGCCAAGTCCCATGCTCTGATTGGACGATACCTTGTTACCAAACTCTCGGGTCAATCCCACATTCTCATTGGACAATACCCTGTTACTAGACGCATAACCATTCATACACAACCAGGAGCCGAAGGAACCTAAAGACGATACAATCTGAACCTGACCATTCCATTCTTGTCACAACCCATGACCAGTGTGCATACCCAGAGACAAGAATACTCCATGACCCAACCACCAATCATACCCAGCAATCGGAATACTCTGGTTCTCCGCCGACTGATCGTATGTCCACACCCACATGCTTATGACATTGTTATTGTTCTTTCACAATTCACCTACATGGTTCCTTGTGCCTGTCACAGATGAATGAATAGCCTTGTGGCTGATGACCGATCAACTTTCCTATTTCGAAGAAGACTGACACATCATCCTGATCCTCATGGTTACCTTTGATGCCCAGCGCATCACCACGATTGTCATATGTTCTATTGGCATCTCCACCCTTGTGGGTGTCTATGTCTATGCAACCTATATTCGGATAACACAACCTCCCCAACAATGACTCAGATATCGGATCCATCATAGTTGCCAACAACCGATGACTCCTTTGACCTATCTTGGCCAACCATCTTGTTCTTCTTCACACGTCATCTCCACATTCATTTGCTTTCTTCTCATCAGCTGACCGCCGGTGCTCAGCTAACAACCCGAACTCGCATGTATGACAAGTTCCCTTGATGCTCCACAAAGACTTGCATTCCGACATGTTTCATCACCTTTGTGTACCAGTCCACTGGTTGAGAATATCCACACCTAGTCGACATCCCAGTCATCCAGTACCCTGCAGCCAAGAAGGGTTATATGAAGCACACTGCAGGAACCACAGTCACTGGTGTATGATTACTAGTGTTCATTGCATTGCCCCCATCATGGTTCTTCCCCATTCAGTGATTCACCTTCTCCCCTGCCTCCAATGATGAAGCATCACATTCACCTTTCCATCCTGATCCTGCATGCACATACTCGTAGTCGTATGCTGCTATTGGCCAGGCATCCACTGCCAATGCAAACCATCAGGAAGACGAACCAATCTCATCATTCCCAAACTAGGAACTCAGCCACATGACATCCACATGGCCACCTCATGTTCACCATGTGCCTGCTGACGCATCCACTCATGGATTGTTTCACCTCCTTACCATGAGGCAACCATGAGGTGCAGGGTCTGGACCCTTGATTGCTCCGAACCATTTCCTTGCAATCACTACTTGAAACACTGATGGACATGCTGTATCTGCTGGACAGCCTTATTGTTCTTGCATCTCTCTCGGTTTGTACATACAGACCCAGTAGTCTGTCTTTCATGGCATTTCCCTAACTCTTTTGTATTTAAACCTTCATCTTCGAACTGTTCCTCTTTTTCCCTTCCCTTTCCTCACGTTTAGTCTGGTTTCCTCCCCCTGGTTCGCTTACCTAGCCTTCCTCCCTCCCCTGGACTGCTACTTGTTGTATAGTAGTGGTTGACTATGAATACACCTTATTCCTTGTGTTTCCTCTGGTCTGATCTCGACTTAGTTTAGTTGGTTGTTGCTGGAGCCCGCTGATCTAGCGATCCATAACACTTCTTTGTGTAAGAAAATGTCAGTAAAGTATGAAATAAACGAACTACTTACCAGTGTTGCTGTTATTGTTCGTTGCTGTTGTTGTTGAGTTGAATCCACGTGAATTTGCATGTATGTTTAAGGTCACATGACCCAAGTTCTCGCGAGTTCATACACAAAAAATTAACATAAAAATTGAATATTTCAGTATCTACCTACAATGAGTTCACGGTTTGGACCTGGTTCCAAGCCGTTTAGAAATTTCTGAAGGGACCTGAACCCCACACTGGACCCGCAGTTCCGTTCAGCCAAAGTGCTGAACTTAGACTGAACTTAGGGTTTGGTTCGGGGTTTGAACTGGTTTGGATTGGTTCTGAACTGGACTTCGGCAACACTACACTGCACAACTTGTACACCGCAATGTGTGAGTCAAACGTAACGCTGCATGGCTAAGGGCAGAGGAAGCAGAGGTTGTTGAGATGCTGACAGCAGAGGACCCTGAGGACATCAAGACCCCAATCTGGAGTTGAGAACATGCCGAGGCAATGCAAATGCCAACTGATTGTTATGCTAACCCATGGATATGCAATGACTGGCGGTTACCACTGTAGAGGTCTGACGACACTCTGAGTATGTATCATTGATATATCACAGATACTCACGAACCCGACACGCCCCACTTCCTCATACTCGAAACCGACATAACCCGACATCACCTGCTGTACCTGACGTATACCGTCTACCAATGGCCGATTGTATACCGACACCGATACCTCATATTGCCCAAAACGATCACACGTGACACCTCAGACTCCCATACCGACATCGGACTTATACCCCTGTCCTCTTCAGACTTAGGTGCTTTATTTTCCATCTTTTTCGTTATATCTTTTCCTCTCCATTCCTGTTCCTTCATTGCCTCGCAACTCCCATCTTCTCCTTCCCATTTTGTACCTCCCTTGTAGTTACTATCAGCCAAAGTAACCTATACTAAAGTAGCTTACTCCTCATAGTCCTATAAAACAGTGACCGACAAACGTAACAATAAAAATCCAGTTCCCCCCTCTTTATCTCACTTAGAATCCTTCAGAACCTCTTAGAACCTCTTGTCGTCGTAGGCCATAGACTTCCCGCCCTTATACTTACTATTTTATCTCGTTTTATCGTTACCCGCTCGCCGTACCCGACATTGTTGGTATTGTCGGCTTCCCTATTTCTCACCCGTTATCGTCGTATTAGACGGCGGCTTTACTCATATTCTCTTACTACCCTTTTTACTATGACTCACGACACTGATTACCCTGTCAATTTAATGCTGACACCCCCTTGGTTAGGATCTTTATTCCGAAGCCACCCCGAACACGCCTTTACATCTGGAGCCCACCGCGAGGGTAATCAAGTGTTAAATTTTATTTTATCTTTGGTTTCTGTTATGGCTAACATCTTCGAGACCACCCTCCAAGAATTCTCTCAAATCTAGTTTCCCTCCTTTCGTCTCCGCCTTCAAACATCGACCTTCCGACCTCCGCCATCGAATATCGACCTACGCATTATCATCTTCCATCATCCGAATTATTGTCAAACAATATCATCATCATATCGTCATCCAAATTATCGTCATCTGCATATATTGAAACACCTGACCCACGAATTCTCGAACTATCGTCCTACGAACCAGCATCATCCACACACCCGACCAACACACATACATATAACCCCACCCACTCTCGTCCCACACTATGTCTACCATCGCCACTCGTCATGCCGTCACCCACCCAATGCCCACTCGTGGACACTCAACCGCTCCCACATTCAACGGAAACCCGCTCACCTTAAACCGCTATTTCAAGGAAATAGAAATCCTTGCCGCTGATGCTGGTCTTAACAATGATACGCTATAGAAAGCTGTAAAGGGGGAGATCCCCAAACAAACTACCTATTAGGTGAATGCGAGGATGCGAAGATGTCTACTACACGTAGAAAGGTATAGAGAGATATAGAAACTACTATAAAGTTTCCGAACAATGCAAACATACGTGCGACAGTTGCGATCAACTGTGCGACGAAGATATCGATATCGGATGACGAGGATAGACAAACTCAAGACTATAACTTGAGTTCGAAGCTAAAGGGGAGCTCTATAGCTCTGAGACTAAGATCGAAGGGGAGGGAAGTCGTAGATTTCTCTGTCTGTCTAGCTACAATACATGAGCTTTTTATACTACGACAATCGGAAAGTCGGAACGAAATATCGGAGAATCGGGAAGACTAGAAATAAAGGATCGAATAGGAGTGAATGTAAGAAAGGATTCTAAGATAAAGAAATATCGATAGGAGTCAGTAAGAGTGCGAAGAAAGGAATCAAATGATGAAATTAGTACAAAGGAATAAGAAAGGAAGAGATAGGGGAACAAGGTACTGTGTGATATAACAGGATATATGATAGAGACGCAAGGCGAAAAGTAAAACGAAATGAGATGACATGGTGTCCGATGGGAACGGTATCGGTTTGATGTAGGATGGCTTTGTTTTGTGGGTGCGACAAGTTCGGAAGCGATCGATAGTTGTCGATAGATATCGCAAGAGTTTGCAGACATTTGTAAGATCGTGAGATATCGGGATACGGTCGATGGAGAGGTATAGTACGTCCGATTCACGTATTCGGAGTATAGGATCATATGATGCGTATCAACGATGCAGGATACATCAAACACAGTCTTCGATACGCATCTCTTAGTGACTACGATCTTTGGGCCCATTTACCCTCTGCATCCACTACCGATTATACTACCTTCAAAAACGCAGTCCTCGTGTTGTATCCCGGCACTGAAGACGATCACCGCTACTCACTGGCCAACCTCGACAGACTCACACAAACCCACGCCACCTACGGTATTCACACCCGCGCTGACCTTGGCGAATATTATCGCGAATACATCCAAATCGCTGGTTTCCTACTCGACAAAGGAAGAATCTCTACCCACGAAGGCAACATCACGTATGAGAACGGCTTCCATACCGACCTCAAAAGAAACATTAAGACCCGCCTCCAATATCAGCAGCCTGACCATTTCCACAGCGACCCTTACGACTTCCAGGATTTCCATGACTGCGCGAACTTCCTCTTAGCCGGGACCGCCTCAGATCCATCCAGAGTTACCTGCCTGTCTTTAATTCCACCTACCACTACCCAATACCCGACACCCGCTGCTGCCGCCACCAGATACACGTACCCCGTTGTAACCCGCTATGAACCCGCCGTCCCTGAACCCAAACCCGACATCACCAATTTATTCCATCTCGTTTCTCAACAGTTGTCAGCTTTAACACAAGCCATCACAGACACCGACGGTCATTCAAGACGTCAAACACAACAGCATGAAACAACCCCGCCCCTATATCCCCGTGCCAAACTCGTCTGTCTCTTTTGTGAAAGTTCTCACCATCACATCTGCGATTGTCTCATCACCAAACAGTACATCGTCAACGGTATGTGCTGCAAAAACAACTACGGCCACATCGTCTTACCCAACGGTATGTACCTCCCTCACAACGTTATCGGCAAAACTATGAAGGACCACATCGACTCTTGGCATATGCAAAACCTGGGCAAACACACACCCACTAACTGGACACCAGTAGAACATTTCGTCACTCACCCATCTCCTCCGCCACAAATCGAGACCAACAACCATGAAACCAATGCCGAAATCCTCCACTTAACAGAGTCGATAGACCAACTTAAAGCACAAATTCAAAACCGAAAATCGTCATCTTCCCCAGTACTAGTTTTACATCAGAGTGTTGTACGCAATGATGTCTCTCCTGTCGACACTGAGCCCCCGCCTTCTCCACCTATCGAACCCCCAACTTGTCTACACCTGGTACCGTCCAGCAACATAGAAACTCCACCCGATCCCCTTTTCGACACCTCGTCAGTACCTGCACTTTCGTCAACCCTCGATCTATCGATACCGCCCCTGTCGTCTCCAGTCCCAACCGTGTTGTTACCCATTTCACCCGAACCACTGCCAATCGTCCCAGACCCTGCAGCTGACCTGCCCACAATATCATTAACTGTCTGTTTGCCGTCCACACGTATCATGAAGCCACCCCCTTTGATCGAGTCTCCCACACCTGCTCTTCACGCCGCCCAGCCGCCGCCGTTGTTGTTTGTGAGAAAAGTTTATATGAAAAAACTAATCTGCACCAAGGGTTTCCGGAGTGCGACTTTGATCGGGAAATTACCTTGTTGTTCTTCAGGGGATGGTAAGCAACTGTTAAACACCTAAGGTCGCTGACATCTGGGTTGCACTTTCTCATTTAGGCTGCGTCTGTTCTTCCAGTCTAACGGTTTCGTCTTCATCCGACTTATGGATCTGGCTTCCAGGGGCGATTCTGTTGGGTTGCGACGGCTGGGTTCTGTTTCTTTTCGTTTATCACTTCCTTCTTCCTTTTTCCTTCATTCCGCATCTGTCTTGGACCTTCGTACACATTGCGCGATATCTCTAGTTCTCTCCTTATGTATTAATTCTGGTGGTGTGATGTATCTGTATCATATTCAATTAGATCGCTGTCCGGTGGGGTAATTTCTGTGCTTGAATCTGAGTCAATTGAACTTCCTTGGTCTGCATTACCTTGAAGGAATGAATGGGACCGACTAATGTAGGGCAATATCCTAAAGGCTGCATAGCGGTCAGCATGTTCTGCTCCATCTAGTTCCTTTAGAACATATGTTCCTCTCTCAGTCCTTCTGACTACTTCAAAGGGTCCAAGGTAACGTGGCTCAGTCTTGAATTTCCCAACTGTGGATTCCAATCTGCTGTTTCTGACAAGGACTAATTCACCAGCTTCATAATTACGCTTCTGCAGGCGTTTACGGAATCTTCGTTCAAACTGTGATTTTGACCTAAAACGTGCTTGTTCTAATGTGGAAGCTGCTTTGTCTATGTCCTCTTGATGCCTTTCCAGTTGTCTGATGCGAAGTGTCAACAATTCTGATGTGGAGAGGCCTGATCGGAAGCCTTCCACCAAAAAGGTTGCTTCAGACAAATCAAATGGCAAGAGTGGGTGCATTCCATGTAGCAGGTAGTATGGTGAATAACCAGTCACACTGCTGACTGTGATGCGATCTGCAAACATAGCTGCTTCAACATGCTTGTGCCAATTTCGAATTCCTCCAAATTTATCCTTGTCACTGGACTTGACAATGGCCTCTCTTAACGTAAAGTGGCCACGTTCCACTACTCCATTTGCATGTTTGTTATAAGGGGTGATGCGAACTTGAGGGACTCCCATGCGGCGGAGTAGAATCTCAAATGCGCCTTTGACTTCACTTCCATTGTCTGTCACTACATGTCCAATTGCTCCATAGCGACAGTAGATCTGTTCCCAGAAGAATTTGGCTAAGCTTTGGGAATTGTTGGAGCGAATGGCACGAACTTCAGATGTTCCTGACAGATCATCACGAGCAGCAGCAATGAAATTGAATCCACCTGATGGTGGCATAGACATCACATCGATGTACACTTTCTGGAATAGAGTGGTGGGAGTGGATATGGTGGGGGAAATCTCCATCTTCTTTAGGGTCCTGATTTGACATTCATGGCAAGATGAAACATGATGGCACACATCTGTTCTGAGATGTGGCCAGTAAAAACGAGTTCGTACCAATTCAAAGACAGATTGTTCTCCTTTATGTCCTAGATTCTCATGAGCCTGAGTCAGAATGGCTATTCTTTTCTTAGGGTTCATGATTACTAGGAGGGGTGATCGTCTTCCATTTCTTTTGAACATCCTTCCTTCCTTAAGGTAAAATTCAGAAGCCTTCTTTAAGAATCTTTTCCTGGCTTGGTTGGATTCTGTGGGAGGTGGCTCCAGTGTGGATAGGAAGTGATGAACCTCTTGAAGAATCATGTCCTGTCTGGATGTACGAGCATTAGATGATGGTAATGATGCTGCCTTGTAAGGGAGCTTGGTGGCAGTGGTAAAACAGAAATTCAGGACTTGTAGAGGGTCTGGGACATGGATGAGCAATGCAATGTCATCTAGCCAGGAATCATCATGGTCAATGATCTCTTCATCTGATGCTAGCTCTCTCCTGGAGAGGGCATCTGGTCCTTTGAATTGCTTGGCTGGGATATGGATTAATTTAAAATCAAACAGAAGGATTCCTTGGATCCACCTGTTGATTGCAGCATTTGGTTGGAGGTCAGGCTCATTAAGCATGCCTTTGATGTATTTAGCATCAACTTCAACATGCAAGTTCTTGACTCCAATCAAGTGAATTCGCCAATGACGTAGTGCGCGATAGAGTCCATACAATTCTAATTTTGGCTGTGAATATCTGGATTCTCTCTCATTCATTGGTAATGATCCATAACGTGCGGGGCGGCGTTTTCCATTTTCATCAACCTGGGATAATATGAATCCTGTTGCAATAGCACTGCTGTCAACAGACAGGATTACTGGATTGTCTGAGGAATAGTCAATAGGATTTAGTGCTGGTGCTGAGGATACCTTTTGCTTGAGGGTGTCAAAAGCTTCTTGCCTTCTTTCATCCCATATGAACTCTGCACCTTTGTGGACTAGTTCTGTAAGAGGTCTTGCTAGCTGGGAGTAATTTTCAATCCAAACTCTGACTGTGCCACAGAGTCCCAAAAATCCTCTGACATCCTTGGGAGTCTTGAGTGGTGGCCAGTTGAGAACTTTGGCTACTTTGTCTTCTTCTGGAATACGTCCTTCTGGGGTACATTTCTGTCCAACAATAATGGCTTCTTGTCTACAGATTTGAGTCTTCTTGGCTGAAAAAGTAGCTCCTGCACGTTTAATCCTATGCATTATGCGATGTACATCACAGGCATGTTCCCAGATGAATCTTCTAATTCCTGGGTTGTCTGCAAGTACTTCTGGATTTCCTTTGAGGTCTAGGTAAGTGGATGCAGGTCCTTTGATAGAACAATCATCAATGAAGATATTGGCTACCACAGGGATTTCATCTTGAAGGATGAAAACCATGCATCTTTGGAATTCGGCGGGGGAATTAGTGAATCCTGTGGGGAGTGAGGTAAGACGTAGAAGTCCAAGGGGTGACCAAAATGCAGTCATATCACGTGATTCTGGGTGGACTTTTCTTGCATCAAACCCCCACATTAAATCAAAGACTGTGTAGCATTGCCTTCCAGCAAATGGCTCCACAAAGTCATCAATAATGGGGAGAAGTCCAGCATCTCTGATTGTTACTCTGTTCAGTGGCTGCAGGTCATGTACGATTCTGAGCTTTCCGTCCTTCTTCAAAACACAAAACCATCGGGACCTGTATGAAGATTGACTGGCTTCATACACATTGGCTTCTACTTTTAGCCTTAGGACTTCAATGACTTTGTCTCTAATTCCAGGGGGAATGGGAATATTCCTGTATACCCATGGGGTATGGGGGATTACTGGCATGATGTATGGGGAAAAGTAAGAGTCTTTGAGGGTTCCTCTTTCCTTGTCTTCAAAAGCAATTGCCTCCTGGTTAAGCAACATGACATGTGCAAACAATTTCTCTTCTTCAGGCCATAGAAATCCTGCATGATTAATGTTAAGAAACTCCAAGCGTTCTCTTGAGAGCTTCTGGGATGGTATAAATTCAGGAGGGCGTGTTGGTAATTGAGGGAGATTGACCAGGGGGTCATGAGGAAATTGCCTTGAAACTCTGGCAGTCTCAGGGAATGTTCCTTGTACTGGGTGGACCTTCTGATCAACTCTCTTATAAGCTGTCATCACTTTGGGATGACCCTGTGCATCATAGTCTAATGCAGGAATTATGATGATATCATCTTCACTGTATGGTTGAGTCTCTTCTTCTCCTCCAAGGGTATAGTAGTAGTCTGCTTCTGCCTTAATTTCTCCAGCTGAGTTTGAAGAATCCACTAGGAATGGCACAATTCCAGGAGCTTCTGACACATCTGACTCTGAGTCTGAAACATCTTCAAGAGAAGGTAAGCTTTCATTCTCTGAACTACTGGATGTGGGATCTTCAATTTCTTGCTGGACTGTGACAGAACCATACAGAACAAAGAGTGCATGCTCATTGTCAGAGGCATTCTGTACTAAACTAAGTTCTTCTGAAGGAGAAGGATTCCTAAATCTGAAAAGGGTGAACAAATACAACATAAAGGATCTGGGGAAGTCTGGGATTAAGTGGAAGTGTCCTGCTATAATAAGGAATAGGCATAGTGAGAAATTTCTGAAAAGGTAAGAGGCATAAAAGGCTGATACAGTCAACAACAAGCAAAGAAAAAATACTAGTACAATCAATAATATAGTAAATTCATTCTTCGTGAGAACTTGATTAATTGCCAAAGGCCCTCCTGTGAGGTCTGGCAAAACTAGGGGCATCAAAATACCCTTCTTCAAACAATGCAGATATTGCTTCAGAGCGACGAAAGCGCATGTCAAGGACAGCATTAATGGCATCTGCAAGCAGAAATCTGCGGTTGGAGCGGAAAATGGTAGATGAATTGCGAAGAAATTCAACTTCTTCTGGAGCCAACAGAGGATTGGATCCCAGAAAGCGAATTGGCCTGATATCACCTGTAGGGCTAGAAGGAGGGGGTAACCTATTTTCCTTGTCCAAGTAGCGAAACAAATAGCAGTGGTGATAGAAGTACAATCTGATAGGGTCATTGGGAGGCCTTTGATCAATGCGGTATTTCCAGGTTTGAGTGGCAAGCCTCATTCCTATGCGACAAATTCCTTCCACTATAGCATTGCATATGGCACTAAGCATTCCCATGTGAACATCTTGTGTGGTATTGAAATCAGGTTCTGCTGCAAGGATCCTAGCTGCAGCTATGTCACGTGGCTGAGGATCTGATTGAACTTCCTTTCCCTGTTGGAAGCTTTCATCAACCCTCCTGGGATATTGTTTGCCATGCTTATGATCCCATTCAAGCCTTCCCCGATGCTCTGCCTTCCTTTCCTCTTCAGTGGGTAACCTCAGTTCAGCATTCCGATCCCATTCTTGGCGCTGATTGAGTTCATCCATGTAAGTTGTGGTTGGCAATGATGATAGATGAGGCTGGTCTGGGGCTGCAATAGCAAACACATGCACAGGAACTGGAGGTGGCTCCTGTGGAATTTCTGCTTCCAATTGACATAAGAGGTTGGTCTCTGGGTATACAGACCTAATCTTCTTCATGGGAATGGGTGAGGAAGTGGGTAATGGTATGGGGGGCTTCTTGAATTGAGCTGCAGTTTCTTCCAAGGAATTTAAGGAGTTGGCCCTGTCAAAGGGGATCCTTACTTCTTCATCTGAAAGGGAACTAATCTCTTCTCCATCTGGAAGTGACCAAGTGTCATCTGGAACAGAGTTGGATAGCAAGGAAACAAAGGGTGTTGCATTGGCATTCAAAGATAGGGTGGAGGAAGTGGCTCCTGGGGATTCACTGGTGATTGGAATATTCTGTCCAGGTCCAGGTGTTACTTTAGCCAGTACTTCCTCCTCCAGTTCTTCATCATCATCATCAGCAAGCATGTCTAGTTCATCCTCTGAGTCTGTTTCAAATTCCATTGAAGAGTCACTATCTTCATCCTCAGAAGATCCAAAGATTGACTCTGGGGAAATCCATTTCCTCTTGGGTGGGGCATCCAAGGGCTCTTCAAGACTATGCTCTTTCTCCTCTAGTTTTGGACTAATAGGAGCCTGGGTGGCAGTGAAACTCTTCCCAAGGAGGGTACTACATGATTCCTCTTCCTCCTTAGGGTCCATGTACAAAGAATCCCAAGTCTCATTGTCAGTCTCAGGGTTGTACACAGGAGATCCTACAGAAGGCATAGTAAAAGGAGTAATGGGTTCAGGCATAGGCTCAAGTTCAGGATCCAAAGTGAAGCTGGATAAGGGATCATCAAAGGGGTTGGATAGAGGTACAAAAGGGATGAAAAGAGGAGTATCTAAAGGGGATATGATGGGGGAAGGAGTAGCTAGAGGATGGCGAAAATATGTTGGAGTCTGAGATAAGGGGGACTGGAATGGGGAGCGGAGGTCCCCGGGGAACCACGGTCCATTCATGTGGGGCCTCGGTTCTTCCCCATTGAAGGGGTAAACAAGAGCTGGGGGCGACGGGGAGGTATCGAGATAAAGATTCGTGTTTGAGGGAGCAGGGCTGACTGTGTTCCCATTGAGAGGGAATAAGGGTCGAGTAGGTGTCGGCATGTACTGCGAATGGTTCAGGGGATCAGCGGCCGATGCGCGAAGCCGATGCGCGTCACATACCAATGATATGGGCATTCGCGTGCCCACGTCTTCCTCCTCGCGTAGGTCGTTATCGCGAGCCGGGGGCCTAATGGTGATGCGTGGGAGCATCTGGGCGACGGCATTTGGGACGACGGAGGGCGTTGGGTATGGCTGATAGCGCGGGCGGGCGCTGTTACGGCGATTCTCGCGGCTTGGGGGCGAATCCGGGGCTAAAAAGGTATTCGCGGCGGTCTGTACTGTTATTAGAGCCGAAAACGGGGCCTCGTCTGTCAATTCGCTCGCCACCGGGGCGGCGTATTCATTCATGAGGACGTGGGGGTCTAGCTGCGTGGCGGGCAGGTCAGTGTTGGGGGTATTGGGCATACAGTGGCTTACCCATCCCTCAGTCCATTCCCAGCCCTCAATTGGGGCATCGGGATCTCCTCCCACTCCTCCGGGGATGCCGTTGTCGCTGCCGTAGACGGACGAGGCAGGCGAGCAAGGGGGCGTTGAGAGGGTGCGCGAGGAGGCACGGGTTGAGGTGGCGGATGGGAAGCGGGTTGAGGCGGCCGACGGCAACACGGGTGCCGTTGGGACTGGGAAAATCGACGGGATTCGAGGGGATGGGTCGAGTGTGGACCGTACAGTCGATACGACATCCTCCTGGGATGCTGCCGGGTCAGAAATGAATGAGAGCGGGGGAGGCGTTACTGGATAAAACTTAAAGAACAGATGCCCCATCCGTAACGACGGAGGGGCTCTGGATGAAGCTACGGCGGCCAGCGTCGTGTTGAGGAGGACTCCATGTTCAAATGGAGTCCCATATCGATCCCGCTGGGGGGGGAATCGATATCCGAGGGGCGAAACGAACAAGTAACGCGCGGCCAAGGGCCGGTCTTCTGTTTGGTCGGCAAGTGCCGAGATGATCGTCCGTGCCGCATTTGGGTTTAAGTCATCAGTTACCCAATCAACAGCAGTGGGCAGAGGAATATCATTGATTAAAAATTGCGGGGAATTATCCTCCATCCCAGAGGGTTCACTGGCATCCTCCTCTGAGGCTCCAGTTATATCTGGGACTTGGCCATTGTTCTCCAAAATTGAATCCACTGTATCCTTCTTTGGAGTGTAAGAATCACCTGCTATTGAAGACAATGCTACTTCTATGGAAGCCTTAAATTCTTTAATGCCAGTGGAAATAGCAGTTGAGGCATCAGCTGAGGTATCAGCTCCTGGTGCAATACTGTGGGAACTGTCCAAATTGGGGTTGTCTGGCCCAATTAAGTTTGTTGCCAAGGATTGCATAGGTCCAATTTCTTGATTATCTTCCTGAGAGGCTTGTAAATTATTAGTTAACCCAGAGGTTGAGTCCTCACATGGTGCAGGCTCATCTGGGGCTGGCAATTTAAGTCCGAAGAATTTTACCTCATTATTGCATGCTTGATTAGAAATTATTTCCTCATTAATTCCAAAGGGGTCTTGTGAAGTATCCGAGTCTTCAGAGCTTGATTCAGCTGAGTCTAGCAGTGGTAAGGATGCATACTTTCTGAGCCTAGGAGGTACTATGCTTGTTCTTTCCATAAGAGTGGTACAATCATCAGCAAGATTGTCTTCAGAGGGAGTGACTTCAGAGGCAGTGATGGATAGGACTTGTTCATGTCTCCTAAATGGAGGGAAACGTTCAGTGGCTACCATCATTTCATATTTAGCTCCAGGGTCTGTGGGATCCTTGAAGACTAAGTATGTGCCTTCAGACCTTTCATCAATGGTGACAAAATTGCCTCTCTGCCAGGGTCTTCCAAGTAGTAGATCAAAGGGGACTGACTCTCCTATGAACAAATCTGCATAGGTCAAGACACCTCCACAGGTTAAGGGAACATTTGGCACTAAACCTGTAAGAGTTCCTACTCCTCCATTGGCATCATTCATAGTTAATTTCTTGGCCACATCAACTGGTCTGCGAATGCTGGCTTTCCAAATTTCCTTGTTAACCACATTCAATTGAGATCCTGTGTCAATGATGGCTGTGATGGGACGTTCATCACACTCCATACGAAGCTTGATCAACAGTCCCCATTCACTGGGCCTGAATGCATTTGCCACAATAGGATTCCTAGGGTTCTTCCTTTTGACCATGTCAGTGAGTTGTTCTGTTAACTCCTTGGATGAGGCTAGCACTTCTCTAAAGCGAAGGGTGACTGGTGTATCCAGTATTTGATTGACCACTTGTGTGTTACCAATAGTGGTTGAGATTTCAGACTGTCTCACAGGTGCCTTTGGGCGAGGTGCAGTCTTCTCAGGGCTGGCTTTAGCATTCTTGGATTTGTTGGTGATATCCTGCATTTCGATGTCCTCATTGATAGGTACCATTCTAGGTACTCTAGCATCAAAAGGGATTGGCTGCATTTGGCGTATTTCTTCAATGCGAGTAGGTGCATTTCCTTTGGGAGCATTGGCTGCTGTGGGGGCTTTGCCTTGGTTGAGTCCCTGCATTGAGTCTGGATGCTGCAGAGAAGCAGGCTTAGCAGTAGTTGCTGCCTTGGGCCTCACATTCTCTTTGTCTTTATCCCTGTTTCTTTGTCTTGCAGGTGGATAAACTCCATCAAATGCATCCTTTCTGGCTGCAGTGATCTTGTGCTGCCCTCTGTCTGCAGCCATTATCTGTATGTCTTCTTTCATATTAGGTTCATTTATAGTGGCAGGGGAATAAAACATATCCAATTCATCTTCTTCAGCATCTGACTGATAATAGTCAGAGAAGGTTTCTTGGAGAGCATAAAAATTGGCTTGCAGAGATTCTGATGAGAGGCGTTCAAAAGCCTGTATAAATGTCTCCCCCATTCTACGACGAATGAGGGAACCATCACTGTTGAGTAGCTTTCCAAGAGGATCTCTTATTAGAGTTCCTGACTTTAATAGCTCCAGGATTCTTGGGCAAGTCTGCATTCCATGGCCTTTCATCCCACAACCATAGCAGGTCATGGGCTCACGCACACCCATTTCAGAGTTGAGTGTGGTGTTAGCAGTTGCTGGTCTTGCAGTGGTGACTTGAGGTCTTGGAAGAGGTCTGGGTTGTGAGTGCAAAGCAGGTGCCTTGACACACTGTGCTACATCTGGGTCAAGCTTGATTGCTTTGTAGTAGGCCAGACTATAGCGATGGTCTTCCAGTGAGAGGTTCCCCATCTGCTTGATCAGGGCTTCAACCTCATCCTGGACAGTCTTGCCTTTCTTCTCTGGTCCTTTCTTTGCCTTGTTCCTGTCCAAATCCTTCTTGTTAAGCTTCTTTGGGGCTTCTTCATCAGTGTCTGCTTTACTCTTGTGCTTCTTCTTCTGGTCTTCCAATTTCTTCTTCCAATACTTGATGCCATAATCAGAGTCACTTTCTTCCTCTGAAGATTCATCACTGGATGAGTCTGAATCATAATCCCTCTTTCTTTCAGGGATCTCATCATCAGAGTCTGCCAGGTTGATGTCAAAGCGGTTTCTTTCAAATAGAATTTCTGCAACCTTAGTGACCTTGTCAATTGGGAATGGTTGAGTTACATCCAGAGGTGTGGAACCAGTAATGAGCCTAAGCTCAATGCGATGGCGCAGGTTCTTATTGATTCCAGCCCAGAAATATGCAGCTTTGTCTTCTGCAGAAATCTTCTTCTTGGCTTCAAGCCATCCTGCAATAGTGACAAACTTGCGCACATATCTCTTCCATCTGGTGAGTGTGTTTATCTCTTTGTGTTTCCAGCTGCGGGTCAGAGTCAACAGGTCTCTGGTGATGTAACGGGTTTCTTTGAAAGCAGCATCAAAGTACTTCATGAAGTCTGCTTCCAGCTGGGTCCAGTCTGGTGTTGTGAAGCTTTCCAGAGCTTCAACTAACTTGACAACCTTTCTAGAGCAATAGTCTATAACGCGGTCACATTTCTCAGCTTCTGAGAGACCATAGGTCTTACAGACCTGATTATAATGTCTGAGGAAGTGTTTGATGTCTTCATGGCTTCCAGTGAATTTATAGGGTGCCCCTTTCTGCCCCAAGAGAGGCATCATATCAGGGGTAAGTGATGTAACCATTGTGATGGTTGAATGGGAATGTAGATGTGGTTGTTGAGAATTGGATTAGTAAGAGGTGTTTAATGATGAACCAACGCCCTCGCGGTGGGCTCCAAATATGTTGTTTGTGAGAAAAGTTTATATGAAAAAACTAATCTGCACCAAGGGTTTCCGGAGTGCGACTTTGATCGGGAAATTACCTTGTTGTTCTTCAGGGGATGGTAAGCAACTGTTAAACACCTAAGGTCTGTGCTCAACAACTGTGTTGTCTGGGAATTGTCCTAAACAAAGGTTAGTGTAGTCAAGATAACAGTGAACAGCTACCTTGAGTAAGTTTAAGTCAAGCTATATGACTTAGAGGATGGGTGAACAGTGAGGTCTTTCCTACACAAGGTAAAGACTTTGAGGATATACACAAGCAAGAGTGACAAGTGTTGTGTATGATGAACAAGGATGGGATGAGCAAGAGATAGTGGAAGTCAAACAAGTGTGTGTGACAAAACTATCTAACAGAATGTGACAATAATGAAAGTATGAGACAATAAAACAGTCAAGAAGTATTGATGATCAAGGTATCTGACAATATTCCGAAGCTTCAAACGCACATTGGCTACTGGTTCAGAATATGTACTGGGATATCTTGGTGAAGACCAATATATCTTGAGATAAATGACAATAGTAACGGCACTATGTCACAGAATATTTCCCAAACTAGTAATAAAAGAGTATCAATATATCAGATATTGATAGATCAATTAAAACTATCTGATTTGAGAAGGAATAGCAAGCAAGAATAAGACTGGAACTGTAACTGAATTGGTATACTAGCTACTACAGAAGTAGTTAGATACTAAAGGGGTGAATCAAAGGATGATGGGAATGGGGGATCAAGTTTGACTTGGGGGGGATCAACTTTTGACTGATGTCTCCTGCAGAAACTGGGCCCTATTTATACCTTTTCAACTACAGGAGTCATTCAGAGTCATAGGATGGAATATGAAATGAGTGTACAGGTTAGTGAGTCATAACTGGTCATAGTAGAGTAATATGAAATGAGGGGGCATAGGGTGAGTAAGCATTGGAAATAGGGGCATAGGTTTGTGAGTCAAGAGGAATCACAAGGGAGTAATTTGAAATGGGGCATAGGGTGTGCAAGCACATAAAAGGCAAAATGGAAATTGGGGCATAGGTTTGTGGGCATATAAAAGGGCAATTGGAAATTGGGGCATAGGTTTGTGACTCATGCAGAGTCAATTACTGAGAATCATATGGTACTGTGAGAAAGGATGGGGGCATAATTGGTCATGATGGTGTCATAATGGTGTCATAAGGTGTCATGATGGTGTCATAAGGTGTCATAATGGTGTCATAAGGTGTCATAATGGGGTCATAAGGTGGGGCTGCTGATTGATCAATGAGTTATCTGAGGGGAGATGAGCCACTGGCTGATCTTCTCTGAGATCTGGGGTGGTCTATGGTTCTCCAGGAATCATGGACCAAGGCTGGAACATGTAATTTCAAATTGGGCTTCTAGAATCAGTTCTTCAGGCTGTGCTTCCTTTTCCAATGTTCTAGAATAGAAGGCTGTGCTTCCTCTGTCAATGTTCTTTGATGGAAGATAGAAGGCTGTGCTGTGCTTCCTTTCCAAGGTTCTAGAATAGAAGATGGAAGGCTGTGCTTCTTATCTTATCTGTTATCATGAAAGATAAGAAGGTGGCTGTGGAATGTGGCTGCTCTGATCTTGGATCTTGATGTCTGATGTAAGGCTGTGGCTGTTGATCTTATCCTTTCCTTATTAGTAGAGATAAGGATAAGTCAGCTATTATCTAATCCTGTAATCTGATAAGGCCTTGTCCCTTCATTACTGATACTGTAAGCTGGGTTTGATGGTGGCTGGGCACCATCCCTTAGTGCTTGGGGCTATATTCCTGATATTGTCCACTTGTTGTCCTGGCTATTGAGAGAAGGGATACTCCAGCTGAAATTGCAATATTGCAGCTGAATGGAAAATTGCAAAACTATCCTTTCTCTAAACTTGTACCATGTTTTTGATCCAAAACCATTTTGGATCATGACACCGTACGAGCCTGCCTTTGTCCACGTGCCCCCGCTCCCACTTTTGGCTGCCTATGAACCCACTATCACCACTTCATCAGCTGCCTATAACGGCACACTCGACCTACCACACCCGACTCAACCCCTACCGTCTCCTCACGATCGTATTGGTGTTGGTACCCACGGATTCACAGTCATCCCTTTACAGTCAACCGCTGCTCAACCACCGTCTTGCAACCATTTTCTCGACACCGCCCTCATGATCATCGTCTTCCTCGTGAATGAAGCCCTTCGTTACCTCCATGCTTCATTCAAATATCCTTATAGGGGAGAGTATACCTCCTCATCGTCTTCATCACCGATTTTCGCGTTTTCCGCCCTCAATCAAACCTCGAAATTGGTCTCTCCCACACCCGCTTTTGGCCACCCGCTCTTGACATCCACTCATGCAAAGTCTGACAACAGACACCCACGTTTGCGTCCACCCCAAGAACCTCCGCCTCGTCTATGAGATATTCATCTAGATTTCTTCGTCTTGTCTCATTCTAGGTCTCTCACGTCTTCCACCAATGAACCCGACGCACCTGACACCGACGTACTCGTCAACCCGCCCATATACCAAACCCGACATACCCGCTGTAAAGGCGTGTTCGGGGTGGCTTCGGAATGAATGATCCTAACCAAGGGGGTGTCAGCGTGAAAGTGACAGGGTAATCAGTGTCATGAGTCGTAGTAAAATGGGTAGTAAGGGAATATGAATAAAGCCGCCATCTAATACGACGATAATGGGTGAGAAATAGGGAAGCCAACGACACCGACGACGTCGGGTACGGCGGGTTGGATCAGGTATGACGAGCAGGTAAAGATAAAGCAAGATAAAGTGGTAGAATAAAGATGGAAGGTCTACAGGTTACGACGACGAGAGGTTCTAAGGAGTTCTGAATGATTCTGAGGGAGATAAAGAGGGGGGAACTGGATTGTTATTGTTATGGTTGTCGGTCACCATTTTATAGAACTATGAAGAGTAAGCTACTTCGGTATAGGTTACTTCGGCCGATAGTAACTACAAGGGAGGTACAAAATGGGAAGGAGAAGATGGGAGTTGCGAGGCAACAAAGGAACGGGAATGGAGAGGAAAAGATATAACGAAAAAGATGGAAAATAAAGCACCTAAGTCCAAAGAGGACAGGGGGTATAAGTCCGATGTCGGTATGGGAGTTCGAGGTGTCACGTGTGATCGTTTTGGGCGATATAAGTCATCGGTGTCAGTATAAGATCGGCCGTCGGTAGACGGTATACGTCGGGTACAGCAGGTGATGTCGGGTTACGTCAGTTTCGAGTACGAGGAAGTGGGACGAGTCGGGTTCGTGAGTATCTATGATATATCGATGATACGTACTCAGAGTGTCATCAGACCTCTACACCGCCATTATCCAATATTGAACCCGACCATGATTGAGTATCCCCTAGTCTCGAATTTTATATTTACCTCTCTATATATAGACTTTTCTCTTTTCTTTAGTTTCTTTGCCGACGCTGATGCGGTTTCCACGTCTATGACCCCGAATAAAGAGGTAATAAAAGATGAAAATGTCACTAGTGTGCGAACAGGACTTGGGACACTCCCGAGTGTAACACGATAGAGCACGATAAAACGCAATAAAGCGCGTGGTATAATAAACAAACGCAGAGACACACAAAAGATACGCGGTACGAGAACGCAACTATAAGAAAGAACCGGAGGGCTTAGCTAAATGTCCTAGGTGACAACGCGGTTCGCGATGATTACGTGGTGAGACAAGAGTTTCGCGCTAGAACTTTATTGTAATAGCGGCAAGTATGCAGTAAGAAGGGACTCAGATGAAGTGAGGATGAGTGTTTTTAGAACTAAAGCGCAGACTGGTGGAGAAGGGAGAACTGGGTTGGTTTTTATTTCGCTACTACAGGACAGTTCTTATACTCTAAAGGGATAGGGGTTAAAGGGTAGGTGAGTGAAATAGAAATGTGAGAAATATCGCATGAAAGCGATGAAATGGTAACGGTATGGCAAAGAAAGCGAAGAATTGGAAATAAAAGGTGGGTATCACATGAAAAGAGGTGAAAGGAAGAGAAGAGACTGGGTGAATTACATCTCTTGTATCGGACTTGGCATCCGAACGCGTAGGACGTGTTAAACGGTCGTGTTTCATCGTATTGAGATCGGGTCGCGCGGCTAGGATACAGCGAGATGGTATCACAAGGTTGTGAAACATAGTGTGAGTATGCGCGAGGTCACGTGTAAAATCAGCGAGAAGGTCGAAGTTGCGTGCATGTAAGTTGCGAAGGTATTGCGGGTGTATTGTGTGTTCGCCGAACGCAGAAGTGTTGCGCTATAGTTGAGAAAAGGTAGAAATGTGTTTATTAGGGTTTCCGTGCCCAGAGGGGGGAGCTGCGTATCAACGCAGTCATATGATGCCAACAAGTCCCATGCTTAAGGGAGCCGATCAGCTTTCCCTGGCTGGGTGGATACCGCTGATACACTGCTGCAGTATTTCCTTGATTTTCTCGTATATTTGAAACTCGAATTATGTTCATTAGACAATACATACAGCTGTTTTAGTTAACTAAACCAACAGCAATACTGTAAAAGCACAGTGCACTTTCACCAGCAATTGCTGGGCCTTGCAAGTGCTGTAGGTAGTTAAACTGAGCTGTGTAGTAAAAGATACTGGTTTTACTAAGCCTGGTACTGGTGTGAAGGTTAGTTTTACTATGACCAGCAATTACTGATGGGTAGTTTTACTATCCCTTGCATTTGCTGGAAGCTTAGTTTCACCATACATTGCACTTGCTGTGCAAGTGGTTTTACTGTGATCAGCACTTGCTGCATTAGATTCTATTTACAAGTGTTATTATACATAGATAAAGATAAGGATAAAGAAAAGAAGAAGAAAAAGAAACTCTATATATTTTACCACTCCCCCTCATACTCCCGCTTCAGCAACTCCAGCAAGCCCATAATCCGCTCTTGCTCGAGCCGGACCCGCTGGAATTGCTGCCCAAACTCTATCAACTTCGCGTTGATCTCTGCCCCCGCCACCCCGAGTTCCTCCGTCAACTCTCCCAGCCACTCTGACGCAAGCTCCATACCCCGCTCCAGCTCCTCGAATCAACCCGTCCCTCGTGCCGCCCTGCATCATTTTGTCGGCCACGCAACAACGACGGCCTCTGACCCCGAATCCGACGTGTCCTCCACCCACCTCTTGCTTGTCGATGCCTTCGCCCCTTTTGGATGGGCTGGCATCGTCTTGAACTCCAGCGGCTTGTGTGTCGCCCCTCCTGCCTTCACCTTCCCCTTTTCGTTTGTCGGCTTCCTCTTGCCGCCACCCGTCCGGTGCGTCGCGTTGGTGCACCCCTTTTTCAGCTGACGGCACCACTCACACACATACCCGGCGGTTCCTCGACATGTCTTGCCTGCCTTCACGCAATTGGCACATTGCTGTAAAGAAAAAGGTCGAGTTAGCTGACTTGTTATTCAGAGATGACGATAGAAAGAGAATTAACTGTACTCACCATGAAGCCTGCCACCTCCTCGACCTCTGCCTCACTCTCCTCTGACCCCTCACCCCCGACTCGCTCAAACATCACGTGTTCGTACCCGCCAGCGGCCATTCCTACGCTTGACGCCCTTTCCCCACCCGCTCCATCAGCCGCTTCCCCCACATTTCCCCCACACGCTGTCTCTACACTTAGCGCTCTAGGTGCCATTGGCATGTCTACATTCCTGCCGCGTGCTGTCCCGCGCTTGACCCTCTGAGTCCACCTGCCACGGCCACCATATCGGCCTCCTCTAGCCGCCTCTGTCGATCTTGGGCCTTACGCCGGTATTCAGCTGCTGCGCCGTCCGTCCTTTGGCTCTCCTCGTCCCACAGCCTGTCCTCCAACGCCTTTCATGCTGCCTCCACCGCTTGCTCTCGCCTCGTCTCCTCCTCATCCCGTCACTTCTGTGCCAGCGCCCTCTCGAGTTCGGCCGCTATCTCATCCCGCTCCTGCATCGCCATGGCTTCCCTCCTGTTCAGCTCCTCCAGCCGTTGTCTTTCCTCCTCCTCCTGCTGTTTCTTCTCCGCCTCCGCCCGTTTAGCCTCCTCCTCCTCCACTCGCGCCAGCTCTGCCATGTTGCCCAACCACTCCTCCATCTCCCCCACGTATTGCTGTCGGCTGTCCCAGAGCGGCGGGTCCACGGTTTCGATCCCCGACATTTGGAGCTCTGCGATGAGCCCATTATACACATGCTAGGATGATTGGATCATTAGAGGATTAGAGGAAATAATAGTAAGACTTACCAGCGCCTTTTTGCGGCCGACAATCCATTTCTTTACTGTTGCCTCTTGCCCCTCGCCCGTCATCACCATCACGTCTCGGTGGAACTCCACCACAGCCTCGACGGCCTCCTCGTAATCTTGGCATTGATCCGCGTCGAGTACGGCAACAAAAGCGTCGTAGGCGGCATAGCTCATAGTAGTGATGAATGGAATAGGTGTGTATGTGATAGGAGTTGCTGTGGTTAGAGGATGGTAGTGGTGGTACCGATGAAGAAAACCCGTGAAAAACTGTGGCGCATTTTTATGAGAAGTTCCCACAATGTTGTTATGTGGTCGCTCACGTGATTAGCCACTCTCGCGTCTAGAGTCCCAAGCCCCCCCTAGTATTGACCACGGATGGTCTCTATTAAAAGTTCCCTGGAGATGTAGAGGTCTGACAATGCTCTGAGTACGTATCATCGATATATCACAGATACTCAAAAACCCGACATGCCCCACTTCCTCATACTCGAAACCGACATAACCCGACGTATACCGTCTACCAATGGCCGATTGTATACTGACACCGATACCTCATATCGCCCAAAACGATCACACGTGACACCTCGGACTCCCATACCGACATCGGACTTATACCCCCTGTCCTCTTTGGACTTAGGTGCTTTATTTTCCATCTTTTTCGTTATATCTTTTCCTCTCCATTCCCGTTCCTTTGTTGCCTCGCAACTCCCATCTTCTCCTTCCCATTTTGTACCTCCCTTGTAGTTACTATCGGCCGAAGTAACCTATACCGAAGTAACTTACTCCTCATAGTCCTATAAAATGGTGACCGACAACCATAACAATAAAAATCCAGTTCCCCCCTCTTTATCTCACTCAGAATCCTTCAGAACCTCTTAGAACCTCTTGTCGTCGTAGGCCATAGACTTCCCGCCCTTATACTTACTATTTTATCTCATTTTATCGTTACCCGCTCACCGTACCCGACGTCGTTGGTATCGTTGGCTTCCCTATTTCTCACCCATTATCGTCGTATTAGATGGTGGCTTTACTCATATTCTCTTACTACCCTTTTTACTATGACTCACGACACTGATTACCCTGTCACTTTAACACTGACACCCCCTTGGTTAGGATCTTTATTCCGAAGCCACCCCGAACACGCCTTTACACCAGGACTCACAAAGAAGCCTACCCTCGAGTCGTTGACTTATAAAGGTCACAAGTAGTTAGTACATTTTCCTTTAGCTTAGTCTGGTTCATTCTCCCTGGTCATCTACGCTCCCCCTTGTACCATCATCCCCTTGAATTTCTATTTGGTTTCCCGTTCTCATCGTCAGTATACTTGATTCTTTGTGTTGTCTGTGTTGCCAGAGTCCGTCTTGAGACATCCCATAACATGAAGGACACAACTTACCTTAATTTAGAATGACAATCACTTTGGTGATGAAACTCTGGATTACTTTCACAAGCTGTGGCCAGGATTCTTGTTATTGGATGGAGAGGACTCAGAGTCAAGGAATGGATAAGTTCAAAAGCCATTGTCTTACATCTGCCTGTATTGGCATCAGATTCATGACTCACCCCAATGCCAAATACAGTTGCTAAATATTTTGAACAGTGCTTGAACAAGTACAATCACAATTTCTTTGCAAAGATGCACCTCAATATTCTTCTACATAGGCATCCACGGGTAACCCCCAGGTATTTCCCATGGACCCATACCTGATCAGACTAATACCCATACCCAGATTGCAGGTACAGGTCAGGCAGCAGGTGTGTTTGGCTGGCTGGCAAGTTGGGCAGGTATGAGACAGGTCACGGTGATACACACCATATGATCCTGGCCTCCGATTTGATATATCTCATGATTCTATGCGATTCACATCAATCCGACACTCTTCGACCTTGCAATCAAGTTGCGACTATTGCAATCATCTGTGACTTTGGAGTTCTTTAGTTATCGCATTTCGAAGTATTTCCTTTGTTTCCTTTGTTATACTTTCTTATGCATCGTCCCCTATATCCTTTCTTTATGATACATATGCCCCTCTCTCTTATATCCCCATATAGTATACTCCTTTCATTTCTCTTCCTTTGTCCTTACAGCTTATATACCTGCCTGTATGAGCCACTAGACAGACATCCCCCAGAGATCCCCCTTCATCTCAGAACCTACCCTTAGTCCTAGACCCAGTCCCTTCGCTTTATATTATCTTCTCTCACCATCTGATCCTTTTATTGTGCTGCGACTTCTGATTTTATCGCAATTCTTCAATTTTTATCGCAACTCTTTGATTTTTATTGCAGCATTTATATTGAGTGTCTCACACCTTTCTATTTCTTCTCTTTCCTCTTCTATCCTAGTGTAGGCTTTCCGAAACTTCCTTGCACCTTTCTTAGCAGTTATATAGTTAGATTCCCTTCTTACTACCCCCACCTGCACATCAATGGGTAACCCAATGACCCACATATTACAATACTACTAATACTAATACATTTTACTAAAATAAAATAAAAAGAGGGCAGGGCACTTTGCCCGCCCTGCCCATCCTTTGCATTTGCTGACCCTCCTCGTTCTGCTGTCATGGATCCACCCTGCCATCCCCATCATCCTCCTGTGCACTGCCATTTGCCATTTGTCCACATCATTGGGTGTGCTGGCAGCTGGTGCCTGAACATGGGGAGGTGGAGGTGTTGTGGCTGGTGTTCCCATTCCTGTTCCCACTGCTGTTGTGTTGCATGGCCATTGCCACCAGTGTTGCCATTGCCACTGCTGTTCATGTTGGTGTTGGTAACCATGATGGACGGTGTTGGGTGGTGGTGGTTTGGATTGCATTTGCATTGGTTGGAGTTGCCATTGGTGTTGGTGCTGCTATTGCCATTGCTGATCAAGGTTGGTGGTGGTGGTGTTGGTATTGGATGGTGGTGCCATAGCCTAGCACAGTAACATTTAACTAAAACAGTTTTAATTAGTAAAAGTATGAATTCTCAATGACAGAAGAGACTTACCCTGAGCAGAGTGGTTCACAATTGCAAACTGCTCTGCTTGTGTTGCTGTGTTGGGTGGTTGTGACAGGAAGTCACAGTTCAGTCATGGCTATCCACAGGTTGACCACAGGTCATGGGTTTCTTGCAGGTTCAGATTTGGCTACCCGTACCTGAACCTGACAGGTCAGGGGTACAAAACCCATGGGGGTCCATATACCCCTGCATATTGCTACTTCTACAGCTGTGCCAAGCTCACATTTCTGTGGCAGTATCCCATATTTTTGATTATACATCACAACAACTTGACGGTTAGGGAAGCTGTTGGAGACAAGACAATTGTGTGGGTCAACCACACTCAGGAAGCTCAAGCTATGCCTGGCCTCATCCCTTGCTCCAACTTGTTTTAATGGAACTGTTGTTCAGCCATATTATTCAATTGGGGAAGGGGAAACAGTAGTCAAGGTACTGTGCAATTGAGGGCAGCAGTTGGTGTTGCAGTAGCCAAGGTGTGGATAGAGATGTGGTGGGCTGCTGGATGGCAAACAGTGTTGCAGTGGCATGTGGTGGTGTAGCAGCAGCATGGGATGTCTGTACAGTAGAATAAATGGAAAAAAAGTGACATGCACCAACCTAGATCCTGGATCAGTTTGGGATGGGCTGACTTACAAGCAAATCAGCTAGGCACTATGTTGGAGAGACAGAATGGAGCTCACCACTGTCAGGCAACTGGGCTGTGGATGTGGGTGTTGAGTTGCCCTTGGTTGGCAACCATTGGCTTTTGTTGGCCACTGCTGTTAGCCATGTGGTGTATCAACCATTCATCATCAGCAGTTGGGGAGCACTGGGAGTTGAGGGTGGGTGTGGCATGACTTAACAGCTGTGTGGGCTGTGCAGTTGTCATGGTTGTTGTTGTTGTCCATCCTTGTTACCGAAGTAATCAACAATTTTTGGGAGAAGAAAAACATACCTGGCAACATGATACCACCTTGTCCTTGGTTGTCCTCAGTATGTCTGTCATCATCATGTTCCATGTTGCACCCTTCACTGGTCCAATCCTCACAGCCCCTGCAGGACCTGCAAGATGAGGAGACATGGTGATGGCAGGGTGGATGGATGATGCCATGGCTTATTATCACTGCTGCTGTTGGTGAGCCATTTGTCAAGGCCAGTCAGCCCAAACTTTAAGCTCCATTTCAAAATAATTATAGCACAAACCTTGTTACACCTGCCTTCCTGCATTTAAGCATAAGAATAATGAGTTAATTATACCACATTAGATGGTACCAGCCAGCCAGCTGACTAGCCATGGCTAACAGCTACAGGAATTACTGCTGTAGCCATAGCCAGATTGTAGCTGAGCCAATTTGGCAGCTCATCTATGGCTAGTCATGGCAGCACTATTTGAAACTGAAACCCCAGAATTGAAATTGAGCCTGAAGTTGTGGTTTTTGTCCAATGAGGCCTCACAATTAGTTATTCCTAAATTTGAAAATTGTGTACACAAATAGAACAATCCAAATACCCAAAATAGACACAAACTTGATTCTAGGAATCTTTGATACTAATTTTGGTGATGAATATCATATTAAGTATTACAGAGTCTGAACACCCTTCAAATGTGTATCCATGCAAGTGAAGTCAAGAATAACAACTCGTCCATCTCCTGTACCCAAAGCAATAGACATATCTTTTGATGCAAGACATCGTGGCCTACAGGATACAGGAACCCAACAGAGTCTTCTGTTATGAGTCACAGAGACAATCCATTCACCATCCATGATAAGGCCCAAGTCATTACTGGTGACAATGCCATCCTGTGGTGATAATAGAGATTTGATCAAATGTGGAGAGTGTGCAACTGACTGGGCAAAATCATGATGGCCCTGTAGCACATGCAGAGGAGCACCACTGATTACATCCCACACTCGAAGGGTGCCGTCGGGTGACCCAGACACAACATATTTGCTATCTGGGGAAAATGCAACTGACTGAACGACGTCAGAATGTCCCTCCAGTGTATGCAGGTGTGCCCGCTGGACTGTGTCCCACAATCGAAGAGTGTTGTCCAATGACCCAGATACAATGCATGTGCCATCAGGGGAAAATGCCACCAAGTGAACCAATGCAGAATGCCCTTGGAGTGTATGCAAGTGTGCTCCACGGAGTGCCTCCCACAACCGAACTGTGTGGTCGGCTGATCCAGACACAATGAGTGTGCCATTAGGAGAGAACGCCACCGCCTCTACTGTTTCTGCATGTCCTTCCAGTATGTGCAGGCAAGCACCACTGACATCCCATAATCGGAGTGTACTGTCAGATGAACCAGATACGATCTGTGTGCCAACCGGGGAAAATGACACCGAATGCACTGTAGCGACATGCCCTCTGAATGTGCGTAGGTTGGCACCATTGGCATCCCACAGCCTGAGAGTGTTGTCGGATGACCCAGAAATGATGTAGTTGTCGTCACAGGAAAATGAAACTGAGAGGACCACGCCGGAATGTCCCTTGAGCGTATGTAGGTGGGCACCATTCGTAGCGTCCCACAGCCGCAGCGTCTTATCATCAGAAGTAGTTGCTATACGTGTGCCGCAGGAGTAAAATGCAACAGACTCAACTCTTGCAGAATGACGCTCGGGAATACGAAAATGGGCGCCATTCAGTACATCCCACAGCCGAAGAGTATTATCATATGACCCAGACACGATACGTGTACCATCTGAAGAAAATGCAACTGCCTCAACCCATCCGGAATGTCCTTCGAACGTGTACAGATGTGTGCCATTGACTGCGTCCCACAATCTAAGGGTCCTGTCTCGAGAAACAGACACGATGCGCGTACTATCAGGGGAATATGCAACTGACAGAACCATTCCATGATGTCCTTTAAGCATTCGCAGGTGAGAACCAGAGACGGCATCCCACAGCCGAAGTGTCGTATCGTCAGATGCTGACACGATGCGTGTGCCATCAGGAGAGAATGCTACAGACTCAACAATGTCGGAATGTCCCTCCAGTGTGTGTAAATGTGCACCAGTAACCGCATCCCAGAGCCGAAGAGTCTTGTCATTAGACCCTGATACAATGCGCGTACCATCAGCGGAAGATGAAACAGACCGAACAGATGAGGAATGTCCTTTAAGTGTGTATGTGAGCACCGCTGGCCGCATCCCACACCCGAATAGTGTGGTCCGCAGACCCAGAGACAATGTGCTTGCCAGCAGATGAAACTGAAAGGGAATAAACTGTGCCTGAATGCTCTTCAAGTGTGTGCAGGTGTGCACCGCCGACTGTGTCCCATACTCGAATAGTGGTGTCATCGGACCCGGAAATAACATGCTTGCCGTCGGAGGAGAACGCCACTGAAAGAATCGCGGCAGAATGTCCCTCGAGTGTGTGTAGGTGTGCACCAGTGATGGCATCCCACAGTCGAACAGTACTATCAACGGACCCTGACACAATGTACATGCCATCGGGGGAGAATGCCACCGACCCGACTACACTGGAATGTCCATCCATGGTGCGAATGCACGGATTCCACGTCTCTTCTGTGGAATCTAATATTCTTGCTGGTAAGATTGCCTCACGACCGTAGGTTTGGCGCAGTAATGTCCGCTCTGGTGTAAACAATAAGGCTGAGCTGTAGACTTGAAGAGAAGATACGCTTAGGAGGGAAAAGAAACAAAGAATGAAGCGCTCGGCATCCTGTAACATTGTCGTGACATGAGGTACCTTCTTGGAAATGTCCTGATGGAATATATTAGTTATCATGCATGAGAATATAGAAGAAAATACAGACGACAAGCGCACGTCGCGCAACTGTTAGGCTGAGGATCGCATCCCGAAGTTCTCCTAGGAGACTGCAGACTTCTATCCAAAAGAGCAAGTATTTTGAGCAGAATTTCTTTATCGAGTATAGAATCATGTCCGAAATCATGGCATTCTGCAGATGAAAGGCCCAGTGTCGACATGCATATCGGATCGGAAGCGGGATGGATAGCGAAATCCGACGCGGAAGGTCGTCAACTTCGCTGTTGAATAATGACACATTTCCTATACCACACATGTCTCGTCGCAATCCAAACAAAGCATTGAGGCAAGCACGGGTAAGCATCGTATGTTGCGTCTCAGCATCTACAAGAAATCTCGGATCCAAGCATCGTTCCGAGTTTGTCATGAAATCGAAAAATGACGGATGGAGTAATCGGATCACCCCAATATCATCTTCCTCTTCTGGAACTATTATGACAGAGTGAAGACATGCCAGAGTCATCCGGACAGTGCTTGTTTCCAAGCCTAGTAGTTGTTCGAGTGCGAGTGGAGTAAGCCGATCACGGATAAGAATGATGGTGCCAATAACCAACTTGAGTCGACCCAATAAATTGGATGAAACGTCGGGAAAAGCACGGAGCAGGACTTGTGTGTATAATTGATCAAGATGATGATGAGGAGAAGACTTTTCGGTTACTTCAACGGTGTTAGATAATAAAGCCGCAAGTTGATGCTTAGGATTGCAATAGTTTTGATCTTCGATGTACCTTGTCGCCGTGGCTGCGAAGATGAATAACCCAAATGATAGAACTGCTAATGAAATGATATCTTTCTGTGGCGGCCATGAATCACTGAGACCATAGTAGTTGGCGATCCGCTGGAGAGCAGCGGCGAGGTAGAGTTCTATGTCATGTTGAACGACCTCCAGCTCAACTGCGTGTAAAATGAGGCGCTGGGTGGCAGGTTTCAACTTGCTGGACTTGAAAACGCTAGTGACCTGTGGTTCTGGGCGACTTGTAATCAAGATCTTGAGGGGCTGAAGGTCGGTGGCATGACGAGAGAGAGACGACAAAATGACCGAGGTAGTTCCACTATCCTGGCATTCATCAAGAGCATCGACGACAATCACGCAAGAGGGGAATGAGCTTCTGGTCAAACGAAGGGGTTTGATGACCAGCTCTTCGAGTTGGTAAGGTACGCTGGCATAGACTATGTCAGGTTTGGACGCCACAATGCGCGCGACTTCGGCCCGAAAGGGGGCGCAGAATTGTCCGAGTTGGTGGGCAATGGTTGTGAAGATCAAATTCGGATTACTACATTCTGCGTCGTCCCGGGAACAAAAAAAACTCGCTCCAAGGATCTCCCGCTCCTTGCAAGTCTCGGCGACAGTGGTAGCAATGGTAGTTTTGCCCGTTCCTGCTGAACCGTTGATCCAAAATATAGGTGCCATTCCCCCAGCAGGAGCGGTGACCACAGAGCTGCCTGAATCCTGGACAAGCGTGATGTCATCTGTAGGTTGTATGCTCTTGGCATCTATCCAACGATATATCTGAAAAAGAACCTCTATCCTCGTACCGTCCAGGCAATGGTGTCGAATTTTGCTGTCAAATTGGGCAAAGATGGCGCGCGGAAGACCGCCATCTAGCGAGTTTGCTCAACCCACCATTGAATGATAAAAAGAGCCAGTGATTACCTTTGGTATCTAATCTAGTGGTCACTCGCTGCATATACCACATCGATTAGAAGCCGCATTTCTATCACGAACCCACTGGACACAAACCTGGAATCCACTGTCTACCTTCCTCTCAATTCTGATTGCGGCATCTTTCATGAAATGAGCATGTTCCTAGATATTAGGGCGATTAACAGGGCGTTACGCTTGCGTCAAATTCCCTACATCAAGGGCGAATTCGATCGCAAGAAGAGTCTCCACCTAGTTTGTAATAGTCAGGGCATGTACAAACGAAATACAAATCGTTTACCGTAAAGTTCTGGATCGACCAAGTGAGTAATTGGATGTAACCACTTATGGCGAGGGAAATATCGTTATAGTGAATCAAGCGTATAAACACACGCCGAGAAGCGATTTTTCTGATTTCACTCGCAGCTGTGCACCAAGTCCTAGGGCATCTATGACTGAAAGAGCCTTGCAGACGGGAAGGGTGACATACGCAGATAGGTTATCTATTCTCTCCATCATTGCTTTGGAAGGTGCCTTCCCGCTCTTCGATCGTTGAAGAACAGCAGTCAAATCATTTATCTGGACTGCAAGTTTCTCAATGTCCTCGGCGTTTTCATACGTTTTCTACTCTACCGTCAACAGAAACAATGGGATACGCAATATGCAACATACTTTAACAATACCAAGAACAAAAAGTAGCCCATTGACTCCCGTGTTCAGTCCTGGGACGCCTGCAACCCCTACGACTTCTGTAGCAGCTTGCAGAAATGTTTGAGATGCACTGATGGCCGTCATGCATGCGCGCTCGACCCGTTGCTTGTCCCAAGAACGAAAGGAAATCTTTGGGACCAGCTTTGTGGGAATGGAAGCCTGCATGGTAGATGCAAGGTTGACGCTTGATTACGCGATAACGGCGGTGCACTGCCGTTACGGCTAGACGCCCGCGTCTGGAAGGGACCTCAGAACCACAATCTGTAGCAAGTCGTCGCGGACGGCGTTTATTCAAGGAGATGGACAGGTTGAAGTTTACTCTCGTTCTGGAGATGGGCTCTCCACGACACTTAATCGGCAGCTCAACTCGAACCACTGGCAATTGAACCCTTGCCTTGCACATAACAATCTGGAATTGAACCGAGAACTCATCGGTGCACCACTGAAACGGGCCTGTCATACTGACACTGCAAGTCATTTCCATTCACTGCAAGCCATTTCCATTAGCAGGCTTCCTTACGCTATCCATGGTATTCCAATAGTAAGTTTAACCGTCGTTCTGGACACGAAATTGTCAAATTTCTTGCTAAAACGAAGCACGGACCTTGTCAAGAACCACTTGTGACCAGCTCTTCGCCAGTTGATCCTAGGTTACGGTCGACTCACCCCGTGTGTGTACCCTGCTGATACGCTACATGCGTTACACGCGCTACGATATTCCCCCAGACGTCCAGAATCCGCCAACGAAATTCCCTTCTTCTCCAACAACTAAGGGTATAAAGTAGGTGTCATTTTCTTCTACTCTACTCACTTATCCGCATCCGCAATGAAGTTTACTGCTCTCTTTACCTCCTTCGCTCTCTTCAGTCTTCCCAATCTTGCCGCTGCTGCAACTGCCTCCTACGACCCGGTCTACGACAATGCTAGTACCTCCCTCACCACCGTCGCCTGTTCAGATGGCAAAAACGGGCTCCTTACTCGCGGGTACACCACATTTGGGTCCCTCCCAACCTTTCCCTTCATCTGCGGTGCCTCCGCCATCCCAGGTTGGAATTCCCCCAACTGCGGGACGTGCTGGAACGTCACGTACACGGCCAAAGGAGGGAAGTCAAAAACTGTCACCGTACTAGCAATAGATACATCGAAGACTACTTTCAACGTCGCGGAAAAAGTGATGAATACGCTGACGGATGGACAAGCGGTTCAACTAGGAGTGGTCAATGTCGAGTCTGTAGAGGTTCCTGCGTCCATGTGTGGACTGTGACCCCATTCTTGCTTACTTCTTGATGGTATGTGGTTCGGTTGTCACAAGTGTAGTATCACGGTAACTATCACCTTCTAACAGCGTGCTCAGAAGAAACTACACCGCTACGAGCACGGGAGAGTGAAGGACTTTGAAACTTGGCACTTGGCCTATTTTTTATGTTACATACGTATGAGTATATGATTGTCCAGAATTGTCGAGGCTCTGAGTTTCCTAAAAATCCTATTGTTTGCCAAGACCTTCCAAACCAAACATCACGTAATCAAATTTGCGGCCTTCCGTTTTCCATTTTTCTTCAGACCTTCCTTCCGACTCAAAGTGGGCATGGATCGCAGTGAGACCACAAACGGTGTCCTCGAGGTCCTCAAAACGCAGCTGCAGAATTTGGAGCGGAGGAAAAGCCTTCTTCTAAGCGAGGTCGCCGTAGTCGAGCTAGCAATAAAACGCGTACAGGCCGAGCATGGACGGGTCTCCAATCAGAACGCAGTTATATCCCGCCTACCTGTGGAGCTTCTCGCGCAGATTTTTGCGACGGGCCAAAAGTTGAGCCCCGCGAGAGACGGAAGGCGTTGTCAACAGTTCGAGGTGCTCGTATCGCATGTGACCAGCTACTGGCGAGATGTCGCCCTCAGCACGCCGTCCCTTTGGACACAGATATACGACAAGGCTCTGGTCCCGCTCTCCCGCTCGCTCGAGAAGGTATCAGCGTACTTGGCGCGGTCGGATGCTTGTCCAATCGATATTACTCTTCACCTCACCGACGATGGCATGAAGGGAGATAGCCTCATTTCCTTGGTCAACGAGCACGTTAGGCGCTGGCGCCGGGTGTTTATCGAAACATATTTCGATATGGACTTTATAACCCTCCTTCCGCTCATCCGTCACTCGGTCGCCCCCATCCTCGAACACTTGTCTATCTGCCCGACCAGTCGCACGCTCCAGTATATCAAGTGCGATTCGCAGGTTTTTACAGGCGGTGCGCCTGCGTTGACGTTCGTGCGGCTCGGTGGCCTCGCGATCAATTACTCCCTGCCCCCCTTGAACAGCGTATCCACGCTTCATCTAGAAGATGCTTACCGTATCACGTCTATCCACTACAATCGTTTCTGTAAACTTATTGCCGCCTCATCCTCATTGCTCAACCTCTCTCTGTATGGGGTTACCATCGAGTCATGGCCATCTCAACCGATACTGAACATGCCCACCCTCCGTTCCCTTCGAATCCAAAGTGGTCCAACCATGCTTTATCAGCTGCTTTCGGCCATCGAAGCACCTCTTTTAGAATCGTTAATTGTCGCAGACTGTGCAGAGGATGACGACGACGACGTCCACCCTTGGACCAACATCCAGTTTGCCCCCTCACCGAAATTCCCCAGGTTACACTCGCTCACGCTTAGCAACTGCTACTTCGAATACCAAACTTGCAGGACCATATTTCGCAATCTGCCTACCGTCACTCACTTTGCCCTGCTGGGTTCGTTTAACATCGATATTCTGAAATGCCTTGGAGACGACTGCCGTTTGTCATCCGATGACCTCCCGTGGACGAAACTGCGTACACTGACTGTAGAGCGTCTGGAAACTGCGCAAGAGTCGCTGCTGTGTGCGAATGTGTTGTCGGGCCGACTACAATTGGGAAGGCCCATTGCGGTGTTACGATTGGAGAACCAGTTGCGGAACAAGTTTAGGCGGAAGGGACGGTTGGAATGGTTGGAGCAGGTTGTTGAAGTGGAAAAGTGGAGTCGGACTGAACCGTGGCCGCCCGGATTGGATTTTGTGGATGACAATGATTTATTCTTGAACGTTTGAGATGTAGCATAGAATATATACCGTTGTCTCCCCTTCCGCGGCAGGCCTGCTAATATCCCTCCTATGAATCTATGAGATACATTTCTAAATTTTGAACCCTAGTCCCCTCATGCAAGCGACGTGGTGCCGTACTAGCTCCTGGCACTTCTCGTTCGCTTCCGCAGGGTCAAACTGCAGGAAACAAGCATCCCTGGCTGACTTCGTCTCCGAACAAGCACAGCATCTTCAAGTTGTGCCGTCAGCTTATGCATTACGCGTAACAACATAGGACGTAACAACATAGGACGTACGGTTTGAGGCCTTTGGGGTTCAAAGGATTCATTTTGGGATCAGTTGGGTCATACGGCTTGTTTTCTTGCGGAGAGGAAGGCGACCACCAGGAGGTAATCTGTGAAATCTTTTGAGGAGACTGCATGGATGGAAAGGAACCCGTCTTACTTTTTCAAGCATGCTGGGATTGCCTGAGAATTAGATAACCTAGTAAGGAAAGGTCTCGAGCTCGTGGCTTTATAAATATAAGTCGATCCTGTTTACTCCGCCCTTCAGAACTGGTGTTCTTCTCTTCGCTCTTCACCCCGAGCTGTGCCGAACAAATGGGTTTCTGGCCCTTGTTGACTGTGCTGTCACTGGCAGCTCTCGCAACAGCGCAGTCTTGCCAGAACGATGGCATCCAGAATGGCTCCACCTGTGCTTGTCCCCCTGGCTTTGGTGGAGCAACGTGCTCGCAACCAGCGTGTGGAGGCGACATCTTCCAAGGCTCGCATCGTAACCTAACTGGACTTTCTACTTTCCCCAACATTACGGCGTCTGGGTGTGCTTGTGAAAATGGTTGGACTGGAACCGGATGCAACATTTGTCAAACCTCGAACGCATGTCAAAGTGCGTACGCCGCTTCAGGGAGTAGTACGTCGGCGAATTCGACTTCGGGGATTGGTGATACTCAAAATACCACAATGGTCTGCAATAACAAGGCTCAGGTGTTCGCAGCGAGCCATATGAGTTGCTCAGTAATCGTAAGCCTCCCTTATCAGCAGCTAAAATAACAAAAATATACCTGTGTCTACTCTGTCGTTCAGAATCCTACCATTCAAAATTTGTACCCACGCTCGACATCCTTGAACATTCTTCGTACACTCCAGCCTTCCCTTACCCCCATACCAAATGCGACTGCGTTCGGCTCGGCTGGCTCCTTGTTCGCACAGCTCTGGTACGATGGCGTTGAACAGTTTTACTGCCAAGCCAATTCGTGCACGCAAGACGGCGCGTCCGCAAATTGGAACTGTCAGAACCTCCAATGCTCGTGCATCAGGAACACCACGTTCTGTGGAGGCGGCTCTCTTGATATCACCCAGACCATCAACGGGCTAGTTGGGACAGTGGCGGTATCGTGTTCCGCGCTAGATAGCAGCAATTCAGCAACATGCAACTTCACGCAGACCGTTCTTCAGAGCATTTTCGGCCCGTCCGGGCTATCGCTTCATAACTGTATCTTTGGCGAATGTGTTCGTCAAGATGTAATCGATAGCTCCACCAATTCAACGACTACAACTACGACTTCGAATTCGAAGCAACTCAGTGGAGGGGTTATTGCCGGATTGGCTGTGGTGGGCGCGTTGATACTCATAGCCTTGGTTCTTCTGGCGTGGGGTGTAGTGAGTCAAAGGAAAGCCCGGAGGGGTGGTCTGAGTTATGAACATGCAGAGAAGAGTGGCGGAGTGAGTGTGGAATGGGCAGGCGTCAGTTATATCATTCCCAATGTCGACGGGACGAGAAAGTGGTTTGGAGGTGCGGGGAAGAATGGTGCTGCATTCTCCAATGACAAGGTTGTTTTGGATGGCCTCAGTGGATCCGTTCCCGCTGGCCATGTCATGGCTATATTAGGACCTAGTGGTAGGTGGATGCTCAGATTTCAACCGACCGAAATGGAATCTTAACCTATGCAACCATTTTATACAGGGGCCGGGAAAACGACACTGGTAGAAATACTGGCTGGTAAGAACAAGACCGGGCACATTAATGGTCGGGTATCTTTCCCGTCAACCTTAGGTGATGGCCCTACCAATCCGCGTATCGGCTTTGTCCCGCAACAAGACATCCTTCCACCCATGCTTACCGTCTCCGAAGCCCTGCTCTTTGCCGCACGCCTGCGTCTGTCCGAGACTGTTCCGGAGGAGGAGAAACATCGGCGCGTGGACGCAGTCATGGAGAAGTTGGGAATCGAGAGCTTGAGGAACGTGAGGATTGGTTGGAACGGAGGGGGCGGCAAGAGAGGTATCAGTGGGGGCGAGATGAGGCGGGTCAGTATTGGGTTGGAGCTGGTTGCTAGGCCCGATGTATTGATCTTGGATGAACCAACATCAGGTTCGTTGTTCAGCCCATTTTTGGTATTATTTTTGCCTCCTAACATTTATCTATCCAGGCTTGGATTCCGTCTCGGCCGCAAAAGTAGCGAACGTCCTACGTGCAGTAGCTCACGACCCTGAAAATCCTACCGCTGTTATTGCCTCGATTCACCAACCTAGGCATGTAGTCCAGTTTCCTCCTGACTTGATTTCGCTCACAAACAAGACATTTCTCATAGCTCACAGCTATACCAAACCTTTGACTCGGTCCTCCTACTTTCTCACGGCCACTCCTTGTATTGCGGCCCCGGCGCTTTCGGTCCTGTAGATCACTTTGCTCAGAGCAACGCAGGGGTTCCACCATACCAGCAGGGATACAACATCGCTGATTACATGCTGGAAGTTGCTAGTGATCCGCCAGTAGCACTCTTCCAAGCGCCAAGTACTCAGCATGTGAATGGTAACACATTACCGTTAAGCGAAGCTGGATCATTGGATGCTACTGAGAAGTGCGTCGGCAAGGGAGACGTCACAACGGTGGCACCCATGTCGAGATCTGTAACGAGGGCACCTTATGCGACCACCTTTTTGACACAATTGCAAGTGGTCTTCGGTCGAGAGTGGAAGATTTTAAGGAGGTAAGATATTTCGTGTTTAGTCGTTGATCTGAATGTGGCTAATGATTCTCAGGGACAAGACGCTTTTCTTCACCCATGTTGGTGTGGCCGCCGTGTTGGGCGTGTTTTGTGGTAAGCTATGCCCTGTTGAAATTTTTAGTTACCTATGTTGACCAGTACTTGGCACCCCTCTTTGATTAAGGTGGATTATACTTCAAGACGGATATAACTATTGCCGGATTCCAGTCTCGAGTCGGATGCCTGTTCTTCTTGGTGAGCAGACTACACGCAATGACTCAAAAATATGTATTTACCCTTTAATGGGTCAGGGAGCACTCATTGCATTCCTATCCTTGAGTGCTCTCTACACTGTCATGGAGGTTCGGCCATTATTTCTTCGGGAGAGATCTAGCTCGTATTATAGGTCGGGGCAGAGCCATACCATACTCTTCTTATTACTTAAATGTTTCTCATTTCCCCAGCCCAACTGCATGGTTACTGTCGCGATTCATCTTTGATGTCATTCCCCTCCGGATTATACCGACAATCATTGTCTCAACTATGTATGAATATTTGACGTCCACTGTGACCTGATCATGACGATAATCTGCACAGTACCTATTGGATGGCAGGTCTCGCCCATGATGCTGCGCATTTCTTCAAGTTCCTCTTCATCCTGGTCCTTTACACTTTGGCTATGACACTCTTTGTATGTCCTGTCTAGTAATAATCCTTCACGTCACTATTCTCACTACTGTCAAATTTACTCCACCAGAACTTCCTCCTTGCAACTCTATTCAACAATGGCGGTATTGCGATATTGCTCTCGGCCCTCACTGCCCTCTACCAAATGACCTTTGCTGGTTTCTTTGCACACCTGAGTTCCATCCCACCTGTGCTTCGCTGGCTTCAATGGTTTTGCCCATTGAAGTATGCTCTGGAGGCATTGTCTGTAAACGAGGTTGGCTCTGGGTTGATGATCCAAGATGTCCTGCAAGGCGTACCAGTCAGTGTGTCAGCTAGTTTGATCATGCAATTGGTGGGTTCCTCATTCTTTTTAGTTGGTGGTGTTGAGTAGCTCTCATGCTCGTCTTTTGTTGTTCAATACAGTTATTTGGATTTGGCGTGAATAACTATTATCGTGACGTACTGGTTCTGTTTGCGTTCATTGCCGGGTTTGGGTTAGGCGTCATTGGTGTCGTTTGGTTCAAAGTGAGGGAGCGGCGCTGAGGAGCCGAGGGTCCGAGAGACCGAGACTGGAGTATCTATATACCTCATATGCCATTTTCCAATCATTCATGTCTAGGGACTTTAACTGGTACACTGATAACTTAGTAGTCATTAATGCCAGAACAAATTTTCTTTGCAATGCATTTATATCATGCCATAAAGGCAAGTTCAAAAGCAGCGCAGGGTTTCAAAAAGGACTCGGTCTACCTTTCTGTCACCATCAGGGTGTAGTGAGGAAAAGTCAGGCCTGTGAGAAGAACAGCCAAATTTTCATATAAGTAGTGATCACAGAAGAGCTATACTAGGAGATCCCAAAAAAGGCTTGGACCAGGAACCGGGTTTCAAAAACCCAGAGCATGTCATGATCGGAAAAATTGGTCATTCGAAGGGTTATTCGAGGCCCTCTGGTGCGATCCTGGGCCCAGGGCTTTCCTGATTTGGATGCCCAGATCAAGCAGGGTTTTCTGATGGAGGGGGATGCTGAGAGGGATTTCTCCCGACTGGGTGTGTACGATATGTGTAGTATGTCAAAGAAAAAACAACGCAACATGAATGCATATGGAAAACTCCGACTATCATACATTTCTCAAAAGCAAAAACAAAAAAAATGTTTCCGACGTCGAGTTCATCCACCCTGTACCAATCGTTCGCCGTCTACAACGCTGTCAGACTTGGAATGTAGGCCAATAAGCAAAGAACCTACCGGAGTCTGAGTCTGAGGCGGTCAGATCAATCACCTCCCTTGGGGATGATAAAACACCGGCTCCTGAACTTGCACCAGCCTGGCTGGACTCCCGGCAACGAAGGGTACATTGAGGGAGTTTATTTCCAGTGTTAAAAACCTACAAACAGTATGTGTGAGGTGGGATGTCGAGATGTCCTCATTACCACACACTGGTTCAGGAAAGTTAGGTTTAGATTTGATAGAGGACATGGACGACGTTGCCGATTGCTTGTAGCTGGCGACAAGTTCTGGTGACACAGCTTCCAGGATTGGGGCCGGAACCCATGTGGAACGTATATTTTTGGGCTTTCCAGTCGTGTCAGAGTGCCAGTGACTAGCCTTGACGGCGGATTTCACAGCTGAGACTAGTGCGACAGTAGAAAAATTGATACGATACAGCTGTAAAATGGTTGATGGTGCTGGCCCGACTTTTGACAAATGAACTCGGTGAATCGCTGACGGATTGAACTGAGATGGGGACCGCTGCCGAGAACTGGAACTTGAGTTCACGTTCTGAAACTGGATGTCAGCTTAGAATAGCATCATAGATGTTCCAGTACCTCCAAAAGCATTCGCAAACATATTCCATCCCAAAGGATGTTGTGAAATTTGACAGAAATGCCACCAATGATGGTGCGTTCCCAATCAAAGCGCCGCTCACAAAATCTGGCCAGCTGAGTGACATTTGGTTGTTGCAAGCGGTGTGGAGCAAGGATAGGACCAGAGTGTGCCGACGACCATGACGTTATTGGCTTTGCATAAGAGAGAAGGTGTTCAGCCTCTGGGAAGGAATCCGGTATGCAACTTGCTAAAAGGTGGGATTTCCGAGATAGTTGACCACTTGAATTTGTTGAAAGTTCGGTGCGAAGTTGTTGTCGCCATGAACCAAGAAAGACGTTGAGTTCATGTGGTGATAAATCGAGTGCAGCTGTCAATAAAGCATCTCCAAGACCGGTGCGAGCAAGGCTATAACTAGTGGACAGGCCGCATCCCGCTAGTCCAGCCTTTGCACAATACAATCAGAGTTCAACAATTTGAGTAGGGTAAATCTACGTACTGGATTATAGTCGCCTCCACTCAATAATGCAATAAGCATCATTCCACCATGAGTTAAAGAGACGTCGGCTGCGATTGTCTGTGCACTGTAAATGTTGACTTCATCACTATCTGTTGTAGGCCACCTACGAAGGGAAAGTTCAGGAAAGGAACAGAATATCTGGATGTCCTCACCGGATAACATGCAGAGCTCCAAATAATAATGCATCACTATCATCCGTCATGACTGTGTCAATGATTCCGGCTCGGTTGAGATAGGCCAATTCGGCTTCTGCTTCTCCTGGTGCCTGTGGGACAAAAGCGGTTAATTGAATTTGTTGCAGAGACTTCAAGGACATACAGTATAAAACTGAAACCCAAAGGCGTTGAGGAGCTCTTGAAGGGGTACAGTCAGCCAGTTGGGTTTGGTGACAACTTTCACACCGCGCTTGATTGAGGGACGAGCAGGACCATCAAATACAAAGAGGGGTGTGATAGGAACTTTGAGGAGATTAGCCAGCTTAAAAAATAAGTTGCGAAGTTCAGGGTTTTCTCCAGCTTGTGCGTGGCCGACACGGAATGCAAACTGTGCCTGAACGAACCATATGCTATATATCAAGTCTGATTAGCTTGCTGTTCGTGGAATAAGCAGAGCTGATTGCCTTGCATCTATACCAACAATTAGTGTTCGCAAGTTATGCCGATCTCGCATAAACCCTTCTGTAACTGCAATTTCAGTAAATGACCGCTTTTGAGCTGTAGGCTGAAGGATCTACAAGACAATCAATACCTGTTGTCTGAGAAATACATGAACTGGGCATACATTCCATAGTCCTTTGACACCCATTATGGTCGACAGAAGTTACTGTGTCAGAATACCCCTAATTCATTACCGCAACGTATAAATGAGTACATAGTACGTATACAAGAATATTAATATGCTCAGGCTAGCACTATGGGCATACCTATTTCAATACATTCAGAACCTGTTTTTTTGGCCAATCAAGAAGCCTTCCAATTACATGTATGTACGGAGAAAAGCGAACATCTTGATTCTGAATCATCGTGACGGACACTCATGTCAACATTTGAACCGTCGGTTATAATCTCCATTCTAAAAAACTCTTCTGCTGTCGCAGCCTCACATCAAAAGAAAGAATTTGAGACTAGTTGGAAAGCAGCTGTTAGATTTCGCCCTCTCGTATTGGAAATTCTACTGACCATCATGCCAGGTGGACACTCGGCTCAAAGGCTGGATCAAAGCTCGTAATGCCGGCAATCGAACTCATTCTGGCCTCGCTGCACAGCTCGAGTGGGAATCCCATATAGTCGAATATGTCACATTTGTCTATAAACTCACAAGAAGTCACAAAAATTCAAAAAAAGATGGGCCAGCTCCGAGCTTACCAAAGGACATCCCCTTGCTTGGGCCTCGTTTTATTCCCCCTTCTTATCTGCATGTTCAAAAGCGTCAATCAACGCCTGTCATCGTGCCACAGACTGCATACCAGAAGCCACTAAACGTCATTCACCCTTTTTACTACAACTTTCTCAACAAATGTCCCCAATGTGACTCTGTGAATGTGCGGTGGGATGGATGGACAACAACTGGTCATCGTACAGTCCATGGTGTACAGGAGGAGGAGACAGCGCTGGGTTACCAGCTAGTCTGCAAAGCCTGTGAAGGTTTGTATTCTCATGCCAAAACGGTCATTGGTGGTGAGGGCGGTGATGAGGGAAGCTTCTGTTTCGCAACAACAAACCCCACATTCTGGAAGAAGTGGGAACACTGGGCCATCCCACGTCAGTAAACTATTCTCAACAATTGAGTACGAAACTCATCTTGTATAGGTGGGATTCCATACTTCTTCCGACGATGTGCAATGACACGGGAGCTGTTCAACCTTGTCATTGAGCTTCGTCCATCCTCAACATCAATGGGATTAGCAGAGAACATCAAGCGTACGTTATTGTGTATTTGGTTGTGAGCACGCTAAAATGTGTCGCAGAACTCCATCTGCTTGAGTACAAGCAGAGAATGCGGGAATACATACAGAATGCCAAAAATCGGCGTGTCTCTCCCTTCGAGGTCATTCCATTGACTTCATTCTCTGATCCTTATGCCGCCGAAGGTTATGCCGATGCATCTATCACGGACAATCTAATCACAGATGTGTTTCTGGAATTTACTGAACGAACACGACAAGCAGAATCAGAGAAATACCTCCGAACACTCACAGGTAGATGGAATGGAATGAAGACTGCGACAGGGTGCTAATATTGTCATTTTAGGAAAGTGCTTGTCCCTTGACAACACATTCCGAGTCGCAAAGAAAGCCACTGTCGTAGATAACCAGAAACTGCGGGTAAAAGTCATGAAAGGTGGAGTACTAAATATCATTAATGAGATTAGTCAGATACTTGCCTGGGTATGTCTTGAATTTCCTTCAGTCTACGAAATTCCTGAAAAAAACTACTTCAGCGTTTCTGTCAGACAGCCTCCCTTGGCGAGATGACCCAGATACTTGATGGTTATGCTCGACGCTGTGAAATACTTAACATTTCACTACCAGAAATGACAGTGGTCGACAACTGTTGCCAGTCCCGAAATATAATCCAAAAATCCTTTCCCGAAACACATGTTGTGCTTGATGTATATCACTTCCTTATGAGGTGTGTTATCAGCAAAGCTCAGCATTCACGGAGCTACTGTGTCTTGCACACACAGTAGCCTCGTGAATACACCACGAAGAATAAATAAATAAAAACACTCACATGATCCTATAGGTACCTGATTGTGATCATTAATGGGGTCAAGAATCCACATCGAGCTGCTGTCGCAAAGGACATCACCGACTCGATACTGAAGACACGAGCAGCAAAGGGTGTCAGTGCCGTGTACTGGAGCCGAGAAGAGCAGATAACACAACTCACGAATGTGTTCGAGAAGTGGTCAAGGCAGGGTAATGTCTGGTCAGCAGCCGCATCAAAGGTGAGTGCGTCATGTGGGCCGATCAGGGTATCTTTGAGCTAATAATTAGTAGGCGCATGCTGAGCAAATTCGGCATGTGCAGAAGGGTTGCCTAGCGAGGACAAATCAGGAAATCTCGTCAGACGGAAGCCGCATTGAAGGTTCCCATAAAGGGTGGAATTCAATCCAACGGTCGTTTGCAAGTGGTGTCGAGGTCTTCACGGCACTTGCACATGATTTCGTACTGCGCCGGAACATCCGTATAGGGTTTACACAGGATAAACCCACCCCGTTTGCATTGTCGACGCATGGCTCACACCATGTGAATCTGATCAATGATGTCGCCACCCAATGGAATGCGCTAGTTGCTAAACAAAACCAGGCCAGCCTCATATTGCTTCCGGTGCTGCAAGACGTAACCAGTCAGGAAATGTTTGGTCTGGTTAAGTCACGAGAAATAGAAACATTTGGGGGACTGCTTGATGCGAAGGGCGAAGAAAATATTGAAGAAAATTTCATTGACTCACCTTGGAATGACGATTTGGACATTGACAGGGTCCTCAGTGAATTCGACATTGATCCCGCCCTCCGACACTTGCCAGAGGCCGCTTCTTCTCACTCAAATTTGGGGTGTGCCGCCAGCACGATGTCCTCAGAGGTCAGTACAATGTCACGAGGCAAAGAGGTAAGTATCTGTACTATTGATGGCAGGAATACCTTGACTGTAGCTTCACAAGACTCCGGTCGAAGGTGCATTGGTGGTGTGTGATGGGTTGGACAATCGTGGTGGAGGAGAATGCCAGATCAACCTCGTGTCAACTGTACAGAAACCTTTAACTGGCGATCACGTTCAGGTAAACGCACTTTCTGAATATGGGTTATCTAAACACAAATATTAATAAATAAATTACTCTAGTGCGACAAAGATGACCGTGACATCGTATGCGTAGCCCCAAGTACCTTAGGCTCAAAACGCAAGCTCGACCAACAGCCGATGACAAGCATGGTCCCCGGAGATCCCATTGTGAAGAAGCCTCGCCTGCAAAATGGAATGGAGGTAATAACAATCGTTGAGTGTCAATTGATATTCTGACACGTCTCACCGCCCTAGATCTCACAAACGCCTGCGATTTCAACAAGGCCACTTAATACATTCTTCAAATCCCATCGCCCTGCTGGGCCGCAACGGACTGCCCCAACCCCAGTCACCTTGTCCCCTGCACTGCGTACCAATCAGTCACTTGCCCGACTCACCGCTCCCCTTGAGCTTCCAGACTCCTCTAAACTTACTCGATCACAACGTCTATTTTCCCTCGCCACTAATACTGACATTCGATCATTATCAATTAAGGATGATGGCGAATTCTACCTGTTCATGGATATGCGTGCTGAAAATCAATGGGCGTCATTCAATATGACATCGCGTAAATGGGTTGCAGCTACTCACGAGTACAACTTGCGGCTTGAAGTGTTAAGCCAAACACAGAATCGCCCCATGATCAAGAAAAATCCTCGAGCACTGGTAGATTTACTTGGGGAGATCGAGCCAAAGATATCCGAGCGGATTATCAAAAACCATTTCACCTGTGAGTCGACTCTGCCGTTGATTGGTAGATATTTAAATTACTTGGCTTTAGCGCGAAAAAACACCGAAACCTTTTGGAAAAAACATTGTAGTGCTGTACCTCTGGTAAAGGCCGTCGAAAAGGCCGAACAGCCCAATATGGGCACGTCAGGCAAGGCGGTATGCAAATTCTATTCATATCACCGATATTTTAATGAACATCTGTCTGATAATAGCGTAAAGCGGCCACTTGCTCACGATGCCACACTATCATGTATCCTGGCCCAAATGGTTCCCCAGAAAACCATAAAAAGGGCTATTGTTCGGATGGCGTCAAGCAAGTCATGAAACTCGATACTGTACCGGATTGGCCTCAACCTCAAGGAATTTTTCAGTCTGGCACCACCTTCAATCCGCTACAATTCTTGGCCACCGTCCGGGAAATGTATGAAAAGGTGGTGATTGAGAAAGGTGATGGGGACAACCTTGCCATGGAATACGAGGCTTTCGGCAAACTTCTACAAGAACGCACAATCGTGGACGCTGACGGCCGTGTTCTGTTCAAACTGTTTGAGTTGGAGATCCCCTTTTCAACACCATCGGAACTGATTGTTGAGCACAACTCGTCTCGTTACTTACGTCTTGATTGTCTTCGTGATGACAGGCCAAATTTGCCGTCGATTTAACAGTTCACTTAACAGTTCACACCTTGATTAGTGAGATTTGCCATTCATTTGCCCAGTTCACACCTTGTTTAGTTGCTATTCAATTACTCTTTGACCTCCAATTTGTTTTCATTTTTACATCTGCTTGCACGAACGTTTAGGGTCACGTGGAACCCATTGTGTCTCACGTGCGACCGAATTGGTCTGCATTCGGTCTTTAGACGGATTTTGGATAACCCTTGCCATGGCGGAGTTGCCCATGATGAAAAATTGGTCATTCGAAGGGTTATTCGAGGCCCTCTGGTGCGATCCTGGGCCCAGGGCTTTCCTGATTTGGATGCCCAGATCAAGCAGGGTTTTCTGATGGAGGGGGATGCTGAGAGGGATTTCTCCCGACTGGGTGTGTACGATATGTGTAGTATGTCAAAGAAAAAACAACGCAACATGAATGCATATGGAAAACTCCGACTATCATACATTTCTCAAAAGCAAAAACAAAAAAAATGTTTCCGACGTCGAGTTCATCCACCCTGTACCAATCGTTCGCCGTCTACAACGCTGTCAGACTTGGAATGTAGGCCAATAAGCAAAGAACCTACCGGAGTCTGAGTCTGAGGCGGTCAGATCAATCACCTCCCTTGGGGATGATAAAACACCGGCTCCTGAACTTGCACCAGCCTGGCTGGACTCCCGGCAACGAAGGGTACATTGAGGGAGTTTATTTCCAGTGTTAAAAACCTACAAACAGTATGTGTGAGGTGGGATGTCGAGATGTCCTCATTACCACACACTGGTTCAGGAAAGTTAGGTTTAGATTTGATAGAGGACATGGACGACGTTGCCGATTGCTTGTAGCTGGCGACAAGTTCTGGTGACACAGCTTCCAGGATTGGGGCCGGAACCCATGTGGAACGTATATTTTTGGGCTTTCCAGTCGTGTCAGAGTGCCAGTGACTAGCCTTGACGGCGGATTTCACAGCTGAGACTAGTGCGACAGTAGAAAAATTGATACGATACAGCTGTAAAATGGTTGATGGTGCTGGCCCGACTTTTGACAAATGAACTCGGTGAATCGCTGACGGATTGAACTGAGATGGGGACCGCTGCCGAGAACTGGAACTTGAGTTCACGTTCTGAAACTGGATGTCAGCTTAGAATAGCATCATAGATGTTCCAGTACCTCCAAAAGCATTCGCAAACATATTCCATCCCAAAGGATGTTGTGAAATTTGACAGAAATGCCACCAATGATGGTGCGTTCCCAATCAAAGCGCCGCTCACAAAATCTGGCCAGCTGAGTGACATTTGGTTGTTGCAAGCGGTGTGGAGCAAGGATAGGACCAGAGTGTGCCGACGACCATGACGTTATTGGCTTTGCATAAGAGAGAAGGTGTTCAGCCTCTGGGAAGGAATCCGGTATGCAACTTGCTAAAAGGTGGGATTTCCGAGATAGTTGACCACTTGAATTTGTTGAAAGTTCGGTGCGAAGTTGTTGTCGCCATGAACCAAGAAAGACGTTGAGTTCATGTGGTGATAAATCGAGTGCAGCTGTCAATAAAGCATCTCCAAGACCGGTGCGAGCAAGGCTATAACTAGTGGACAGGCCGCATCCCGCTAGTCCAGCCTTTGCACAATACAATCAGAGTTCAACAATTTGAGTAGGGTAAATCTACGTACTGGATTATAGTCGCCTCCACTCAATAATGCAATAAGCATCATTCCACCATGAGTTAAAGAGACGTCGGCTGCGATTGTCTGTGCACTGTAAATGTTGACTTCATCACTATCTGTTGTAGGCCACCTACGAAGGGAAAGTTCAGGAAAGGAACAGAATATCTGGATGTCCTCACCGGATAACATGCAGAGCTCCAAATAATAATGCATCACTATCATCCGTCATGACTGTGTCAATGATTCCGGCTCGGTTGAGATAGGCCAATTCGGCTTCTGCTTCTCCTGGTGCCTGTGGGACAAAAGCGGTTAATTGAATTTGTTGCAGAGACTTCAAGGACATACAGTATAAAACTGAAACCCAAAGGCGTTGAGGAGCTCTTGAAGGGGTACAGTCAGCCAGTTGGGTTTGGTGACAACTTTCACACCGCGCTTGATTGAGGGACGAGCAGGACCATCAAATACAAAGAGGGGTGTGATAGGAACTTTGAGGAGATTAGCCAGCTTAAAAAATAAGTTGCGAAGTTCAGGGTTTTCTCCAGCTTGTGCGTGGCCGACACGGAATGCAAACTGTGCCTGAACGAACCATATGCTATATATCAAGTCTGATTAGCTTGCTGTTCGTGGAATAAGCAGAGCTGATTGCCTTGCATCTATACCAACAATTAGTGTTCGCAAGTTATGCCGATCTCGCATAAACCCTTCTGTAACTGCAATTTCAGTAAATGACCGCTTTTGAGCTGTAGGCTGAAGGATCTACAAGACAATCAATACCTGTTGTCTGAGAAATACATGAACTGGGCATACATTCCATAGTCCTTTGACACCCATTATGGTCGACAGAAGTTACTGTGTCAGAATACCCCTAATTCATTACCGCAACGTATAAATGAGTACATAGTACGTATACAAGAATATTAATATGCTCAGGCTAGCACTATGGGCATACCTATTTCAATACATTCAGAACCTGTTTTTTTGGCCAATCAAGAAGCCTTCCAATTACATGTATGTACGGAGAAAAGCGAACATCTTGATTCTGAATCATCGTGACGGACACTCATGTCAACATTTGAACCGTCGGTTATAATCTCCATTCTAAAAAACTCTTCTGCTGTCGCAGCCTCACATCAAAAGAAAGAATTTGAGACTAGTTGGAAAGCAGCTGTTAGATTTCGCCCTCTCGTATTGGAAATTCTACTGACCATCATGCCAGGTGGACACTCGGCTCAAAGGCTGGATCAAAGCTCGTAATGCCGGCAATCGAACTCATTCTGGCCTCGCTGCACAGCTCGAGTGGGAATCCCATATAGTCGAATATGTCACATTTGTCTATAAACTCACAAGAAGTCACAAAAATTCAAAAAAAGATGGGCCAGCTCCGAGCTTACCAAAGGACATCCCCTTGCTTGGGCCTCGTTTTATTCCCCCTTCTTATCTGCATGTTCAAAAGCGTCAATCAACGCCTGTCATCGTGCCACAGACTGCATACCAGAAGCCACTAAACGTCATTCACCCTTTTTACTACAACTTTCTCAACAAATGTCCCCAATGTGACTCTGTGAATGTGCGGTGGGATGGATGGACAACAACTGGTCATCGTACAGTCCATGGTGTACAGGAGGAGGAGACAGCGCTGGGTTACCAGCTAGTCTGCAAAGCCTGTGAAGGTTTGTATTCTCATGCCAAAACGGTCATTGGTGGTGAGGGCGGTGATGAGGGAAGCTTCTGTTTCGCAACAACAAACCCCACATTCTGGAAGAAGTGGGAACACTGGGCCATCCCACGTCAGTAAACTATTCTCAACAATTGAGTACGAAACTCATCTTGTATAGGTGGGATTCCATACTTCTTCCGACGATGTGCAATGACACGGGAGCTGTTCAACCTTGTCATTGAGCTTCGTCCATCCTCAACATCAATGGGATTAGCAGAGAACATCAAGCGTACGTTATTGTGTATTTGGTTGTGAGCACGCTAAAATGTGTCGCAGAACTCCATCTGCTTGAGTACAAGCAGAGAATGCGGGAATACATACAGAATGCCAAAAATCGGCGTGTCTCTCCCTTCGAGGTCATTCCATTGACTTCATTCTCTGATCCTTATGCCGCCGAAGGTTATGCCGATGCATCTATCACGGACAATCTAATCACAGATGTGTTTCTGGAATTTACTGAACGAACACGACAAGCAGAATCAGAGAAATACCTCCGAACACTCACAGGTAGATGGAATGGAATGAAGACTGCGACAGGGTGCTAATATTGTCATTTTAGGAAAGTGCTTGTCCCTTGACAACACATTCCGAGTCGCAAAGAAAGCCACTGTCGTAGATAACCAGAAACTGCGGGTAAAAGTCATGAAAGGTGGAGTACTAAATATCATTAATGAGATTAGTCAGATACTTGCCTGGGTATGTCTTGAATTTCCTTCAGTCTACGAAATTCCTGAAAAAAACTACTTCAGCGTTTCTGTCAGACAGCCTCCCTTGGCGAGATGACCCAGATACTTGATGGTTATGCTCGACGCTGTGAAATACTTAACATTTCACTACCAGAAATGACAGTGGTCGACAACTGTTGCCAGTCCCGAAATATAATCCAAAAATCCTTTCCCGAAACACATGTTGTGCTTGATGTATATCACTTCCTTATGAGGTGTGTTATCAGCAAAGCTCAGCATTCACGGAGCTACTGTGTCTTGCACACACAGTAGCCTCGTGAATACACCACGAAGAATAAATAAATAAAAACACTCACATGATCCTATAGGTACCTGATTGTGATCATTAATGGGGTCAAGAATCCACATCGAGCTGCTGTCGCAAAGGACATCACCGACTCGATACTGAAGACACGAGCAGCAAAGGGTGTCAGTGCCGTGTACTGGAGCCGAGAAGAGCAGATAACACAACTCACGAATGTGTTCGAGAAGTGGTCAAGGCAGGGTAATGTCTGGTCAGCAGCCGCATCAAAGGTGAGTGCGTCATGTGGGCCGATCAGGGTATCTTTGAGCTAATAATTAGTAGGCGCATGCTGAGCAAATTCGGCATGTGCAGAAGGGTTGCCTAGCGAGGACAAATCAGGAAATCTCGTCAGACGGAAGCCGCATTGAAGGTTCCCATAAAGGGTGGAATTCAATCCAACGGTCGTTTGCAAGTGGTGTCGAGGTCTTCACGGCACTTGCACATGATTTCGTACTGCGCCGGAACATCCGTATAGGGTTTACACAGGATAAACCCACCCCGTTTGCATTGTCGACGCATGGCTCACACCATGTGAATCTGATCAATGATGTCGCCACCCAATGGAATGCGCTAGTTGCTAAACAAAACCAGGCCAGCCTCATATTGCTTCCGGTGCTGCAAGACGTAACCAGTCAGGAAATGTTTGGTCTGGTTAAGTCACGAGAAATAGAAACATTTGGGGGACTGCTTGATGCGAAGGGCGAAGAAAATATTGAAGAAAATTTCATTGACTCACCTTGGAATGACGATTTGGACATTGACAGGGTCCTCAGTGAATTCGACATTGATCCCGCCCTCCGACACTTGCCAGAGGCCGCTTCTTCTCACTCAAATTTGGGGTGTGCCGCCAGCACGATGTCCTCAGAGGTCAGTACAATGTCACGAGGCAAAGAGGTAAGTATCTGTACTATTGATGGCAGGAATACCTTGACTGTAGCTTCACAAGACTCCGGTCGAAGGTGCATTGGTGGTGTGTGATGGGTTGGACAATCGTGGTGGAGGAGAATGCCAGATCAACCTCGTGTCAACTGTACAGAAACCTTTAACTGGCGATCACGTTCAGGTAAACGCACTTTCTGAATATGGGTTATCTAAACACAAATATTAATAAATAAATTACTCTAGTGCGACAAAGATGACCGTGACATCGTATGCGTAGCCCCAAGTACCTTAGGCTCAAAACGCAAGCTCGACCAACAGCCGATGACAAGCATGGTCCCCGGAGATCCCATTGTGAAGAAGCCTCGCCTGCAAAATGGAATGGAGGTAATAACAATCGTTGAGTGTCAATTGATATTCTGACACGTCTCACCGCCCTAGATCTCACAAACGCCTGCGATTTCAACAAGGCCACTTAATACATTCTTCAAATCCCATCGCCCTGCTGGGCCGCAACGGACTGCCCCAACCCCAGTCACCTTGTCCCCTGCACTGCGTACCAATCAGTCACTTGCCCGACTCACCGCTCCCCTTGAGCTTCCAGACTCCTCTAAACTTACTCGATCACAACGTCTATTTTCCCTCGCCACTAATACTGACATTCGATCATTATCAATTAAGGATGATGGCGAATTCTACCTGTTCATGGATATGCGTGCTGAAAATCAATGGGCGTCATTCAATATGACATCGCGTAAATGGGTTGCAGCTACTCACGAGTACAACTTGCGGCTTGAAGTGTTAAGCCAAACACAGAATCGCCCCATGATCAAGAAAAATCCTCGAGCACTGGTAGATTTACTTGGGGAGATCGAGCCAAAGATATCCGAGCGGATTATCAAAAACCATTTCACCTGTGAGTCGACTCTGCCGTTGATTGGTAGATATTTAAATTACTTGGCTTTAGCGCGAAAAAACACCGAAACCTTTTGGAAAAAACATTGTAGTGCTGTACCTCTGGTAAAGGCCGTCGAAAAGCCGAACAGCCCAATATGGGCACGTCAGGCAAGGCGGTATGCAAATTCTATTCATATCACCGATATTTTAATGAACATCTGTCTGATAATAGCGTAAAGCGGCCACTTGCTCACGATGCCACACTATCATGTATCCTGGCCCAAATGGTTCCCCAGAAAACCATAAAAAGGGCTATTGTTCGGATGGCGTCAAGCAAGTCATGAAACTCGATACTGTACCGGATTGGCCTCAACCTCAAGGAATTTTTCAGTCTGGCACCACCTCAATCCGCTACAATTCTTGGCCACCGTCCGGGAAATGTATGAAAAGGTGGTGATTGAGAAAGGTGATGGGGACAACCTTGCCATGGAATACGAGGCTTTCGGCAAACTTCTACAAGAACGCACAATCGTGGACGCTGACGGCCGTGTTCTGTTCAAACTGTTTGAGTGGAGATCCCCTTTTCAACACCATCGGAACTGATTGTGAGCACAACTCGTCTCGTTACTTACGTCCTTGATTGTCTTCGTGATGACAGGCCAAATTTGCGTCGATTTAACAGTTCACTTAACAGTTCACACCTTGATTAGTGAGATTTGCCATTCATTTGCCCAGTTCACACCTTGTTTAGTTGCTATTCAATTACTCTTTGACCTCCAATTTGTTTTCATTTTTACATCTGCTTGCACGAACGTTTAGGGTCACGTGGAACCCATTGTGTCTCACGTGCGACCGAATTGGTCTGCATTCGGTCTTTAGACGGATTTTGGATAACCCTTGCCATGGCGGAGTTGCCCATGATGAAAAATTGGTCATTCGAAGGGTTATTCGAGGCCCTCTGGTGCGATCCTGGCCCAGGGCTTTCCTGATTTGGATGCCCAGATACAAGCAGGGTTTTCTGATGGAGGGGGATGCTGAGAGGGATTTCTCCCGACTGGGTGTGTACGATATGTGTAGTATGTCAAAGAAAAAACAACGCAACATGATGCATATGGAAAACTCCGACTATCATACATTTCTCAAAAGCAAAAACAAAAAAATGTTTCCGACGTCGAGTTCATCCACCTGTACCAATCGTTCGCCGTCTACAACGCTGTCAGACTTGGAATGTAGGCCAATAAGCAAAGAACCTACCGGAGTCTGAGTCTGAGGCGGTCAGATCAATCACCTCCCTTGGGGATGATAAAACACCGGCTCCTGAACTTGCACCAGCCTGGCTGGACTCCCGGCAACGAAGGGTACATTGAGGGAGTTATTTCCAGTGTTAAAAACCTACAAACAGTATGTGTGAGGTGGGATGTCGAGATGTCCTCATTACCACACACTGGTTCAGGAAAGTTAGGTTTAGATTTGATAGAGGACATGGACGACGTTGCCGATTGCTTGTAGCTGGCGACAAGTTCTGGTGACACAGCTTCCAGGATTGGGGCCGGAACCCATGTGGAACGTATATTTTTGGCTTTCCAGTCGTGTCAGAGTGCCAGTGACTAGCCTTGACGGCGGATTTCACAGCTGAGACTAGTGCGACAGTAGAAAAATTGATACGATACAGCTGTAAAATGGTTGATGGTGCTGGCCCGACTTTTTGACAAATGAACTCGGTGAATCGCTGACGGATTGAACTGAGATGGGGACCGCTGCCGAGAACTGGAACTTGAGTTCACGTTCTGAAACTGGATGTCAGCTTAGAATAGCATCATAGATGTTCCAGTACCTCCAAAAGCATTCGCAAACATATTCCATCCCAAAGGATGTTGTGAAATTTGACAGAAATGCCACCAATGATGGTGCGTTCCCAATCAAAGCGCCGCTCACAAAATCTGGCCAGCTGAGTGACATTTGGTTGTTGCAAGCGGTGTGGAGCAAGGATAGGACCAGAGTGTGCCGACGACCATGACGTTATTGGCTTTGCATAAGAGAGAAGGTGTTCAGCCTCTGGAAGGAATCCGGTATGCAACTTGCTAAAAGGTGGGATTTCCGAGATAGTTG
>OY741990.2:4583129-4924388 GCA_963555575.2 Hygrocybe coccinea | reverse complement strand
GAGAGGGATTTCTCCCGACTGGGTGTGTACGATATGTGTAGTATGTCAAAGAAAAAACAACGCAACATGAATGCATATGGAAAACTCCGACTATCATACATTTCTCAAAAGCAAAAACAAAAAAAATGTTTCCGACGTCGAGTTCATCCACCCTGTACCAATCGTTCGCCGTCTACAACGCTGTCAGACTTGGAATGTAGGCCAATAAGCAAAGAACCTACCGGAGTCTGAGTCTGAGGCGGTCAGATCAATCACCTCCCTTGGGGATGATAAAACACCGGCTCCTGAACTTGCACCAGCCTGGCTGGACTCCCGGCAACGAAGGGTACATTGAGGGAGTTTATTTCCAGTGTTAAAAACCTACAAACAGTATGTGTGAGGTGGGATGTCGAGATGTCCTCATTACCACACACTGGTTCAGGAAAGTTAGGTTTAGATTTGATAGAGGACATGGACGACGTTGCCGATTGCTTGTAGCTGGCGACAAGTTCTGGTGACACAGCTTCCAGGATTGGGGCCGGAACCCATGTGGAACGTATATTTTTGGGCTTTCCAGTCGTGTCAGAGTGCCAGTGACTAGCCTTGACGGCGGATTTCACAGCTGAGACTAGTGCGACAGTAGAAAAATTGATACGATACAGCTGTAAAATGGTTGATGGTGCTGGCCCGACTTTTGACAAATGAACTCGGTGAATCGCTGACGGATTGAACTGAGATGGGGACCGCTGCCGAGAACTGGAACTTGAGTTCACGTTCTGAAACTGGATGTCAGCTTAGAATAGCATCATAGATGTTCCAGTACCTCCAAAAGCATTCGCAAACATATTCCATCCCAAAGGATGTTGTGAAATTTGACAGAAATGCCACCAATGATGGTGCGTTCCCAATCAAAGCGCCGCTCACAAAATCTGGCCAGCTGAGTGACATTTGGTTGTTGCAAGCGGTGTGGAGCAAGGATAGGACCAGAGTGTGCCGACGACCATGACGTTATTGGCTTTGCATAAGAGAGAAGGTGTTCAGCCTCTGGGAAGGAATCCGGTATGCAACTTGCTAAAAGGTGGGATTTCCGAGATAGTTGACCACTTGAATTTGTTGAAAGTTCGGTGCGAAGTTGTTGTCGCCATGAACCAAGAAAGACGTTGAGTTCATGTGGTGATAAATCGAGTGCAGCTGTCAATAAAGCATCTCCAAGACCGGTGCGAGCAAGGCTATAACTAGTGGACAGGCCGCATCCCGCTAGTCCAGCCTTTGCACAATACAATCAGAGTTCAACAATTTGAGTAGGGTAAATCTACGTACTGGATTATAGTCGCCTCCACTCAATAATGCAATAAGCATCATTCCACCATGAGTTAAAGAGACGTCGGCTGCGATTGTCTGTGCACTGTAAATGTTGACTTCATCACTATCTGTTGTAGGCCACCTACGAAGGGAAAGTTCAGGAAAGGAACAGAATATCTGGATGTCCTCACCGGATAACATGCAGAGCTCCAAATAATAATGCATCACTATCATCCGTCATGACTGTGTCAATGATTCCGGCTCGGTTGAGATAGGCCAATTCGGCTTCTGCTTCTCCTGGTGCCTGTGGGACAAAAGCGGTTAATTGAATTTGTTGCAGAGACTTCAAGGACATACAGTATAAAACTGAAACCCAAAGGCGTTGAGGAGCTCTTGAAGGGGTACAGTCAGCCAGTTGGGTTTGGTGACAACTTTCACACCGCGCTTGATTGAGGGACGAGCAGGACCATCAAATACAAAGAGGGGTGTGATAGGAACTTTGAGGAGATTAGCCAGCTTAAAAAATAAGTTGCGAAGTTCAGGGTTTTCTCCAGCTTGTGCGTGGCCGACACGGAATGCAAACTGTGCCTGAACGAACCATATGCTATATATCAAGTCTGATTAGCTTGCTGTTCGTGGAATAAGCAGAGCTGATTGCCTTGCATCTATACCAACAATTAGTGTTCGCAAGTTATGCCGATCTCGCATAAACCCTTCTGTAACTGCAATTTCAGTAAATGACCGCTTTTGAGCTGTAGGCTGAAGGATCTACAAGACAATCAATACCTGTTGTCTGAGAAATACATGAACTGGGCATACATTCCATAGTCCTTTGACACCCATTATGGTCGACAGAAGTTACTGTGTCAGAATACCCCTAATTCATTACCGCAACGTATAAATGAGTACATAGTACGTATACAAGAATATTAATATGCTCAGGCTAGCACTATGGGCATACCTATTTCAATACATTCAGAACCTGTTTTTTTGGCCAATCAAGAAGCCTTCCAATTACATGTATGTACGGAGAAAAGCGAACATCTTGATTCTGAATCATCGTGACGGACACTCATGTCAACATTTGAACCGTCGGTTATAATCTCCATTCTAAAAAACTCTTCTGCTGTCGCAGCCTCACATCAAAAGAAAGAATTTGAGACTAGTTGGAAAGCAGCTGTTAGATTTCGCCCTCTCGTATTGGAAATTCTACTGACCATCATGCCAGGTGGACACTCGGCTCAAAGGCTGGATCAAAGCTCGTAATGCCGGCAATCGAACTCATTCTGGCCTCGCTGCACAGCTCGAGTGGGAATCCCATATAGTCGAATATGTCACATTTGTCTATAAACTCACAAGAAGTCACAAAAATTCAAAAAAAGATGGGCCAGCTCCGAGCTTACCAAAGGACATCCCCTTGCTTGGGCCTCGTTTTATTCCCCCTTCTTATCTGCATGTTCAAAAGCGTCAATCAACGCCTGTCATCGTGCCACAGACTGCATACCAGAAGCCACTAAACGTCATTCACCCTTTTTACTACAACTTTCTCAACAAATGTCCCCAATGTGACTCTGTGAATGTGCGGTGGGATGGATGGACAACAACTGGTCATCGTACAGTCCATGGTGTACAGGAGGAGGAGACAGCGCTGGGTTACCAGCTAGTCTGCAAAGCCTGTGAAGGTTTGTATTCTCATGCCAAAACGGTCATTGGTGGTGAGGGCGGTGATGAGGGAAGCTTCTGTTTCGCAACAACAAACCCCACATTCTGGAAGAAGTGGGAACACTGGGCCATCCCACGTCAGTAAACTATTCTCAACAATTGAGTACGAAACTCATCTTGTATAGGTGGGATTCCATACTTCTTCCGACGATGTGCAATGACACGGGAGCTGTTCAACCTTGTCATTGAGCTTCGTCCATCCTCAACATCAATGGGATTAGCAGAGAACATCAAGCGTACGTTATTGTGTATTTGGTTGTGAGCACGCTAAAATGTGTCGCAGAACTCCATCTGCTTGAGTACAAGCAGAGAATGCGGGAATACATACAGAATGCCAAAAATCGGCGTGTCTCTCCCTTCGAGGTCATTCCATTGACTTCATTCTCTGATCCTTATGCCGCCGAAGGTTATGCCGATGCATCTATCACGGACAATCTAATCACAGATGTGTTTCTGGAATTTACTGAACGAACACGACAAGCAGAATCAGAGAAATACCTCCGAACACTCACAGGTAGATGGAATGGAATGAAGACTGCGACAGGGTGCTAATATTGTCATTTTAGGAAAGTGCTTGTCCCTTGACAACACATTCCGAGTCGCAAAGAAAGCCACTGTCGTAGATAACCAGAAACTGCGGGTAAAAGTCATGAAAGGTGGAGTACTAAATATCATTAATGAGATTAGTCAGATACTTGCCTGGGTATGTCTTGAATTTCCTTCAGTCTACGAAATTCCTGAAAAAAACTACTTCAGCGTTTCTGTCAGACAGCCTCCCTTGGCGAGATGACCCAGATACTTGATGGTTATGCTCGACGCTGTGAAATACTTAACATTTCACTACCAGAAATGACAGTGGTCGACAACTGTTGCCAGTCCCGAAATATAATCCAAAAATCCTTTCCCGAAACACATGTTGTGCTTGATGTATATCACTTCCTTATGAGGTGTGTTATCAGCAAAGCTCAGCATTCACGGAGCTACTGTGTCTTGCACACACAGTAGCCTCGTGAATACACCACGAAGAATAAATAAATAAAAACACTCACATGATCCTATAGGTACCTGATTGTGATCATTAATGGGGTCAAGAATCCACATCGAGCTGCTGTCGCAAAGGACATCACCGACTCGATACTGAAGACACGAGCAGCAAAGGGTGTCAGTGCCGTGTACTGGAGCCGAGAAGAGCAGATAACACAACTCACGAATGTGTTCGAGAAGTGGTCAAGGCAGGGTAATGTCTGGTCAGCAGCCGCATCAAAGGTGAGTGCGTCATGTGGGCCGATCAGGGTATCTTTGAGCTAATAATTAGTAGGCGCATGCTGAGCAAATTCGGCATGTGCAGAAGGGTTGCCTAGCGAGGACAAATCAGGAAATCTCGTCAGACGGAAGCCGCATTGAAGGTTCCCATAAAGGGTGGAATTCAATCCAACGGTCGTTTGCAAGTGGTGTCGAGGTCTTCACGGCACTTGCACATGATTTCGTACTGCGCCGGAACATCCGTATAGGGTTTACACAGGATAAACCCACCCCGTTTGCATTGTCGACGCATGGCTCACACCATGTGAATCTGATCAATGATGTCGCCACCCAATGGAATGCGCTAGTTGCTAAACAAAACCAGGCCAGCCTCATATTGCTTCCGGTGCTGCAAGACGTAACCAGTCAGGAAATGTTTGGTCTGGTTAAGTCACGAGAAATAGAAACATTTGGGGGACTGCTTGATGCGAAGGGCGAAGAAAATATTGAAGAAAATTTCATTGACTCACCTTGGAATGACGATTTGGACATTGACAGGGTCCTCAGTGAATTCGACATTGATCCCGCCCTCCGACACTTGCCAGAGGCCGCTTCTTCTCACTCAAATTTGGGGTGTGCCGCCAGCACGATGTCCTCAGAGGTCAGTACAATGTCACGAGGCAAAGAGGTAAGTATCTGTACTATTGATGGCAGGAATACCTTGACTGTAGCTTCACAAGACTCCGGTCGAAGGTGCATTGGTGGTGTGTGATGGGTTGGACAATCGTGGTGGAGGAGAATGCCAGATCAACCTCGTGTCAACTGTACAGAAACCTTTAACTGGCGATCACGTTCAGGTAAACGCACTTTCTGAATATGGGTTATCTAAACACAAATATTAATAAATAAATTACTCTAGTGCGACAAAGATGACCGTGACATCGTATGCGTAGCCCCAAGTACCTTAGGCTCAAAACGCAAGCTCGACCAACAGCCGATGACAAGCATGGTCCCCGGAGATCCCATTGTGAAGAAGCCTCGCCTGCAAAATGGAATGGAGGTAATAACAATCGTTGAGTGTCAATTGATATTCTGACACGTCTCACCGCCCTAGATCTCACAAACGCCTGCGATTTCAACAAGGCCACTTAATACATTCTTCAAATCCCATCGCCCTGCTGGGCCGCAACGGACTGCCCCAACCCCAGTCACCTTGTCCCCTGCACTGCGTACCAATCAGTCACTTGCCCGACTCACCGCTCCCCTTGAGCTTCCAGACTCCTCTAAACTTACTCGATCACAACGTCTATTTTCCCTCGCCACTAATACTGACATTCGATCATTATCAATTAAGGATGATGGCGAATTCTACCTGTTCATGGATATGCGTGCTGAAAATCAATGGGCGTCATTCAATATGACATCGCGTAAATGGGTTGCAGCTACTCACGAGTACAACTTGCGGCTTGAAGTGTTAAGCCAAACACAGAATCGCCCCATGATCAAGAAAAATCCTCGAGCACTGGTAGATTTACTTGGGGAGATCGAGCCAAAGATATCCGAGCGGATTATCAAAAACCATTTCACCTGTGAGTCGACTCTGCCGTTGATTGGTAGATATTTAAATTACTTGGCTTTAGCGCGAAAAAACACCGAAACCTTTTGGAAAAAACATTGTAGTGCTGTACCTCTGGTAAAGGCCGTCGAAAAGGCCGAACAGCCCAATATGGGCACGTCAGGCAAGGCGGTATGCAAATTCTATTCATATCACCGATATTTTAATGAACATCTGTCTGATAATAGCGTAAAGCGGCCACTTGCTCACGATGCCACACTATCATGTATCCTGGCCCAAATGGTTCCCCAGAAAACCATAAAAAGGGCTATTGTTCGGATGGCGTCAAGCAAGTCATGAAACTCGATACTGTACCGGATTGGCCTCAACCTCAAGGAATTTTTCAGTCTGGCACCACCTTCAATCCGCTACAATTCTTGGCCACCGTCCGGGAAATGTATGAAAAGGTGGTGATTGAGAAAGGTGATGGGGACAACCTTGCCATGGAATACGAGGCTTTCGGCAAACTTCTACAAGAACGCACAATCGTGGACGCTGACGGCCGTGTTCTGTTCAAACTGTTTGAGTTGGAGATCCCCTTTTCAACACCATCGGAACTGATTGTTGAGCACAACTCGTCTCGTTACTTACGTCTTGATTGTCTTCGTGATGACAGGCCAAATTTGCCGTCGATTTAACAGTTCACTTAACAGTTCACACCTTGATTAGTGAGATTTGCCATTCATTTGCCCAGTTCACACCTTGTTTAGTTGCTATTCAATTACTCTTTGACCTCCAATTTGTTTTCATTTTTACATCTGCTTGCACGAACGTTTAGGGTCACGTGGAACCCATTGTGTCTCACGTGCGACCGAATTGGTCTGCATTCGGTCTTTAGACGGATTTTGGATAACCCTTGCCATGGCGGAGTTGCCCATGATGAAAAATTGGTCATTCGAAGGGTTATTCGAGGCCCTCTGGTGCGATCCTGGGCCCAGGGCTTTCCTGATTTGGATGCCCAGATCAAGCAGGGTTTTCTGATGGAGGGGGATGCTGAGAGGGATTTCTCCCGACTGGGTGTGTACGATATGTGTAGTATGTCAAAGAAAAAACAACGCAACATGAATGCATATGGAAAACTCCGACTATCATACATTTCTCAAAAGCAAAAACAAAAAAAATGTTTCCGACGTCGAGTTCATCCACCCTGTACCAATCGTTCGCCGTCTACAACGCTGTCAGACTTGGAATGTAGGCCAATAAGCAAAGAACCTACCGGAGTCTGAGTCTGAGGCGGTCAGATCAATCACCTCCCTTGGGGATGATAAAACACCGGCTCCTGAACTTGCACCAGCCTGGCTGGACTCCCGGCAACGAAGGGTACATTGAGGGAGTTTATTTCCAGTGTTAAAAACCTACAAACAGTATGTGTGAGGTGGGATGTCGAGATGTCCTCATTACCACACACTGGTTCAGGAAAGTTAGGTTTAGATTTGATAGAGGACATGGACGACGTTGCCGATTGCTTGTAGCTGGCGACAAGTTCTGGTGACACAGCTTCCAGGATTGGGGCCGGAACCCATGTGGAACGTATATTTTTGGGCTTTCCAGTCGTGTCAGAGTGCCAGTGACTAGCCTTGACGGCGGATTTCACAGCTGAGACTAGTGCGACAGTAGAAAAATTGATACGATACAGCTGTAAAATGGTTGATGGTGCTGGCCCGACTTTTGACAAATGAACTCGGTGAATCGCTGACGGATTGAACTGAGATGGGGACCGCTGCCGAGAACTGGAACTTGAGTTCACGTTCTGAAACTGGATGTCAGCTTAGAATAGCATCATAGATGTTCCAGTACCTCCAAAAGCATTCGCAAACATATTCCATCCCAAAGGATGTTGTGAAATTTGACAGAAATGCCACCAATGATGGTGCGTTCCCAATCAAAGCGCCGCTCACAAAATCTGGCCAGCTGAGTGACATTTGGTTGTTGCAAGCGGTGTGGAGCAAGGATAGGACCAGAGTGTGCCGACGACCATGACGTTATTGGCTTTGCATAAGAGAGAAGGTGTTCAGCCTCTGGGAAGGAATCCGGTATGCAACTTGCTAAAAGGTGGGATTTCCGAGATAGTTGACCACTTGAATTTGTTGAAAGTTCGGTGCGAAGTTGTTGTCGCCATGAACCAAGAAAGACGTTGAGTTCATGTGGTGATAAATCGAGTGCAGCTGTCAATAAAGCATCTCCAAGACCGGTGCGAGCAAGGCTATAACTAGTGGACAGGCCGCATCCCGCTAGTCCAGCCTTTGCACAATACAATCAGAGTTCAACAATTTGAGTAGGGTAAATCTACGTACTGGATTATAGTCGCCTCCACTCAATAATGCAATAAGCATCATTCCACCATGAGTTAAAGAGACGTCGGCTGCGATTGTCTGTGCACTGTAAATGTTGACTTCATCACTATCTGTTGTAGGCCACCTACGAAGGGAAAGTTCAGGAAAGGAACAGAATATCTGGATGTCCTCACCGGATAACATGCAGAGCTCCAAATAATAATGCATCACTATCATCCGTCATGACTGTGTCAATGATTCCGGCTCGGTTGAGATAGGCCAATTCGGCTTCTGCTTCTCCTGGTGCCTGTGGGACAAAAGCGGTTAATTGAATTTGTTGCAGAGACTTCAAGGACATACAGTATAAAACTGAAACCCAAAGGCGTTGAGGAGCTCTTGAAGGGGTACAGTCAGCCAGTTGGGTTTGGTGACAACTTTCACACCGCGCTTGATTGAGGGACGAGCAGGACCATCAAATACAAAGAGGGGTGTGATAGGAACTTTGAGGAGATTAGCCAGCTTAAAAAATAAGTTGCGAAGTTCAGGGTTTTCTCCAGCTTGTGCGTGGCCGACACGGAATGCAAACTGTGCCTGAACGAACCATATGCTATATATCAAGTCTGATTAGCTTGCTGTTCGTGGAATAAGCAGAGCTGATTGCCTTGCATCTATACCAACAATTAGTGTTCGCAAGTTATGCCGATCTCGCATAAACCCTTCTGTAACTGCAATTTCAGTAAATGACCGCTTTTGAGCTGTAGGCTGAAGGATCTACAAGACAATCAATACCTGTTGTCTGAGAAATACATGAACTGGGCATACATTCCATAGTCCTTTGACACCCATTATGGTCGACAGAAGTTACTGTGTCAGAATACCCCTAATTCATTACCGCAACGTATAAATGAGTACATAGTACGTATACAAGAATATTAATATGCTCAGGCTAGCACTATGGGCATACCTATTTCAATACATTCAGAACCTGTTTTTTTGGCCAATCAAGAAGCCTTCCAATTACATGTATGTACGGAGAAAAGCGAACATCTTGATTCTGAATCATCGTGACGGACACTCATGTCAACATTTGAACCGTCGGTTATAATCTCCATTCTAAAAAACTCTTCTGCTGTCGCAGCCTCACATCAAAAGAAAGAATTTGAGACTAGTTGGAAAGCAGCTGTTAGATTTCGCCCTCTCGTATTGGAAATTCTACTGACCATCATGCCAGGTGGACACTCGGCTCAAAGGCTGGATCAAAGCTCGTAATGCCGGCAATCGAACTCATTCTGGCCTCGCTGCACAGCTCGAGTGGGAATCCCATATAGTCGAATATGTCACATTTGTCTATAAACTCACAAGAAGTCACAAAAATTCAAAAAAAGATGGGCCAGCTCCGAGCTTACCAAAGGACATCCCCTTGCTTGGGCCTCGTTTTATTCCCCCTTCTTATCTGCATGTTCAAAAGCGTCAATCAACGCCTGTCATCGTGCCACAGACTGCATACCAGAAGCCACTAAACGTCATTCACCCTTTTTACTACAACTTTCTCAACAAATGTCCCCAATGTGACTCTGTGAATGTGCGGTGGGATGGATGGACAACAACTGGTCATCGTACAGTCCATGGTGTACAGGAGGAGGAGACAGCGCTGGGTTACCAGCTAGTCTGCAAAGCCTGTGAAGGTTTGTATTCTCATGCCAAAACGGTCATTGGTGGTGAGGGCGGTGATGAGGGAAGCTTCTGTTTCGCAACAACAAACCCCACATTCTGGAAGAAGTGGGAACACTGGGCCATCCCACGTCAGTAAACTATTCTCAACAATTGAGTACGAAACTCATCTTGTATAGGTGGGATTCCATACTTCTTCCGACGATGTGCAATGACACGGGAGCTGTTCAACCTTGTCATTGAGCTTCGTCCATCCTCAACATCAATGGGATTAGCAGAGAACATCAAGCGTACGTTATTGTGTATTTGGTTGTGAGCACGCTAAAATGTGTCGCAGAACTCCATCTGCTTGAGTACAAGCAGAGAATGCGGGAATACATACAGAATGCCAAAAATCGGCGTGTCTCTCCCTTCGAGGTCATTCCATTGACTTCATTCTCTGATCCTTATGCCGCCGAAGGTTATGCCGATGCATCTATCACGGACAATCTAATCACAGATGTGTTTCTGGAATTTACTGAACGAACACGACAAGCAGAATCAGAGAAATACCTCCGAACACTCACAGGTAGATGGAATGGAATGAAGACTGCGACAGGGTGCTAATATTGTCATTTTAGGAAAGTGCTTGTCCCTTGACAACACATTCCGAGTCGCAAAGAAAGCCACTGTCGTAGATAACCAGAAACTGCGGGTAAAAGTCATGAAAGGTGGAGTACTAAATATCATTAATGAGATTAGTCAGATACTTGCCTGGGTATGTCTTGAATTTCCTTCAGTCTACGAAATTCCTGAAAAAAACTACTTCAGCGTTTCTGTCAGACAGCCTCCCTTGGCGAGATGACCCAGATACTTGATGGTTATGCTCGACGCTGTGAAATACTTAACATTTCACTACCAGAAATGACAGTGGTCGACAACTGTTGCCAGTCCCGAAATATAATCCAAAAATCCTTTCCCGAAACACATGTTGTGCTTGATGTATATCACTTCCTTATGAGGTGTGTTATCAGCAAAGCTCAGCATTCACGGAGCTACTGTGTCTTGCACACACAGTAGCCTCGTGAATACACCACGAAGAATAAATAAATAAAAACACTCACATGATCCTATAGGTACCTGATTGTGATCATTAATGGGGTCAAGAATCCACATCGAGCTGCTGTCGCAAAGGACATCACCGACTCGATACTGAAGACACGAGCAGCAAAGGGTGTCAGTGCCGTGTACTGGAGCCGAGAAGAGCAGATAACACAACTCACGAATGTGTTCGAGAAGTGGTCAAGGCAGGGTAATGTCTGGTCAGCAGCCGCATCAAAGGTGAGTGTGTCATGTGGGCCGATCAGGGTATCTTTGAGCTAATAATTAGTAGGCGCATGCTGAGCAAATTCGGCATGTGCAGAAGGGTTGCCTAGCGAGGACAAATCAGGAAATCTCGTCAGACGGAAGCCGCATTGAAGGTTCCCATAAAGGGTGGAATTCAATCCAACGGTCGTTTGCAAGTGGTGTCGAGGTCTTCACGGCACTTGCACATGATTTCGTACTGCGCCGGAACATCCGTATAGGGTTTACACAGGATAAACCCACCCCGTTTGCATTGTCGACGCATGGCTCACACCATGTGAATCTGATCAATGATGTCGCCACCCAATGGAATGCGCTAGTTGCTAAACAAAACCAGGCCAGCCTCATATTGCTTCCGGTGCTGCAAGACGTAACCAGTCAGGAAATGTTTGGTCTGGTTAAGTCACGAGAAATAGAAACATTTGGGGGACTGCTTGATGCGAAGGGCGAAGAAAATATTGAAGAAAATTTCATTGACTCACCTTGGAATGACGATTTGGACATTGACAGGGTCCTCAGTGAATTCGACATTGATCCCGCCCTCCGACACTTGCCAGAGGCCGCTTCTTCTCACTCAAATTTGGGGTGTGCCGCCAGCACGATGTCCTCAGAGGTCAGTACAATGTCACGAGGCAAAGAGGTAAGTATCTGTACTATTGATGGCAGGAATACCTTGACTGTAGCTTCACAAGACTCCGGTCGAAGGTGCATTGGTGGTGTGTGATGGGTTGGACAATCGTGGTGGAGGAGAATGCCAGATCAACCTCGTGTCAACTGTACAGAAACCTTTAACTGGCGATCACGTTCAGGTAAACGCACTTTCTGAATATGGGTTATCTAAACACAAATATTAATAAATAAATTACTCTAGTGCGACAAAGATGACCGTGACATCGTATGCGTAGCCCCAAGTACCTTAGGCTCAAAACGCAAGCTCGACCAACAGCCGATGACAAGCATGGTCCCCGGAGATCCCATTGTGAAGAAGCCTCGCCTGCAAAATGGAATGGAGGTAATAACAATCGTTGAGTGTCAATTGATATTCTGACACGTCTCACCGCCCTAGATCTCACAAACGCCTGCGATTTCAACAAGGCCACTTAATACATTCTTCAAATCCCATCGCCCTGCTGGGCCGCAACGGACTGCCCCAACCCCAGTCACCTTGTCCCCTGCACTGCGTACCAATCAGTCACTTGCCCGACTCACCGCTCCCCTTGAGCTTCCAGACTCCTCTAAACTTACTCGATCACAACGTCTATTTTCCCTCGCCACTAATACTGACATTCGATCATTATCAATTAAGGATGATGGCGAATTCTACCTGTTCATGGATATGCGTGCTGAAAATCAATGGGCGTCATTCAATATGACATCGCGTAAATGGGTTGCAGCTACTCACGAGTACAACTTGCGGCTTGAAGTGTTAAGCCAAACACAGAATCGCCCCATGATCAAGAAAAATCCTCGAGCACTGGTAGATTTACTTGGGGAGATCGAGCCAAAGATATCCGAGCGGATTATCAAAAACCATTTCACCTGTGAGTCGACTCTGCCGTTGATTGGTAGATATTTAAATTACTTGGCTTTAGCGCGAAAAAACACCGAAACCTTTTGGAAAAAACATTGTAGTGCTGTACCTCTGGTAAAGGCCGTCGAAAAGGCCGAACAGCCCAATATGGGCACGTCAGGCAAGGCGGTATGCAAATTCTATTCATATCACCGATATTTTAATGAACATCTGTCTGATAATAGCGTAAAGCGGCCACTTGCTCACGATGCCACACTATCATGTATCCTGGCCCAAATGGTTCCCCAGAAAACCATAAAAAGGGCTATTGTTCGGATGGCGTCAAGCAAGTCATGAAACTCGATACTGTACCGGATTGGCCTCAACCTCAAGGAATTTTTCAGTCTGGCACCACCTTCAATCCGCTACAATTCTTGGCCACCGTCCGGGAAATGTATGAAAAGGTGGTGATTGAGAAAGGTGATGGGGACAACCTTGCCATGGAATACGAGGCTTTCGGCAAACTTCTACAAGAACGCACAATCGTGGACGCTGACGGCCGTGTTCTGTTCAAACTGTTTGAGTTGGAGATCCCCTTTTCAACACCATCGGAACTGATTGTTGAGCACAACTCGTCTCGTTACTTACGTCTTGATTGTCTTCGTGATGACAGGCCAAATTTGCCGTCGATTTAACAGTTCACTTAACAGTTCACACCTTGATTAGTGAGATTTGCCATTCATTTGCCCAGTTCACACCTTGTTTAGTTGCTATTCAATTACTCTTTGACCTCCAATTTGTTTTCATTTTTACATCTGCTTGCACGAACGTTTAGGGTCACGTGGAACCCATTGTGTCTCACGTGCGACCGAATTGGTCTGCATTCGGTCTTTAGACGGATTTTGGATAACCCTTGCCATGGCGGAGTTGCCCATGATCGTACTACCGATAACTGAAATAGGTGAAACGTGATATGTCACGGTCATATGCCACGTTCTCACGAAACGTTGTTATGTACAGGTGTATATTACTGGCCGCGAGGCGTATAGTAGGTGTTCTATCCCTCAAATTCTGGATCTCTTCTTTTCGAAGTCTTTCCGACCATGGACGGTCGCAGCACACCCTCTGCGGAGTTGCCCACTCGAGTTCAACTTGAGGGTATTCAGATTGTCAATGTAGGTCGACGTGGCATGGTTCTTTTCGGTTCTGCTTGGCTGATTTTTTCCGGTTGAAGTATATGGTTGGTGCGCGCTTTCGCTCGCATGCACGTTGTGGAACCGTGCGCCTAACAGCAGTGTTCGTCCAGTTGCAAGTATGACCTTATTGGTAAGACCAGATTACAGCTTTACTTCCTCGTGTCCCATACATTTGACTCGGCAGATTTATGATTACTGCCTTACACTGGTCGACGAGGTCGGGCAATGCAACTTCAGAACTCACCCACATCATCCTGAAATTGATTTTTGTGTTTATTAATGATAGATCTTTTTAATCTGGAACTCCAAGATTAATGTTGTGAAAATACTGTATTTTCTTTCTCGGTACCCTGCATTCGTCGACGTTGCTCTGACGGTGTACAGTGAGTTAAACACGCAACCTAGATTACCTGATGCTTAACCTCTGCACTAGTCCATGTTGCCCCCAACGTTCCAATTAATGTAAGTGTTAGTATCTGTGATCTGAGTCTGTGCCAGTGATGTTCTGATTCTGATGCTCGAACTGGTCTAGCACTGTTTACCAGCTAACAGCGCCTCAGTTTGTTCGTTAATATTCTTTCGATACAATTCCAGCGCGTTACTAATGCTGCATAACACGCAGGGTTAACCATGATTGGCATTAGCGTCGCTGAATGTAAGAAAGTCCCTCCTTGCATTTCTCCTTCTCCGATGTCATGTTCCCTTTCGTTCAGTGATCTTGATATTACGTACCTTTGCATTGTGGTCCGGAAACAAGAAGATCTTGTATGGGTTGTTATCTCTATTCACGGTATGCCCCTCGGCTATCTCTTCCACCCAGAATTGTTCAATTCAATAACCTTTGCCAGGCTTTCTTTATTGCATCTCTAGCTATTACAGGAATCTTTGTAAATGCAATTACAGGTAAGTATTTTGTAAGCACCATGTCGAAGGACACCCGAGCTGATGATCAAAACTTAGTGATACCCTATCCACTTCCGTCGATGACCGGTTGTACTCTTATTGGTGCCCCTCCAATTGTATTTTTCAATTTCGTAATCCTCATTATATTCGAGACCGGTATGATCTATGTCCTCTTCCACAACATGATTCATCCTTACAAGATAATTACTTTTCCAAGTCATCATGGGAATAACAGCATTCAGAGGATACAGGAAATTCAGAGGCACCACAAATCCATTAATTAACACCCTGTACAGAGACGGAATAATGTTTTATATCTGCTTATTTGGTGAGTTAGACTTGTTTAGGTCGAATACATTTGTCCTCACTGTCTTTCAGCCATATCTCTTTCCAACATCTTCGTTTTGAGTTTGGGTTCGGTTAGTTTGTTGGTGTCCGCAGGCAAATTTGAAGAAAACTGACATTTGGCCTTTCAGAGGGATTTTGTGGACCTCATTACCACGTATGTTTCTGGTCACCTAAAAAGGAATAACTCCTCATCATACCTTGCAGATTCCAACGAACGATGCATAGCATCCTTTCATGTCGCATCGTAACCCACGCTAGGCGGATCGACCGCAGGTTGAACGCCACATCACTAACTGCCATGAACCCTGGAAAACAACTTGAACCCGATTTCTTCACAACAGTGATTATGGAACCTGATATCAGTATCGACCTGCTTGACAACAACGGCCGTTTTCCTGACCGAGTCTAAATCAGTGAGTGATTTGGCGAGACACTATCTATGTGTGTACGATTACTGAGTCGGAAACGTGCTGGCAGTAGAAGCCACTGGTAGCAGTGGCCCAACATTGCTTTTTTCTTCGGCTGCCGCCGAATGGTATCGATGGAAGTAAACTATATCGAAATGAAGGTGGAAACAAGTGTGTAACTTAGACGATTTTTTATGATGCGTTCAGCAAAGTGTATTATGCACGCGTTGACATATTGATAATTGTAAAATATGGGAAAAATACCAGACCAAGAGTGACACAATTCACGGTATTCGTGCTCACGATGAGGACGGGAGTGGGCGAGTGTCGTATGGGAGGACTATAGAGAAAGCAAGAGGAAGGAGCGCTGTGGCCTGATTGGAAGTCGCCGATCTTAGGAGATCTCGCAGCCGTGCAGGAAGTATCAGTAGTTACGGATTAAAAGGAGGTACTTCTTGGCGTTCATTTTCCGGCCTGCCAGTATATCCATAGGCGTCGTTCGATGGTAGCTAAGGGGATCGGGTTGCCGTTATTTTGGGGCTCTCCCAATCACATTGTTGGTCGGATACCGTTGTTGCAATCTCGTCACTGCAGCTCTCTTGCGACTATTGGTCCGCCCTCTTTTTTCATCCGTCAGGGCTTCTGTTGAATCTTCGGTATGGCGATAGGACGAAGGAGTTGGACCGTGAATGGAGCAATCGACGTTTCTGTCAAGCCCTTTCTATACCGCGGAGCCAATTGGTCAACTAAATAGCGGGATTGTTGTAACAGGGCCCCGGGCCTCCGGAAAGACAACACGTATGTTTCAGCTTGTGCAAGAGCTGGAAAAGCTAGGGCACCTATGCCTCTTGTAAGCCCTTCTCGTTGTATCGATGCGCTCGCTGATGAGTTTGCCAGGGTGTCACTAGATTCCGTGGAAGCTGACAGTGGCCCCGCTACGTTCTGGAGGTCTTTTGGCGCAAGTGTTCACTGCCTGTTTAACTTGTTTCTTGCTTGAAGTTTGTTTCGTCATGATGCGATCGATTCAGCACACAATTTTATCCCTTGATTATGTGATCACGCACTTGCAAGTTTTCCATTAGTAACGAAGGAAGATGACACGTCTAGTAAGCGTCACTGTCCGCCTAATCGACCGGGTGATGAACTTCTCGCGCACGCTAGCCCTTGTAGCCTCCTCAAACACACCAATCACGCCTTCCTTGGTCCGGGCAGAACATTCATAATAACCGCGCGCATTGATGGACGATGCAATGGCTTCTGCTTCTGCACGCGATATGAAGCAGCAGGCAGATGTATCGGTGGAGGAGGAAGATGTTCGGAGGTCGGCTTTGCAGCCAACGAGCAAGACAGGAACGTCAGGGGAACAATTTGCTCGCACTTGTGGGTACAACTAGAACACAAGATGCAATCATGTGTGTCGACATGCTACATCGTGTGCGAGACAAACAACAGATTGGACGTACTTTAGTCGACACAGCGAGGAGTGATCCAGGAGAGTTGATCGCAAACGTGATGAGAACAGCATGAGCATTTGAATAGGCAAGCCATCGCAAGCCCTAAATGAGGTACGAGCTGGGTCAATCGCAGACGCATCAATGGACGACAAAATGAAAACGGACAGCATATTGTTCTTGGTAACTGATTTTTATGCACGGCATTGTTATGTCAGTGAAACAATAAGAGTACAATAAGAGGTAAGTGTACGAACGCTGTATCCCACACCTCTAGCTGGATTCGCTTCTTGTCAATCGCGATTTCTCCAACCCAGGATTCGAAGATGGCCGCTACGTGAAGCACATCAATATTATGATTGCAATACTTTGCAGGGATGCAGGACGGGTGCTTACATTCTCTCTGGCAATGTTGAATTCGATGGTCACATTTATAAATCGAAATGAAAACGCTCACCCAACCAGGAAACCTCCCATATGTATACCTACGAAACAACGATGACTTTCCGCATCCAACTGAACGGGAATGAGTGGGCATCCAGTGACAGAAACATAAGGATACAAGCCATCTCCGACGATAACCAACTTTCTGTCAAGCTACGATGCTCAACAACTTTTAGCCAAGAAAATACTGTGATCGTAGGGTGCATACAGGTTTTCGAACTTGAAACAGCATTCGCTTGAAAGAGCTGAGGTTGTTTGATTAATGACACGCGTGCACGTGATACGCGCCAAAACAAAACTTTTCCATGCCAACTCAAACAGAATCGGTGACTACAGATACTCAACGTCGTCGACCTTCAAAAACTGGATCCCAGCCTCTATATTACGAAAGGCACATCTTCGACCCATCGCATGAATAAATCCTAGAACATAGTGTCAAAAAAAGGAAGTTCAAGTCCTTAGCAAACTTACATGAGCAGCTTCGGGTTGGTCATAGGGTACCATATGACTTTGATGGCCAAAAGATTGTAAGAAGGAATATTTGGAAAATAAATATACAAAACACCCACCCAGCGTCGTGTACATTCACAAAGGTGATGTTACCTGCTGAGAAAGCCCTTCCACCAGCACTCCGCACTTCCCCAGCGACTTTACCGGAACCCATAGTCACCCATGGGACGGATTTGGCAGCCGAGAATTCCGCATGAAACTTGGTGTCGAGTTGTGAGAGCCATCTTTCATTTCCCTGCGAAAAAAAAAATCAGTCCATCTGGAAGACATGTGCGAAAGCTAAAAGAATTCCCACAATAAAGTTACACATCATATCTTCCATACACGTCAATAATCTGTTTTGAAATTTGTCAAAAGGACAGGAGTCTCACCGGCATTACCAGCGTACACCAAAAGCCTGATTCCGTCATTTACCAACTCGGGAAGCAATGCCGCGCTGTTGTGCACTCCATCTCCCTGCATGGCGAATGCACGATTAACATCCTCACTGCAAGACTGAAAGTCTAGGTTCATCTCAACGCCCAATTCGGCCTTGTGCTTTGGGTCATTCATCCAGGTATCGATCCATCCCATTTGCTTGTAGCACAACACGCCGTCTGTCGCGCGGTTGCACTTTTTACGAACGTCATAGGGATTTAGACCCAGTTCTAGTTGCCGTCAGTATGAAATCCGGGTTTGTGTTACATAAAAAAAATCATAAACTCACGCATGAGAGGTCCAAAAAGCTGAGTGCTACAGTATAACGCAGCAGGGACACAGGCGAATCTCGAATTTGAATCATAGCAACCTTTAATGAGTCTCTGGCATGTTGGCTCCTTCAACCTCAGCGCCCTGCACTCCGGCCCGTTGGGGTCATCGTACACCGGGTAAGGGCCCTCGCATACATAGTCTGCCACAGCTCCCATTTGAACATACGGATCGGTCAGCCCATTTGCGAGCATCACACTCGCCAAATTGATCCTCTTGATGTTGGGCGTCGGCGCCAACGAGAGCAGCTTGTTTTCTTTGTATATCACGCTTGCAATGTTGGGGGCAAAGGTGCCGCCGTAACTCTCCGCGGCAATATGGAACGGTGCGTCCGCGTACTTGGGGAAACGATTCAGGAATAGCTCGAGAAATGCATACACGTCTTTACCAGCGACAGGGCTGGTAGAGACAGTGGTCCTGCCATCAGCATACGAGTATCCCGTACCGACGGGTTGATCGAGAAAAATCATATTGGCGTAAGTATTCCAACTGTGGGGATTGCGGGTTGTGTTCTTGCCCTCATTAGCAATGTTACATGGCCCGAGCTCAAAAAGCAGGCCACTAGCACTGAAATGGCACGAGAGATTTGAGACGAAGATTCCAACGACCAATGTGCACTTTACCTGCTGCAGCCGGGACCTCCATTAAGCCAGAGAACCAAAGGGGCGCTCTCAGGCTCATGACGCGATTCAAAGAACCTACACACACACAAATATAGTTATCAGTAAGGAAACGGCATATTCAAGTTGATCATCTTACCAGAAAAAAAGATGCTTATCGTCCGCAATGTCAAGATAGCCAGAGTACTGTTTCACTGAAGGATCACACAGTTTAGGCTCGACTACCCTTAGCTGGTAATCGACGAAGGAAGGATGCGATACGAGTTCATCTAAAACAAGAAAGCTGAGCGTCCATCACGTTGAACTGGATAGTCTGACTCACAAATAAGTCCATTCTGCCTGAGAAACTCTCTTCCGTGATCAGCCCACTTCTCAATTTGTTTCAGCCCTCCAAGGGCCACCGTCTCTGCATCATGAATGACGTGCTGCGCAGCCTTGTTGAGGTGGCTGACAACGTTACCGGATGAGACCTCGAAGCTACGGTGAAGGTCTCCGAGCGGTATTTGCTGGTCAGTGGGTACTGCAAGTATAGCAGGTATAACGCAAAGGAATGACAGCAACGGTAGGACTTTGATCATAGCTGGCAATTTGAATATAGTGGTGACGAACTGAGGCATATACATTACGTAATATTTACCTTCAAATCGCTGGCTAGGAGCTCCTCGACAAATGCTGCAAACGTGTCGAAGAGTTCATCGGGAGGCCGAACTCCAGGCCTAACCTCATCTCCAGGTCGATACTTTCCAGTTTTGACTTTCCCCCAGAATTAGCAATTTGCAGACACAACAAAAACTCAACACACTGACCGAGGACCCTCCAGAGGCCGAGTTCAATAGCGCCCTCCCCCAAATCAGCCTCTATATCATCCCCGATGATTGCTATTCGTCCTCCCTCTGATCTGCCAACAAGCTCATCGCTGTGAAAGTTCCCGATTACAGTCTCAAAAAACCTTCGAGTAGGCTTTCCCACAACCTCTGCCGTTAACCCTGCAGCATTCTCAAGGGCGGCAATGAACGGCCCTGGGCCAAGGGACAATGCACCGTCTGAGGACGCAAGGTACCTTGCTTTGTGAGTAGCGATCAGTGGTATAGATGGTTTCGATGATGAAAGTCGGCTGCTGGCCTGCTCTCCGACGAGAATACGAAAAGCAGTGTTGAGGTTGTCGTAAGTGAAAGCCGACGGTGCATGCCCCACTACTACAGAATCGAATGAAGCTGCTAAATTGCTTGATGCTGGGGTCCCTGCGTCTGAGCACTCCTTCATTGCAGAATCTGAAAGCAGGAAGAATGGCCTCCGGAAGAGGCGTTAGTTCCGTGAGCCTGAGGCACCAACAAGCAAAAGTCACAGACCTCTTCAGCCCTCTGTCGTGGAGGAATGTTTTGACAGTACCCAGGGAAGTCCAGACTTCCACTTTCTTGCCTTCAGATCGGGTCTGGAAACCCATCGCATTCAGCGTTTTGCAGAGCGCAAATTGGGATTCTTTGCTGGTGTTGCTACAGAATCTGAAGGGAATCTTTGCATCTCGTAAGTGCTGGATGGCACGAACAGCGCCAGGGGTAGGTGCTGAAGCGATATGCAGTGTCCCCGAGAGGTCGATGAGTAATGCATCTATGAGTGGGCGACCCAGCGACATAAGGAGAGTGAACAGAGGCGCAGTACTGGTGAAGCTTGGGTTGATGATTATCTTCTACGGAGATCGGATATTGTTCTGATACTCAATTCCTTATGCGGAAGATGATTGAGTAACCATATAGAGGAATGAGCGTCCGCGACGCGACTTTGAGCGACACTGTGCTCCCTCAGAAAGACTTCACCTGGGGAACCTTTGTACCATTATTGAATAATAAATGCTAGGCGACTTGCGAGATTGACCAAGGGAGGCAAAGTTGAGGACGACACAAAAGGAATATAGCTACACCCGAATACAGGTATACACTCGGGCCTGTCAGCGAGTATTCAGCGTAACAAAATGTAGGTTGACTTCCGATGGGAGGATGGTCGTATTGGACAAATGGTCACGGTCTTCCATTCCGATGATGAGCTCAGCCGTCCAATTGTTCACACTGTCCGTAAATGTCGGCTTTCAGAATACCAGGAACCAGGAACTTGGCATAGTTGGTAGCATTAACGTGGCGTCTGAGAGAAAATGATAGATCGTCAAGTTCCAGTTTTATTAATAAGTGAAACAGAAATCGAAGATAAGCATTTATCACTTACCGCCGGCTCATGGAAGCTTTGTGCCATCTCAATTACATAGATGCGGGCACACCGGAACTGTCGTCGTATGAATGTCGATGCGTTCGAAGTTCACGGTGTCCATGATGGCATAGTAGTTCGAAGGCACACACAGAACTGGAGGAAGAAACTAACTGAGTAATTCTTTCGAAGATCGTGACGCGTTAGAGGTGTCAACCTGGATATCGAAGGAAGTCTCCATAAGAACAGGAGGGTGCAATGCAACAATACTCTGCATTGCGGGAAACAGGAAGGTGGCGAATGAGACTGTCAATGGTTATCAAATCAGCACAATGAAGCCGACGATGGAAAATGTATGGGCTCTCAGATAACTGTGGCATCAGGGATCGTCGAGAAAAGGTGTATTGTACCTAACAATCAACTTGAAGAAAGATCACAGGTCAAAAAGGAGTTTGACCACAATACATGTTTAGAACCATTTCTTAACAACCAACTGGATAGTGTCTTGTTCCACCGATTCTTGTCACATCCCATGGATGCCACTTCTGATGATCCGTATATGCAAATGAGCGGATATAGAGAACACCGAAAAAGTGAGTTTACCTATCATTGATTTCTATTATGATGACAGAAGCTCTCCCCAAGGTGGTAAGCCATAGTAGGAAGGAAGCTCATTCCAGGCACTCCTCCGCCGATCATTCCAACGCTTCCGAACATCTTCTACACACATGGCACAGAAGTTTCTCCTTAAATAATCTTGCCAAGGACAAGGAATTAGTGTGAAGATGGTGTCCATTTTCTCCGATTCCTTCAGAAGTTCCAGTAACGTAGCTTGACAAAAAGCTTTATTAGGACATGCAGGATTGACATTACGGAGCACTGTTTTGCGTAAGCGGTCGCGCCCTAAACAGAGCATCTTCAGGCCTTCGTGTCGAAGAAAGTAGGTATCTGCTACTGTTGATAATCCGCCGGCGATTGATGAGAGAGGGGACATTGTCAATAGTATCGATAGGGCGGCTGGAAGGAGACTAAGAATGCCAGTTTCAAGAGCGAGGTTAATGACCTGAACATATTGTACAGGCTGTGGAAACAACAAATTTTTGTCCAATGCTTCAAGAGTGGATGGGCAACATTGTCGTAGTAATTTCATGGCCTCGTCGTACAAGGGAGTGATCTCGTACTTCTTTCCAAGGCGTAGAAATGCCGAGACGATGGGAAGTGAGGCAGGATCCATAACGTCACATCGATATCTAGCCCATGGCATTACAGTCAGGATTTGATAATTTGAACGTCCTGTTCAAACTCACTGTCGGTCGTAAATTGCCTTGAGAACGTGCTGCAATTCAACAGCGGAGTCCAAAAGATGGACAACTGGACAACCCTCCACAAGTTCGTCACCTGGAACGAGCTGGGACAGACCAAACATCTCCTTGAAAACGGTTGAGGAGGCACAGATAATGCTACGATGAATGCGGAACTGAGTGTTTTCCGCTTGAAAGACCAGGTTACCGTCTTCGAACCAAAGCTCCGATTGGGTTGGATGTGTAGGATTGGAGTCGACGGCGCCGGACTTCATGATGACACTGATCACGATTGGCGGGTAGCTGGCAATGCCGTTTCAAGAAGACACGGATTCGGGACAAGTTGTAATTTGTAGCTGCGCCACATCAGTATACTTTTTGTCCAATAAAGAAAGACCAAATGGGGACATGATATTGGACATCAATCGGTACTTCGGACTTCGGCAAAAACCTCCAGGATTCAGCATATTCACCTCTAACTTGGCGGGATCTAACAGCCTACTAACAAACCACGCTGACGGACGCAATGACTCTATTTGGTTTGAAGAACATCCTCCCGTCCTTCATGATTTCGTTGATAGGGTCTACAGATAGCATGACGATGGACTTGGGCAGTGAATTGGGGACCAAAGATTGAGGACAAATCCACCTTGTGTTCGCACTTTTCTCCGCTAGGCCTAAATGCACAAGGTAATACATGGGTCGCGCAATGCGAAAAAAATAAAGTTAAAATGCACCATTTATTTGAATTATTTCCGTCTCTCCGCCATTTGGAGGGAAAGTTGGATATGAGTGATAGGTATACATATCGAAATCTAAGGGACCACGATGTCCGTGAAATTTTTTTGCTGATGAATATGTTCACCCTAATATCGTGCATGAGGGCAAAAAGGGGACTGACGAATTCTACGACGAGGATAGAAGCTCTTCCCATGGTGGCAAGCCAAAGTAGGAGGGGAGCTGATCCCAGACGCTCTTCCGCCAATCATTCCAATGTTTTTGAGCATCTTCTGCACAATGGACACAGAATTTCAACGAGGTAAGCCTATCCAAAGGAGTAAGCGTCATAATACGGCTTTCTCTCTCTGTTGTCATGAAAAAACGTAGCATCGCAACCCAACAGGCAGACTTCGTAACGCATGAAGGACGGAAGGAATGTAGCGCTGTTCCACGAAGGTGGTGGTATCCTAAGCAGAGCATCGTCAGACCTTCGTGTTGAATGAAACAGGTATTTGAGAATCCGCCAGCGATCTCCGAGAGAGGGGCATGTATCAGCAGTGCTGATAGGACGGCGGGAAGGAAAATACCGGTGCCAGTCTCGAGAACGAAGTTAATGATCTGAACATATTCTATGGGTTGCAGAACCGGTGCATCTTCGAATGCCTTAAGAGTGGATGGAAAACATTTTTGTAGGACTTCCATGGCCTCGTCGTGCAAACTACTGATCTCATACTTCTTCCCCAGCCGCAGAAATGCTAAGAGCCCGGGAAGGTTCGATTCATGACATCTATGCCTAATCCATTGCAGTTATGGCATGGTCAATCTCAAAGGGTTGCTAACAACATGCTGATCCTCACCGCCGATCATAAATCGCCTTGAGAACGTGCTGCACATCAACAGCCGAGTCCGAAAGATGGATGACTGGACACCCTTCCACAAGCTCGTCTCCTGGAACAAGTTGGGGCAGACCAAACATCTCCTTGAAGATGGTCGAGGAGGCACAGATGATGCCGCGATGAATGCGAAACTGGGTGTTTTCTGCTTGGAGAACCAGGTTCCCGTCATCGAACCAAAGCTCTGAGTGGGTTGGTGCGGCATCTGGGTCGACGACAACAATGGATTGCATGATTGCGGCAGGTGCCAGACTGTGGGTGTGTGCTGCAGCTAGGACTCGGAAGTGGGTGCGCCTATGTAGACGTAGTCACACCCAACGGTGAACTATCAGAAATCCGCTAATGATTGGTTGCCCATTATGGTAACTGATCCTCCCAATTCTCAGTCATTTCATAGTTGAAACTATTAGAGGAAGTGCCAACTTTGCTGGCAAAAGCCTTGCTTGATGTGGCCAGACAAGATGTACAAGTGACATATATACAAAATTTGACACCCACTGACCCATGTGCAATGTGAGCACCAAAATTCCCTGAGTTCATGCCAATACAGGCACACAGGCAAACCCAGGTTTACAAAATTCTGGCTTCAATTAAGATAACTCAGGAACAAGGTAACTTACATGTGGTATTACATGATGCATCACATAAAGAAAAGCAAGGATCCCCCACCAAAAAATTCCCCACCAACCAAACCAATCAAGCATACTCTGGTGGCGGAGTGGCATCAACACCCCCTGGCCGCCCCACAATCTGAATCAACCGCTGCACATCCCTCCGAAGCGCCACTATCTCAGCCGAAGACAAATCTTCATCGCCAGGTCTATTCATCGTACTAGGGGAGGCCACCTCTCCCTGGTCTTTCGTGGTGTGGCTAGAAACGGGTGATATATTCGGAGACGAACCATGCATGGATGACGATCCTATGTTGATCATCTCAAAGGTCGGGGAGCTCAACCCAACTTCGATCGATTTCGAAGACGGGCCCGCTACTGGAGGCAGAAATGGGGTAGGGGTGATATAGCGTTGCCTTTGCTTTACGCGTCTGTACCACCGACGCCAACAGAAAAAGAGCGCGACCGCGAGTGACAACGCCGCGAGAATACCGAATATATGTGCAGTGATGAGTCTGACCTTGGCGACATGGCTTGAGCTGGAACTTGACGGAATTGGCGACCCGGAAGGAGTCGAGGAACTTGAGTTCCTCTTGAACCTGGACGAGAAGGAAGAAATTTTCAATTGTTGAAAAAATGGAGTTGGGATGGCTGGGAACAAGAACTCACGGTGAACCACCAGAGACGCGGATAACTTCAATATAATCCAGTCCGGCAAAGCCTGCGCCGTTATTGTTGTCAAAAGTCATGGAATGCGTGGCGTTTGACAAGTTGGCATGGAAGTAGAGGAGGCCGTCAAAGTATACAAGTCCCGGAGTGACATCTGGCAGGGAAGACTTAGAAGAATAGGTTACTGGGGCATTGTTGTCCAGTGTTATCCTGTACGTAGAGGGAGAGAAGGACTTTGCGAGGCCGTAGACCATAATGGCATCTCCTATACAATAAAGGAGGAATTCAGGTTACGTCATTGTCAGCTGAGAAATGTTGTGACTTGCCTGAGAAGGGAAGGGTGAAGGAGCCAGATTGACCATTCTCAAGTTGGTGGTAGGTAGAATTGGGCAGGGTATGTGGAATGTTGCTGTTAACGAAATTTACGGTTGTCCAGGCTGAGGTGTATTTCAGCAATGTAGAATTGTCTTGGATTTCCGTACGGGTGACCGTTGCACTGGCAGCACGGGAACATGTCAAGGACACACGAAATAACGTCACATGGTGTGCATTTTACCCTGTCATACCGGTCCCCACGGTCACAATAGCCTTTGTGATCCACAACATGTCACCAGAATATTGCGACGAAGGCTTGGCTGTTAAGGACACGGTGTGATGTCCCATGACTAAATCTGAGATCCGGGCCAGTGTCTGGCCAGAAGGGGTTCCGTTCGATATGGATCCGTCGATGTCCACGTCGTACTGCATGCCCCCAGTGATGTTCCCGATGACCTGAATGGACTGGCCTTATTTCGCCGTACAAGGAATGAGTACAGACACCATTGAGGTCGGGACGACGTACCATAGAATGGGAAAGAGATGCTTGCACCAGGAAAGCTTGTAGTGTGAGTGGACGAGACATCGCAGAGACGGTTTGAGGAGCCCGATATCTCTACCGGGCAGCTCTGCTGCCAGGCTGGATCCAAACTTTCACTTGTGATGTTGCTAGCGTTGCTCCTGGCGTACGCAATGAGAGGGGAGAAGTCCAGAATGCTATAGTCCCATGTTGTTTCTGCCATGACACGGGCGATTACAGGATTGGGTTATGTCGGGCAAGAGCAAAGAGATCTCATTATTTACATACCTCGGTTCGTCAACCTTGTGGCTTGAGCCTGTTGACGATCTGGACGTTATCCGAGGCTACCCGGCTTGAGCGCTTAAGCGTCGATCCCGGTTTGAGTCTATCAAAAGGGTTTTTGGTTTGTTTTCATGTGATTCATTAATCAAAGCAACTTGAACTTACCGCTACAACTGCCGTTTGTCTGTTGATCAGAGAAGCATCACTCCACATAAATGCATCGCAGTTGCTTCCATAGACGCCTGGTCGCCACGCCTTCTCACCACCGTGCCGTTGGAGGGAAGGATAATCATTGATGCTTCCCCGACGTGTTGGCGAAAATAATAGCGCCGCATAGCAAGTATGACGTCCTGCGGATGATGACGGAGAAATCTGAATCGAGGTCAACTTTCGCTTTTGAAATACAGTGACTTACTCAAGTTCTCGTGACTGGGGTCGAGAGTAGAAGTAATGTGTTGCATTTGTCGAGAACCTTCCAAGTCAGATTATCTGATGGCACTAGAAAAGGACAGTTCTGATAGCATTGACTGTTGTTCTTTGTTAGCGAGTAACAAATTCGCACCTTGGAGGGATTCTGTCACGATAGTGTGTCCTAAGTTGATCATTGATATATATATACATATACTTGTTATCTATGTTGAACTGGTGTGGTGTTGATAAGATCAAGTTAAAACGGCTTACCAGTTAGTTTCGGCTTTGCGTCGTTCAAGCACAGCACCCTGGCCAACGGTCTCCATGTGAGTAAAAGTGGGTTGTGACCGTGGCGACGAACCTGACAACCGGATCACGTGACGTGTGACTGATCTCAAATAGGCGCTCCACTTTTGAGGGGCACAAAAAAGCTATCTGTTTTACCATGTCCGAAACCACCTGGGACTATACCGTGCAAGATTTCTCGCCTCTGTTCACATACACAGGCAGCGGCAGCGGCGACGGCAGCAGCAGCACCAGCAGTGGATCAAATCTCGACCCAGCGTGGCAGCAGAGTTGTCCGGTAGCGCCATCATCCCAGCTTCATGACATTACGATATGCGACATATCCTCCGCACACATGACAAACGTCCCGGGAGCGAGCGTTTCTCTTTCCTTCTACGGTGAGTTTTTTTTTATACAGGTTTTCTTTTTTTTATTTAGACCGTCTGATGGTCAATCAGGGCAATCGGTCCAGTTATTTGGGAATGTGACCGCAGGGATGGAGTATACCATCAGCATCGACGGAACCACTTCCAGTGGGACCCCTGTCGGTTCGACCCTCGCCTCGATCTCTAACCTGGTGCTGGGGTACCACAATGTGAGCCTTGTCGCGGAACCGCCCGGTACCGACTCGGGTGCTACTTTGCTGTTTGAAAATGCTGTGGTCACCGTTGGAACAGGACTCACTGGGTAAGTGCTGGTCTCATTTTAGTAGGCTTTACTTGCTGCTGACTTGTGTTATTTGTGTTGTATGTGTGCTTTCCAACGGTACAGGGCAATCGTCTCGCGTACCGTTCTTCAAGATGACGATCCGTCGTTGGTGTATAAACCTCCGCCAAATTGGAATGCTGTGGGGTTCGATGAATGGGGTATCCAGCACACTGCGTCGAACATAACGTGGCATCAGCTCGATGCGGGCAACGCGGGTTCTGTCACCGTTACGTTCACAGGCAAGTTTCGGTTTTTTTGGAGGGTTCTGTTTGTTGAAACAAAGTCGGTTTCAGGAAGTGCCATTTTGGGATACGGACCCGCCTGGTCGTTCTTTCCCTCGACGTACCGCGTTTCCCTCGATGGCCAAGAACCCACGACGTTCGTCGGCAACTCCTCCTTGCCTAACAGCTCCCCTTTACGCATATCAATTGATGGCCTCTGCGTGTTCCAACCAAACCCATCCGGTTCTATGCGTTCGCTGACTATCGACAATGCCCATGGCGCAGGACAACTGGGCGTAGACTACCTCGAGGTCATAACCGTCACCGGGGGCTCACCGTATGCCATTTCCTCACCCATTGGGATGTCCCCAACTCACATGTGTATTTCTAATTTCCAGGATGTCAGGCGCACCAAGTCCCTCAACAACCGCGTCGCAAGGAGGCAGCAGCAATTCTAGCTCAAGCTCTGGCGGCTCCCATGCCAACGCACACAGCGCAGCTCGTGTAGGCGTCATCGTTGGTCCCCTCATAGGTGGTCTTGTACTGCTATCGATCTTGGGCGTCGTGTTGTACCGAATGATGCGGCAGAGACGGCGGAAACGATATTTTGATACGCTCAACGAGATGAATGTGCCATCGTTCAATCCGAATGCGATGGTGCGGAGTAGCCCTGATACTCGTGGAGTCATATTTTGACGTTTTTAGTACGTGTGTTGATGGAGCCGCTATTTTTGGCTGGCTGCCAGCTGCTGCCAGCTATTATCAGCGCGCTGCAACCACCCCGCATTCGAAGGTCGCGCCGACGCCACCGCTGTTTGGGGCCTGTGTTGCGGTCGGGCTGTGCAGTTATTTGCGGATTGTACTGCCACGCGGGATTTGGCAAGCCTAATTTCCTTTACGTCGACGGTGTACCGGAAGCGATCACGTAAAAAGACAGTCAAATGGGCTAGTATATATAGTACTTGAATATACCATTGAATAGTTTCCTCAGTATCTCAATATCCGCTCGGTGTTGCTTAAAGCCCGAGTTCCAACCGCGACTGTATATATATACCAGCAGTACCCGTCCAGTTTGCTCCCAACCATCACCGTCCAGCCAATGTCGTGCTCGACAGACCCCACCAACTATGCCTGCTTTAATGGAATCCGCTCCCTCGCTGCAGCAATCCTCTTTGCTGTGCTCTACGTCCCCTTGTTCGGATGGTACCTGCGACAGGCGATCGCCCGCCCAGTTTTTGTGTATATCATCCTCACGGTATTCTGTACCTTCCGTATCGCGGCGTTCGTCACACGTGCACTCCTTGCTGGCTCGGATAGCGCTGGAGAGAACCTGAACTTTCTCGTCGCGAACCAAGTCATCTACAGTATGGGTTTCGTGGGGTTGCTCTTCTCTGTGTACACGCTCATCCTCGACCGGTACGTGTTTTTTTTGAATCTCTACACGCTCATTGCTTGATGCTCATCGTGTTCGGCATGCAGAGAGCAATTGACGGATACGAAAGTCGTGCTCAGCCGGCCCGCGCGCTTGGTGCGCAACCGCTCGGCTTTCCACGTCATCGTTGCTGCCGCGGTCGCGCTCGGGATCACGGGTACGTGCAAGGTCGTGCTCGGCAGCGATCCGTCGGGTATCGCGGCGGGCAATACACTCCGCAAAGTTGGTGCCATCTTGTTCGTGATACTCTCGGTCTTCGTCTTTATCCTGTCGATCCGCCTTGTATACGGTGGTAAGTTGCTGCAGTGCGTGGTTCTGTGTTGGTTTTTTGGTCTAATACTGTATTTCAGTGTCGATGCAAGGGAATGGCAAGTTGGCGTCTGGATATGCGTACATTCTTGGGGCTGCATCGCTTCTTCTCCTGGCTCGTGAGGTGTTCCTGGTAGCAGTGGTTGGCAAGACGGTGAGTGAGGGGGTCTGGTACCCGCTTGCTGCAGCTACGGAGTACATCGCGGTGTGTCTGTTGGTGGCACCCGGATTGGTGCCTGAGAAGAGCGAGTTGCCACGATGATACTACTTAATAATTATCAGATAACACTGTAACAGTCCGGAAAGTCCCGAATAGCACGTTCGCTACTTGTTTTTTTCTTGTTTTTGTTTCCACAAAACTTTTGCAATGAAACTCGAATAACATCAGCCAGCAAACGAGTTGCTCGCCGCCCTCGCCCACCAATGCTCACCGCCCTCGGTCCCGCCCACCACCACCGCTCACCGTCGTCCCCGGTCTCCTCCCACAACTCTCCCCCGTCTCTCCTCTCACCGTCCGTGTCGTCCACCTTCTCCGACATCTCTGTCCTGTCCCTCCCCTCTGCCCCCTCACCATGCATATCTCCTGGCATATCCTCAACCAGCATCCCCACCACTCCCCCGACCAAGACTTCCGCTTTCTTTGGCAGCCCCTTTAGCACCCGTCCCCCTTCCCCAGCTCCCCCACCCACTCACCACCATCACAAGTCTTCCTCGCTCGACTCCGTACCCATCCACCAAGATCCTGCTTCCCTCACCATCCCACCTCGCCTCCCACCCCTCTCCCGCCTCTTCCCCTCGCGCTACCTCACCGATCTTCCCATCGACACCCCCAGCGATCTCCACCACCACAAACGTGACTTTCTCGTCTTCAACACCGAACATCTCGACACTCCCCTCATCTCGTCCCCTATCTCCTACGACGCCGACTCTACTCCCCGTCCACCATCCCTGGTCCCCTCCCTCTCCTCTTCCCCGTCTTCCGCTTCCACATCTGCCTCCCTACCGCCCCCACCGTCCACAGACTCTGCCTATGTAAATTATCCAGAACACACAGACTCCCTCGTCCCCGGATCCATCGTCTCCTCGCACGCGTCCGGCAGTGACGTCAGTCCCGGCCCGCCTCACACCATCACCCTCACACTCGTCCGTACCCTTGGGCAGGGCGCTTTCAGCAGCGTCTGGCTCGCCGAAGACGCTTCTGCGCAACCACTCTCTGCACCCGCCCGCGTGGGGGCACATCCTCGCGGCGCCCACATCGCTGGCACCTCTCCGGTCGTGGAGGCGCTCCGGCCACGAGGGCTCGGGCTCGGCATCTCCAGATCCGCCAACGCGGGGACCGGAGCCGGGACCAAGACCGGTTCCGAGACCGACGAAGGGACACCGCGGCTCGTCGCGGTGAAGATCACGCCTCGGGTGCGCGAGAGTGACCGCACGCGCGTCGGGTTCGTCAGGGAGGTAGAAGTCCTCCGGGTGCGTTTCTCCTTCAACTTTCTCTCGTTGTTCTGTCGTTGTCCAATGAAGGATGGCTAACGGCTGGCCGGCGCTGCAGCACATTGCACATCCCAACATCACAGCACTCCTCGGTGCGTTCTCGACACCCACACACCACGTGCTCGTGCTCCCACACCTCGTTGGCGGAGACCTCCTCACGCTCGTCAATAACGACAGCGCGTGGAGTGCACTGACCGAGAGCACGCTCCAGCGCATGTGGTGTGAACTGTGCAGCGCTGTCGCATGGATGCACAGCGTCGGGCTCGTGCATCGTGATATCAAGCTCGAAAGTAAGTAATCCCCTCGCTCCTCCATGCCCACTCACTCACTCACCACCACCACCACCACCACCACCCCACTCGCAGACATCCTTCTCGCTGCCCCATTAGACCCGCTACCACCATCCTCGCACGCACTAACACAACTCGGCGACTTTGGACTTGCACGTTTCGTAGACCCTCGCGCGCCTCGCCTTCGTACACGTTGTGGAAGCGAGGCGTACGCCGCACCGGAGCTCGTCACAGCTGGCCGTGGGTATGAACAATACGATGCACGGGCGACGGATGCATGGGCGTGTGGCGTCGTGTTGTTTGCGGTCTGTGTGCGGCGGTTGCCATTTGGGGAGGGCGTAGGCGCCGATTCTGGAGGCGAGGGCGTCGGTGGGATCCGTGGGGAGCACGGCGGTGCAGCCCGGCAGGGGTATGCGTATCGTGAAGCACAGTGGCGGGGGACGGATGGTGGTGAAGTGGAGGGGAAGGGCGGGCGGGCGGAGAGGAGGCGATGGCTTATGCGGATTGCGCGTGGGGAGTATGAGTGGCCGTCTGTGTCGGATGCCAATCCTGCTTCCTTTACCGAAATGATGACCTTGACGAATGGCGATGACGAGCTGCGAGGGCTGAGGCTGGTTGAAAGTGTCGGAGGGAGGCGGATCGTGGGGCGGTTACTGGTGAGGGACCCTGCGCGACGGGCGGCTGTTGGGGAGCTGTGGGACGACGAGTGGATGCAGGGGTGGGATCGCGTGGAAGGGAGGCTGGTTGATTGGGAGAGGGTGGATAGAGTTGTGTGCCAGGAGGTGGTTTGAAAACAAAATCAAAGAAAAAAAGGCGCGCATGCAAGATAATTGTTGCGTTTTTTTCTCTCTTTCTGATCGGGCGCTTCATAACTGGCGACTTGATCCCCTTGCTCAAGCGCTCAAGATTGATGGATTGGATTGGATTGGAAGAATTGGGTTGGAAGGATTGGATGGTTCTACATGTCGTCTGCCTCTCTTGGATAATCCAAGAAAATATTTATTTTCCTCTCCCATGTCTCTTAGATCTTAGATCTTTTTTTCCTAGCCCCCTCGCCCCCCCAGTTATGGTTTGTTTCCCCTCCCTCCCTACCTCGAGCAGTCTGGTCTTTTCATGCTTTCATGACGCATTCTTCTTATTGCTTATTATACACATATACTTGTTAATTCTCTCGCTAGATACGTAAGGATTGGTGTAGGGGGGGGAAAACTCTAATCCACCTTGTGTAATCCGAAGCCATCCCATCTTGAATCAAAGAAGGGTCTTTGTCCTTATTCAAAACTAAATCCAAAGGAAAACTATGTTGAATTATCTTACACTGGAGTATTATCGTTGGTGAGAAAGGGGTGAGAGACGTTCAGGGGATTTGAGTTAAGGATTCATCATGATCATATCTTTGGAAGATCTATCATTTAAATATGAAGCGGCAATGTGAGGCGTCCAGTCATCATGGTTTTCGGGGGCATATTCAAAGGCAAAGATCCTGTTGTTGCACGCTGTGGAAATGCATTATCAACGGGGCCATCCAGGGCAACTCAGCGAGAGTTGTGACATGAATACTTATAGCCAAGGAAATGATAGGGTAGCAGTAGCACATGCCAGAGACACACTACTACTCGCCGAATATCAACTCCAGTTTCCCGTATGGCGTCATCAAGCTGCCCTTCTCGGCACCGCTCTCAACCCACAGTCCAACCTCGTAGATCCCGGGACAAGTCGTAACTCGCTCTCGCTCGTATTCATCACGTGGGACACTCAAGATAAGTCGAGTATCATTTTTGCCCTGAGCACCACCCGCGGTGTTGAGGATCCACGTGTGCTCGGTGGTGGAGGACGTGTGTGGCGGTTCACCGACAACAGTCGTTAATTCATCTGAAATCGTAGCAATATCCCCCGGAGCCGTCAGCAGGCGGACATGCGCGATCCCCAGTGCTCCGCAGTGGTGGTGTGTGTTTGACGGCGGACACATCGGGACCTGGTCAGATAATCAGAACCTCGTTAGGAACAAGTAGAACAGGACTCGTTTACCCTCCATTTTCGAGGCGTAGCGTCCCCGCAGAAGAATGGGAGAACCCCCTTTCCATGCTGTGCGTCGGGCACGGAGAGGATAAATTGGAGACTGCGACCGTCGGGTCGCACGCGCCCCATGCGTACTTCTGGCAGGTATGCCACGCCGGTGTCTTCGCGCTCTGCACGGGCGTTTATCAGAGCGGATATGGAAACTTCGATGTTGCTCGTCCCAAGGAAGCTGTACAAGGACCAGCCTGGGGGCAGCGATGCCCAGGGGTGGTTCTCGCGCTTGTGGCGTTCAGGGGACGAGGGTGGATACGCAGATACCGGGTGTGTGAAGCAAATGAGTTCGAAGTAGACGCCGTCCTGGAACACCTTTTTTTGATGGTGATGCATCGGGGGGTGGGCCAACTCTAAATAAACACACAATATAATTGGAAATACTGTACCTCACCACGAGAGCGTTAGCCGTCATGCCATCCAAATGCTCTCCACCTGGGATGACACTAATATTGTTGAAACAGTTCGGATTAGTTATATGAGAATTATCTGGGTGATTTACTGACCGGAAACCCAGATCCCTGAATTCTTGGCAAGTCTTCTCGAGAGATCCCGGCGGTGTTAGGTGCACGATGTGATCTAGGGTGTTCGTAGATGGGTCGGACATGGCAGTGGATTGCCAGTGATGCTCATCTCAAAGTCACATGATCTCTAGCCATGGCACTACCAGTCCTACTCCCTCAAAGTGCTCTTCCCCAACCCCCCAACCTTCCACACCTCGAATGGACACCCAAGCGTTACCTCTCCGCCCCACAACCACCGCCAATGGACGACGCAAAACTGCACGAACAGGAAATGTCTAACCTTCGACAAGCCCTGGACGGAAAGGCGGTCAAGAAGACGAGACCACGGCGGACCGTTGATTATAATGGCGGCCTGGGCCGTTGGGCGCTGGTATGTACTCACTCAGTCTCTCCATCAACGTTCTTTGCCATATTTTTTCATAGATGAGAAAACTGCGGCCAAATCCCACTTATGTTCCGTGTTTGCGACCAAGTCCACCACATATCATTGACGTACGGAGAAGATGGTTCTTTATTATTGATGACTTTCTTACTGATCCTGCCCACAGCTGCTACCTCCAAAGGCATACCCTGACAACCCCTCAACCTCACTCTGTACAAAATTCGTTCACACCTCCACTAACAAGATCAGATGTCCGGTCAATGTCGTCACGGTATGCGGGTTCCTTCTCACAAGCATCTTATTCTTCGTCTCAACAAATCACAGTGGACACCTGAGGGTAGGCGTGTGCTCACCGGCTCGACGAGCGGAGAGTTCACTCTCTGGAACGGTCTTACGTTCAACTTTGAGACCATCCTTCAGGCGCATGACACCGCCGTCTGCGCGTTCTCCTTCACACACTCTGGCGCGTACCTCGCCTCTACCGACAAGAGCGGCATAATCAAGTACTTCCAGCCCAACATGAACAATCTCACCGCTTGGCAAGGTTCGCGCTCTCGAGAGGCCATCCGCGGACTGAGCTTCAGTCCTGACGACAGTCGTTTTGCCACCGCGAGCGATGACTCCAGTGTACGGATATGGTCGTTCGAGGAGAGTCGCGAGGAGAGCATCCTAACCGGTAACAGCTGATGATTACTTTTCCAATCTACCCCAAGCTCATCATCGCGCACAGGCCACGGCTGGGACGTCAAATGTGTCGAATGGCACCCTACAAAGGGTCTCCTCGTGTCAGGAAGCAAAGATAACCAAGTCAAATTCTGGGATCCACGCACCGGCACTGTGCTCTCAACTCTGTAAGTAGTCCACTGTTAACCCCACCCCCCAGAAGCTCTCAGGCGGATTTCGTCAGACACCAACATAAAAACACTGTCCAAGCCGTATCATGGTCTCCCAATGGCAACTTCGTAGCCAGCGCTTCGCGCGACCAAACCGTTCGCGTCTTTGACATCCGTGCCATGAAGGAGCTCCGCATCCTCAAGGGACACAAGAAGGAAGTTTGTTGTGAGCTCCCCATTTTACTCCCCATCCACTTCTCTTTTTGATTTGATTTTTCTTGTTGTTGTTGTTGCCAGCCGTGACTTGGCATCCAGTACATCCAATCCTCGTCTCCGGTGGCTCAGAAGGCGCGATTTTACACTGGGATCTCGGGTCCCCAGAGACCTCATCCACGCAGCCCGCCTTGCAACCCCGCGCCACACTTTCACAGGCCCACGACTCCAACGTATGGTCGCTCGCATTCCACCCGCTAGGCCATATCCTCGTCAGCGCTTCCAACGACCACACCACCCGTTTCTGGTCACGTGAACGCCCCGGCGACGCGTCGTCTGTGTTCTCCGGTGGTGGGGAGAAGCCACCAGAGATGACTGACATGAGTGGGCAAGATGAAGAGGAGGACACTATGGTCCCTGGATTTGGCTATGGTGCTGGTGCGTGGTGGGGCAAAGAGGAGGAGGCTGCTGCTGCTGCTTCTGCCACTACTATACCAGCACCAGCAGCGTCGTCAGCTGGTGGTTCAGTTCTGCCGGGGCCCGATATGGGATATATGCGGAGGGGAGAAGGTGGAGTAGGTGAAGATTTCATTCCGGGATTTGGTGTTGTGGATGGTACCACCAATCCAATTGCTGGACGACAAAGTGGCCCGCTGCCGTCTCAGGAAGATGTGTTTGGTACGGGCTTTGGGGGAGACGAGTGGAATCGAGGTGGAGAGGATTGGAGCCGAGGTGGTGGACGCCAAAGTCGCTGGGGACCACGCAGAACGAAATTTTGAACAAAAGTGTTACCATTTAATATTTTTACGCCTTACATACTTCTTAGATCGGAAATAAATCTGCCGATTTAATATTGGGCGGAGATTGAATTCTTTCATTTAAAACATCCGCTCTGTTCAGTTTCACTTTTCAATTCAACCTTCACTGCTTCAGCATGGGCATACAACATCTTGCAATAGTTAGCTGGGGATTTATCCTCAACCACGGAGACGTTAATCGTGTGATTCAAGTTATCGAGGAGGAGAAGAAGCTTCAAGGCAAGGACACAATAGCCCCTGACCCAGAACAGGGCGACCGCGGCGAATGGTGGGAGTACCTCGAAGATTTATTCTCCGTCGTCACTTCCGAAAAATTCAACGTCTCCATTGATCTTGACGAAGACGATAACAAGATAACAGTCTCAATTTTCTACAAAGAATCCCTTGGGAGGGTTGAAAGATGGGGTTCTGACTGTATGTTTGTTCTCGATAGCTTCAGTCTCTCCTGACGGTCCCCGTAGCTGGGATGTGCGCTCAGGGTTTGGGAGCTGGGTTAGATGCTAAACTAGAGGCCATCAAAGCCGACGGCGGCAAAGATCTCGAGGAGATTAAGGAACAGCTTCTGTTGAAGGAGGCAGGAGTCACCGTCGAGGGGCAATGTCTTCTCATTCTTGAAGCCATGTAAGCGCCAGAAGGGAAGCGCAAGTGATGTTGTAGTTGACAGAGAAAAATGTTTCTGGAATCCCAGTTGAATGGTGATCACGACAGTGTACCAGGACTCTAACAAGAAAGAATAGACAGGGGATCCAATGGGCGTGCCAACAGCAAACCTGCCAGCCAATAAGGGCGTGACGAGGGTTTGAAGGAAGCCAAATCCTGGCTTTCAGAACCATATACAATAAGCAAGAACCTGCGAGTTTGATGAATTCCAATATTCCTGGTGGTCAGCACCTTAGGATCCTAATATAGGTGTGCGTGCACATATAATTACATGAATACTACATAAAACGAGGATGATAGACGGTAATCAATCGTTGGGTAATGTTCATGTGAGGTGAATGTGTGAGGTGAATATAAATCAAATTTCCAAAAAAAAAATGAAAATGAAAATGAAAATGAAAATGAAACATTGCGTCTCGTGTACAAGGTTGGAAGTTCGTGAAACAAAAAGGGGGCCTGACAGGAGTACAAACAATACAACGCCACTGAGTCTGAATGGAGATCTCCTCCTTCCCATTTTTGTGTCGGGGCCGACGTGAATGTAATGTATGTTCGGGTGTTGGGTGGGTTTGGTGGGTGACACATCTAAATGATATCAAGCGGCGATACTGTTGAAACGGTTAGGAGACGTCGGCGGGGAAAAGGCAAATGTTTTGGGTGTGGGCGTGGACGAACCGCTTCTGTATACGGTTTCGTCGAAACTCTGGGAGCGCGTTGGCGTGGAAAAGGGGGACAAATGACGTTCTGACAATCCAGAAAAGCGTGGGGATGGCGGGGTCGAAAGTAGTGTGTCAATGCTCGATGCAGATTGTGAACGAGGCAACAACTCTGACGATGTATCCAAGCAGTTTTCGGATCCGGTAAAGAAACAAAACCTGTTAATAGTAGTCAGGTTCAGGTTTTTCATGCTGAGATTTTTTTTTTTTCAAAGGCTCACTTGTTCAGGAATTGGCTGTAATCGGCGGGTGAATGGGTTGGTGAATATTTGTCGTGGCTTTGGTCTGGGAGATTTGTCGTCATCATGAACATCTCCGTGGGTGATGGCGAGACAGAGCGAGATGAGCTCGATGGAGATATGATTGACGGCGTCGACTCTTCGCTATCCCCAGAGTCCCTTCTCCCAAACTGCGGCGCAGCCGATCCGGGAGCAACTCTCCTACCAAGTCCAACACCGATTGGGGTCGCGTAGAACGAGTTATCATCATCGTCCTCATCATCTAGAGTGAAAGAGTCGGGACCAGAAATGATTGGGAGCGATTTCACCGTTTTCAAGTCGTCGGGCGATTTCGTGAGCGGCGTCCCCGGTGGCGTCCTCCGTACGTTACCGCTCTCGGAGGATGTAATATCGAAATAGCTCCGTTGGTGGTTTCTGCCTGGACGGTTTCGGTGGAATGGGAGGTCATCGGCATCAGATCCTATGTGGACCACGGGGTGGAAGTCTTCGTCACCCAACTCTCGAGGAGAGCCAAGAGGGCTATTGCCTCGTTTGCGAAGCGGTGGACTAGGTGGTCTCCGGCCTCCAGCTGGAACTAGCCCACCACTTTTTTTGGGCCAGGGTATTGAATTGCGAGTGGAAGGGAATGAATGCCTTGCGTCCAAGCGGGGAGCAGGAAGAGTGGGAGGTTTCCAGGGTGTTTTAAACGAGGCTGTGAGATCGTATCGAGACGCTAACGATGTGACTTCCTTGAAAGGGGGAGGTTTCTCGTTCTGTACAGCATCCGCAGACGGGCGAGGAGGATGTGCGGGGTGAACGCTTCCAGACCCTTCCCCACTGACAACGTTCTCCAGCCTGGTTTTTAAATCCGCAATGTCGCTGCTCGAAGATCCCTCTTCCGATTTTGACCTCTCTCGTGGCGTCTTCGTCTTCGTGAACCGTGCCAGATAATTTTGGCCGCCGTTGTTATCCCAGATATCCCTACCCTGAACCGTGTATCGTAATGCCATCAGTAGCGTCTTCTCCTCGATCCGAGCCAGCAAATCATTCAACCTGATCGAAAAGGTGAATCTATCGAATTCTCCACCTTTAAGGGTACAAGTATGCCTGGCTGCGACCTCGCTTGTGGTTTGCCAAGAATCAAACGTGAAGCGAACTGCTATCCACTTGTGGTAGTCGAAGTTCCGCACTTTCACGTTCCCAAGGATGCTCTTCATATCTTGGGACAGCTTGAGGTCCTCGAGCACGACATCTGCCCATGCGTTTACCGTTGGCGGCATATTGACGACGTTCATTGTCAGTTTGTCCCGCTTGCTGTCCTCGTCATGTTTTCCGTAAATAAACGACGGGAAATCGTTGTCCGTGCCGCTCGTGTCTGTGGTTGGGCTTCCATCTCGAGATACAGCAAGTGGCTTTTGTTCCGCCAAAAAGAGTTTAACATGCTCTAAACAAGCATCAAAGTGAACAGCTTTCGCGTGGGTCGGGGTGTTCGGTTCGCTTTGACTAGGCATATTGCGGGTGACGACAGAAAGGCTGCCGCGAGCCTGTAGCTTCGACGATTTCAACGACGACTTGACCAACTGACCAGACTTCTTTCGGACAAGTTTCGCTTCGACATCTGGAGGGATCACGATAGGCGTTGGCTGCTGGGGCTGTGATATTTCAGCAGAATTCGTGTCAGATGACTCTGAAACGCGGTCTGCCTGAATGGCAGAGAGATCAAGCCGCAGGGGATCCGGGGCCAGCTGGCGCTTGGCAATTGTGGTATGTGGGCGTGGAGTGTCATTATCTGACAAGTCATCCAAGGCTCGGGTAGATTGACCGTCAGCACGGTTTATGCCCTCGCACGGCGAATGACAGTGCTTGAGCGGTTCCATACTTGCCTTGAACACTGCAGGTGTTGGCGTGGATAGCTCAGGCGGACATAGAGTGGGCAACCGCTGGCCACGAAACCTCTTTGAGCGAGGTACGAAGGTGGGTCGAAACCCATCTGAAATACTGGACGAGCTGACGTCGGAGTCCTCGAATGCAAATGGCATTTTTTGCGGGGTGGCGGCGGATGTTGTGTTATCAGGAGGGGTGGGAGGCTGTACGTTAACTGTGGTAGTTTTAGACGATACGGGCGTTGTTGGGAACATATTCGATCGTGAGATAGATGGAGATCGGCGCGGAATGAGGGGAAGAGGTGCGCTGGCGGTGTTGGAATAGCGGGAGAGCGTCCGCTCCATTGGTGGGGGTGACCTCAGCCGAACGGACATCATGGAACTCATCAAAGTAGGAGCCTCCGTCAAGATCACAAGGAGAAGGGCTACAAAATTAACGGATGCAAATAAGGACTCGCGAAGGTTGAATATTTGACAAAGGAAGCGCGTACGAGAGATGTGTGGAGCAAGTCGTCGTACTCGGTTGTTGATTTAACGGGACGCCACTGTATGGACGTCAGAAGAATGAGGAGGGGTGGTGAGGTTGATCCTACCAATTTTCAAGCAGAGGCCGACATATTAGATGACAAACGTCGATAACGTAAGTTCGATAAGCACCTGCGCCTTATGTGATCTTTTGGGGGGGTCCAAAGTGGACGCTGAGCAAAGGTTCGTCGGCTCAGAGGGGTATTCCGCGTATGTACGAGAGGGTATGCTTTTGTTTAAAAAGAGAACCGCCGGTAGACGTGATCGTTGAGGCAAGAATAGTACTCGTGAATAAAAAGGCGGACGGTGCAGATATCGCAATAAAAATGGGCTGGCAAGCAAGTGCTGGAGGGGACGGTGTCGAGTGGAGGTGAGAAAGAGAGAGGGGTGGCGACCCCAAAACTGTAGGATCAAGCCAAAAAAGCTGTTGGTGAGGAATTATATAATGACTTTGCCGCGGCAGTGTCAGCCACCAAATAATTTGAATATCCCTCAAAAAAACCTTGCCTGACTCGGACGACAATCAGGAACGTTGGTGGTTCGTTGAACGTTTGTTCGGTCGCTACGATGGGCGTCAAACCTGCGTCAACGGATGTCTGAGATCCTGGGCCAGCTAGGCACCGACCTTGGTTGTAACTTCATTCACGGGTCATCCATCTCTCCATACAGCACACCCTTGACGCAATAAGGGGCGTCGACCCAATTCATTGATATCTCTCATCATCAGATGCTCCCAAAACATCGCCCAAATGGGATCTTACGTGCACCATTCCCAATCTGGCAAACCGTTCCCTGCAAGGTGGCGCTTTTGCTCAGGACATAATTAACGATAGAATGATCCCAAGCTTGGGAGCTCGAAGGATACCCCACTCTCTCCTTTTTTTGTTGCTTTTTGAGGGCACTAGCCATGACATTATGACACAGATGGTCTTGTCTTCCGGTTCGGACTATACGTCCACGTTGTACCCGGAGCCTGCTTCTCGACTCTAGACTCGCAGTAGAACCCTTCATTTCCGGGAAATCTACTGGCTATCCAATTGCCGGAACTGCTGCCACGGTTGACGCCATTGTTACATAAGGCGCGCTCACTTCCACCTACAATGTTGAAATTTGCCGGCCTTTCTAGATCTTTGGTTATCCGATGGGGGTTGGACGCCCACACCACCTACGGAACTACATGGATGTGGGTGCCATTGACATTCTTTTGACAAACGATCAACTCGTGACCTTGTCGTTCTGTTGAGAACTTCGCATTCCTTCGCTGAGCGCCCTCAGATCTAGTAAATATCGTCTGACTGTCCATACCAGGTTTCGGGTTACCGTATGTTCCACTGCTCGGTGTTGTTTCTGAATGTCGTCCTTATTACACATGACGTGTACGTAAACGTAACTATCGTTTTACGCCATTCTCACTTTTTTTCGCTCTTATAAACAGAATGTGGTGACGACAACCCACACCACAACATTTTCTTGTTCCGTCAACAAGACCTCATGATCGTGGTGGTGGCCGGCTGGTCTGTGGTATATCCAACTCATGTTCTCTCCATTCCTCACACACCGAAAGACAGCTGACCAGTTTTCCGTCCATAACTATAGGAGCCATCTATCCTTTCAAAGCACAAGGCTGTCTTGGTTAATATCTTCTCCTGACATATCTCCGTTGTACTTGTCCAGGCGCACCCCAATACTAGTCGTCATACCTACTTACTAAGATCATTCTTCCTACCTCTAGATCATCCTAATCTCGCCCGACGAAATTAACCTCGAGACCGCCACATGAAGCAGTGGGCCTTAAACAAGCCCCTTTACCTAAGAAGGTTCTACTTTCCTATTTGGGAGCGTGTGCAGTTTACCCGCCATCGATGTCAAATATTGCCAATACTTACTTGGGGCTTAGCATTGACGTGGTTACTGATAAATACCTTCTAGCGCTGTCGTCGCACATCGCTTACAATCAAACTCTATTTTTTCCTTCTCGACGGTCAGCAATAGACAGAAAGGTCTTCCTCGACTGACGATGTGAATTCGGGGAAGGGATTTAGAAAAAACAGCTAACACATTTATTTTTGCGACAGATTCTATCGTGCAGCAGTGAAGACTTGTCGGAGGTGCTCCCAGACCAAACTCGGCGACTGTGCAGCGTCAATCCCGTACCAAAGGCTCTTTTTCTTATAGTAGTCAACAACGGGTCCGGTTTGTGAGTGGAAAGCGGCAAGTCGCTTGCGTAGGGTCTCGACGTTGTCGTCTGAACGTTGGATAAGAGGTTCGCCGGTAGGGTCATCGACCATTGGCTTTTTTGGTGGACTATGATGAACGTCAACGTGAAGTCATAGCGCGTCAGTCAGTCGACACGACGTACTCGAACTCTTTATGATATGTCCTCCCGCTTGCAGGATGTATTAGTCGACCAGTGATGCGAGAAATGAGTAGTTGGTCATCTATGTTGAGTTGAACGACGGAATCAAGCTTCTCGTTGCGATTCTGAAGCATTCCATCGAGCTTTTCGGCTTGAGGAACTGTACGAGGGAATCCGTCCAAGACGAATCTACGTGACGAAGGGGTATTTAGTTTCACTCTATAGTATCAATCATACCGTGTGGAGACTTTTCGGGGAAATTGCAATCTCGCGTGGGATTAGACTCACCCGTTCTTGCAATCCTTATTATTTTCTAGCTGATCTTTGATCATCCCTACCATAATATCATCGCTGACGAGACCACCGGCATCCATGATACCTTTTGCTTGCACGCCCAGCGCTGTTTTCTTGGCAACTTGTTCCCGCAACATGTCTCCGGTGGCAATATGGCACACGCAGAATTCGTCACGGATTTTGGGGGCCTGTGTTCCCTTGCCTGAGAAGTGATATTGAGTTATTTGTTATTTACTACGTGCAGCGAAATGGTGCGGAATCCCCGTAGCTTCTCTCACCAGCACCAGGAGGCCCGATCAGAATCGTTCGAAGCTGTTGGGCTGGTGTTTTCGTGACGGCACGCTTTGCCTTGGCTTCAAGAGCACATATTTTGTCGTTCAGTTGGGTAACGAGCGACTTGAGGTATTCCAGCTCGTCTGTCGGCGCCATGACGAAAAGGCAACGTGAAAGGTAAACGGCTTAGCCTGTACCTTCAAGTTTAAGTCGGAGCTACACGGCGCTTCTTTCCGACTTGTGATTTTTTTCTTCGGTAAACCTGGTGTACTACAGTACCTACGGTGAGCTGGTGGTACCGGTATTGTTGTGTGCGACCATGACCAAATTGTCCATGCTAATGTAACCCGTCACCAGAATCCAAGTTGTTGTGCTACCAATTTAGGTATAGCCGAACTCCGGAATTTGCCCAGTTTATGAGCAATTGACTATCATGGTGTTGGACATGTATGTACATACCCAGCTGGCTATAGCTATGGATACTTATTTCAATTTTAGGAGCCCAAGTCGACAAGTGAGTTTGTAGGCACGTTGGTTGGAGTATTGTCAACTCAACAAAGTACGTACTCTCTTCATACTGTGGGCCCGTCGTCGCTTTTTCATCGATATCCAGACTATAGCTTGTACTTGCGTCCTGTTAGTGTCATGGAGTCTGGCGTCGTTGATCCAGATCCAGTGCATCCAACCCGATCAGAGCCTTGGTTCGAAGACGGTAACCTCGTCCTTCAGGCGGAAAATACCCAATTCCGCATTCACCGTGGCATCATCTGTGCCTCCTCTACCGTTTTCAACGATATGTTTGGTTTATCCCATCTCGTTTCGGGAGATGAGATTGTAGATGGATGTCCAATTATCCACCTTTCGGACTCGGCCGTGGATGTACTGCACGTTCTCAAGGCGATTTGTGATCGAGCGTGAGTGTCACCGTCAGAATATTTTCCTCATTTTTTTTTTCTTTCGACGTTGAATGTGGTTCTGATATGCCATGGATTAGATATAGATGCGAGATCGCCGATTCTTCTTCACTTCCCATGATCTCGGCTTTTCTACGCCTCGGAAAGAAGTATGGGATCAACCAATTGTTTGACGAGGCCATGAAATTACTACGACAACGTTGTCCGTCCACTCTTCAAGCGTTCGACAATGTCATTCTACGAGTTCAGGATTCCGCATTTTATATTCAGGTCATCAACCTCGCTCTAGAGATTGGCTCCGATAGTCTTCTCCCCGCCGCCCTGTCAATCCTTGTGACATTCTCCTCCCTTCCGAAGATCGCTGGTGGATTATCCGCAAACTCAAAAACCTATTTTCTTCGACACGAAGGCTTAACAATGATCTGCTTAGGACGCGACCGTTTACGCAATACATTTTTCCGTACTTTCAATCCCACGTGTCTCAACAACGTTACTTGCCATTCTGCCACGCTGGAAATAGTGAAGGTATTAGAGAACATGGATATAATCTTCACGCTCCGTCCTTTTTGTTCAACTTGGCAAGGGTATCTTCAGGGACAATTCTGTTCCAGTTGCGCAAAAGATGTTCTGCAGCGTTGGAATGATCAGCGGAAGACTGCTTGGGAGGAGCTTCCCTCTTTCTATGGTTTGTCATCGTGGGGGGAGCTTCTATCCTCGTAGAATCTGATGGTGGGGTCCTGTGTTGGATTCAGTGCAACATTTGTTTCCCTTCTACATTCAAATTCATATGCATATCGTCAGCGCATACCCTTGTTGGATACAATGTGTTTGTGGTTTACAATAATTGGTACATTTCTGTATGACAATATTCATACAATGTTCTTTGAAATCATACAGCAATGGTGAGAACACTTACAGCAGTTTTCATTGAGCAGTGGAAACTCCGATTTTTGAAAGTGGCTGTGCATTTCCAAATATGTAGTCTGCCGAGATTCCATAGTACAATTTGTAGTGCCGACTTAGTAGTGTATATTCGAGAGTTTTGCCTACAGCTCATCTACCATACAGTAACCAAGGGAAAATGAGGGCCCAAGGGGGCCAAGAAAGAGGCTCAGGGCAAAGACCTTGTACCAAGACAAATTACCTATAAGAAAAATGATCTGGCACTATAAGTTGACAAGGATTGGATGTGATGCCATATTTCTCATGGTACTGGAGAGCATAGTAGACTGTGGACTTCTTGACACCAAGCACCTTGCATATCCCCTTCATGGACATCCTTTGGTGGTGGTACAAGATAGGAATATGGTCCTTGAGGGTGATGGGTCATGCTCACATATGTCGAAGGTTCACAATACTAAGTTGGCACTTCAAATTGTACTACGGAATCTCGGTAGACTATGTATTTGGAAGTGCACAGCCACTTTCAAAATTTGGAGTTTCCACTGCTCAATGAAAACAGCCATGGATTCCTAGTTGTCAGGATCTGATGAGATATCTGATTGGAATTTTCCTAGTCAAATGCTGATTATCTGCCAAAACCAAATTCAAGTCCAAGTGAATTCTGATTGGATTATAAGTAGAATTTTATGGCTGTCTTCATAACTGATGACAGTAGATGCATTTGGACTTGTAATATTCTTGTATGATGGAGCACATGAATTTGCCTAAGTCCACATTTTCAAGTGATTTGAAAATTTCCAGTTAGTGCCATAACCACTGCAAAAAGCTGTAAAAAAACCAACCAGCATACATGTTCTCACTTGAAAGTATCCAATAGAAAATTGTCTTGCAAGGTTTTAAATGCTAATACTGTACATGTTGTAGATTGTAACCTTCACCTATCAGGGAAGTGTAGATCCAATAAAAGGGAAAGCTAATGAAATCGATGGTTGAGAATGAATGTAGCATATATATCACTGTTATACTCCATTGGAGATGCAGAGAACTGTTCCTGAACTGTGCTGAAAGTGCTAGTGTCAGTACATTTTGAATATGCTTGGTTAAGTATAGCAGTGATGTTGCCATTCTGACTAGATGCAATCAGAAGGGAAGAATGCTCTAGAATGAGAAGTGCAACTAATTCCTGGTTAGTTTCATATAGAGCAAATGAATAGAAAACTGACCAATCATGATATGATGTGTGCTGGAGTCTGAGATTAAAAAGGGTGTCTATTAGGAGATTACTAAAACTGTAGATATAAGCATGAAAACATAATACCATGCCCATATAGGAGAGGAGAAGGGATTGGATTTGTTGCTAATGATTGGAAATAAGAACACTAAAAAAATGGTAGCATATGCTGAACTTACAGCCTGATTGTAGAAGAACATAGGTGCATGTAACATGTTAGAGGGAACAAATGAAAGATGAGAAGAAAAACCAGCCAGAATCACTCACTTGCTATAGAGCACAAAACACAAGGGAACAATCAGGGCACCAAACATCAGCAACCAGCTGGAAGCACTCACTGACTGGAGAGTACAGAAAGCAGGGAAACAGTCAGGGCACCAAACATCAGCAACCAGCTGGAAGCACTCACATTCTGGAGGGCACAGAAAGTAGGGAAACAGTCAGGGCACCAAACATCAGCAACCAGCTGGAAGCACTCACCAACTGGAGAGCACAGAAAGTAGGGAAACAGTCAGGGCACCAAACATCAGCAACCAGCTGGAAGCACTCACATCCTGGAGAGCACAGAAAGTAGGGAAACAGTCAGGGCACCAAACATCAGCAACCAGCTGGAAGCACTCACCAACTGGAGAGCACAGAAAGTAGGGAAACAGTCAGGGCACCAAACATCAGCAACCAGCTGGAAGCACTCACAACCTGGAGAGCACAGAAAGTAGGGAAACAATCAGGGCACCAAACATCAGCAACCAGCTGGAAGCACTCACATCCTGGAGAGCACAGAAAGTAGGGAAACAGTCAGGGCACCAAACATCAGCAACCAGCTGGAAGCACTCACCAACTGGAGAGCACAGAAAGTAGGGAAACAGTCAGGGCACCAAACATCAGCAACCAGCTGGAAGCACTCACATCCTGGAGAGCACAGAAAGTAGGGAAACAGTCAGGGCACCAAACATCAGCAACCAGCTGGAAGCACTCACAAACTGGAGAGCACAGAAAGTAGGGAAACAGTCAGGGCACCAAACATCAGCAACCAGCTGGAAGCACTCACACGCTGGAGAGCACAGAAAGTAGGGAAACAGTCAGGGCACCAAACATCAGCAACCAGCTGGAAGCACTCACATCCTAGAGAGCACAGAAAGTAGGGAAACAGTCAGGGCACCAAACATCAGCAACCAGCTGGAAGCACTCACCAACTGGAGAGCACAGAAAGTAGGGAAACAGTCAGGGCACCAAACATCAGCAACCAGCTGGAAGCACTCACATCCTGGAGAGCACAGAAAGTAGGGAAACAGTCAGGGCACCAAACATCAGCAACCAGCTGGAAGCACTCACAACCTGGAGGGCACAGAAAGTAGGGAAACAGTCAGGGCACCAAACATCAGCAACCAGCTGGAAGCACTCACATTCTGGAGGGCACAGAAAGTAGGGAAACAGTCAGGGCACCAAACATCAGCAACCAGCTGGAAGCACTCACCAACTGGAGAGCACAGACAGTAGGGAAACAGTCAGGGCACCAAACATCAGCAACCAGCTGGAAGCACTCACAACCTGGAGAGCACAGAAAGTAGGGAAACAGTCAGGGCACCAAACATCAGCAACCAGCTGGAAGCACTCACATCCTGGAGAGCACAGAAAGTAAGGAAACAGTCAGGGCACCAAACATCAGCAACCAGCTGGAAGCACTCACATTCTGGAGGGCACAGAAAGTAGGGAAACAGTCAGGGCACCAAAGATCAGCAACCAGCTGGAAGCACTCACCAACTGGAGAGCACAGACAGTAGGGAAACAGTCAGGGCACCAAACATCAGCAACCAGCTGGAAGCACTCACATTCTGGAGGGCACAGAAAGTAGGGAAACAGTCAGGGCACCAAACATCAGCAACCAGCTGGAAGCACTCACCAACTGGAGAGCACAGACAGTAGGGAAACAGTCAGGGCACCAAACATCAGCAACCAGCTGGAAGCACTCACATCCTGGAGGGCACAGAAAGTAGGGAAACAGTCAGGGCACCAAACATCAGCAACCAGCTGGAAGCACTCACCAACTGGAGAGCACAGACAGTAGGGAAACAGTCAGGGAACCAAACATCAACAACCAGCTGGAAGCACTCACATCCTGGAGAGCACAGAAAGTAGGGAAACAGTCAGGGCACCAAACATCAGCAACCAGCTGGAAGCACTCACAAACTGGAGAGCACAGAAAGTAGGGCAACAGTCAGGGCACCAAACATCAGTACCCAGCCGGAAACACTCACTTCCTGGAGAGTATAGACAGTCAGGAAACAGTCAGGGCAACATCAGCAACCAGCTGGAAACACTCACTCCCTGGAAAGCATGTCAGGGCAACACATATTTGTAACCACAAACCACTCACAAACTAGAAAGTGTAATGTATGGAAGGTAGGGAGATTGATGGAAGGTCAAGATAGTGCAGTGACAGGACTGACCCAAAACTAATTCAAAATTATATCCCATGTCCATCTAATTGCATGCAAGAATACAAAATCACTTACCCAAATCGCTGGAAAATGTAGAATGCACCACCGCACCACCTTAGGTCCCGTTGCATCACTTTGGGAGAGACGTGGGCTTATTCTATAATCAGTCAGCACTAACGTCTTCTTTACATGTAGTGTCGACGTTACCTTTTCACTGCGGCTCTTACGTTCGTCTCCAGATTCCCTCTCTGCACAGCGAGAAGCATGACGGCGATCATGTCATTGTTCAAAGCACTCGCGGTTTCCACGATGAGGGCATCGCAGCATCCATCGGGTTTGTGCATCTCTGACGGGAAACATTAGTTCTCGAAAATGGGAATACAAGGAACCTTACTCTCCAATCGTACATATTTCGGTCGTGGCTCTAGCTTGCCCAGATAACCGCCTTCAAACCTCTTCGTTGCTTCGTTATCCACGTCTTCACTGGACAGATTACCGCCCTCTTTCCTGAGCGCTATGAACACTTTACGTTTGAAATCATCGTATTTGGTGAAGACGGCGATCACAGGCACTGTCGGATGTCGCATATTAATTACAATACATCGCACAGATTAACGCCTACCGTTTTTATCAGGGCACACAAGATCGAAGTGTTTCATATTTAAAACCGGTCGTGAGGTATCGTCCATGGGAATGCAGTACCTGAAGCGTTGTGGTCAAGTATAATTCGACAGGCCACAGGGGACGAACCATATCGCATGCAGTCTATCTCTTAATCGCTTGGCTGTCGACCTCTGGCGAACGAAATCCTGCACGATCTTCAGTTCATCCTCGCGGCCAGCTTCGAAACCACGAGAATCATGGAAAACGTAGCCGTCGTGATTTGTGAAAATAAGTTCATCCTCAATGTTGTGCTCGCCGCGCTGTGTTTTGTCCGGAAAAATCACTTATCGGCTGTGTCTACCAAGACGGGTCACAAACCTCGATAGTAGGGTTGAGTTTGACCTAGTTGAACGATAAGAACAAAGATACCGGCCCCTACAGGCACGTACCTCCTGGCGATCCCCCCCGTTGATTCTGTATATCTTTGGACTTTCCGTCGTGTCGCACACTCTTTGCAAAATTGAAGTCTTTCCCGCATTTGCCCTTCCGATGATGAGGACCCGGAACCTGATAGATGGGAGTCGACGCTTCTGTGAATCCATGAACGCTGATATGCGCAGTGAACAAGGAAGGATTTGGGCCGAGAATAAAGCAGGTGGAGATGGATGTTGAGTCGACTAGCTATAGCAAAGGTTGGTGATTATTGAGGTCTACGGCACACTTTCATCACTTCAACCCCCGACTGTCAGAGTTAGAGTCTGGACAGCTGCTTTGCAACGCTAGCTTAGTCAACATTACTGGCTTAGTCAACAGTCACCGATATCAAACTGAGTTTTAACTAGATAACAGTACATATACTCGTTATCTCGTTATCATCGTTATCGTTCCTTCCCATGAGCAACTCCAGCAGCGACGATGATGACAGCGACAACAGCCAGTCTTGCGGTAGTCACTCAGGTCCCTCTGCCCACGACCGGATTCAACAGCGGGGGCAAGAGCTACAGCAGATTGCAACCATTATTGGTGCGATAATTGCTGCTGCCGTTGAAGCGTACACCTCACCTCTTTACAACAAAATGCCTTACCATACCTCAATTCTCACAGGCCAAGGCTGGGTCCTCGAATTATTGACCGGCCATCCACAACGTATCCAATGTGAATTGGGAGTCCGTCGCCATGTCTTTGTTCAATTAATCCAAGCATTGCGGCACTATGGTTATTGTGACACCAAATATGTCTTTCTCGAAGAACAATTGGCCATTTTTCTGTATACTTTTGTTACTGGTCTTTCTACGCGTCATGTGGGAGAACGGTTCCAACGATCTCACTCCACGATCTCGAAGTAACTCAAATTTTAAATTATTTATTCTTTTCTAACATTCAATTCCAGGTACTTCTTGAAGATGCTGTTTTTCTTTTCCTCCCCCCCATTCTATACCGATTATGTTCAATTACCACCGCTTGGTGGCCCTCCGCCGCCCGAAATCATGAACAACCCCAAGTGGTTCCCTTTTTTTCAGGATGCTCTAGGTGCCATTGATGGCACGCACATAAATTGTGCACCGTCGGCAAGTGAGCGAGCTGCAGCTCGAGATTACAAGGGGGGCGTCACCCAAAATTGCTTAGCGGCTTGCTCATTCGACCTTCGCTTTCTCTATATTCTTAGTGGTTGGGAGGGATCGGGCTCCGATGCTGCGATGTGGAATGACGCACGCTTGGTTGATTTTCGTGTCCCCGACAGGAAATATTATCTTGCCGATGCAGGCTTCGGGCATTGTGATACCTTGATAGTTCCCTATCGAGGTGTTCGCTACCATCTCCAGGAAACTTTTCGCGCCAACGTCAGGTATATCTTATGCCTTGTTCCCAGTTCGGAGCTAATTCTTTTTTAGGCCTGAGAATCCGCAAGAGCTTTTCAACCTTCGCCATGCTTCAGCACGTAACGCCATTGAAAGATTATTTGGCATTGTCAAGAAGCGCTTCAAGATTCTTATCCTGCCTCCTGAGTATGACATGGCTGTCCAAGCACGAGTCCCTGCCGGAGCAGCTAGCCTCCACAATTTTATTCGCCGTCATGACCCCGATGAACTTGCTCAATTTGAACAGCCAAAGGAAGTTGATTTCGAGGCTACTGGGGCATTGGGGACAGGTCCTCCAAGGCGTGTGGAGCGGATCCGGGCAGTCGAAAGGCGTGATCACATTGCGCAAGCGATGTGGGATCAATACCAGCACTTTATTCATGCTTGAGTACATATTTTGTCGTGCTCCCCATCCCTCTTGTAGTTGTACGCTAGTGTAAAATGTCCTCTGTCGCCGCGCCCTCTATATGTTTGTTTACCGTCGCTACCAATTCAGATCATTTTCGACTCGGAAAAAAGTTTCATATACGGCAAAAAATACAAATACAAAAATAAAACTGAGCAAACTACGTAGATTCAGGGAATGTGATATCGGGGAACCCTGCCTGCACCATCTTCCTTTTCAACCATGCCTTCCGAAAATCTGGCTCTTCAATTAGCATATATGCATCAGCTTCGCGTGCGCTGCCAAGGACATCAAAAAGTGCCGCCAACATGTCATGCCCCAACCATTTCTCCTGCTCCATGGCACGTAATCTTGCAAGATGAATCCGCGAATCCTTGTCATTCTGTACTGATGCCTGAGCTTGAACCTCATTCTGAATCATGTTTGCACGAAAGTTGGAGTTGAAAAGGTCAAGACGAGATGACAATTCAATCAAAGCATTTGGTTTGGACTGGCGAGACGTAGAAGAGCGGGGGATAATGCTGTTTCCTTGGGAGAGAGCCGGTGAGGAAATCGAGGGGTTGGCTGATGCAGGATTACTGAGAGGAGAATACTTGCGTTTACCGAGGGAGGATGATACTGATGGTGGTGCCGAAGAGGAAAAGGGAGGAGCAGTAGCGTCGTCGTCGTCCAAAATTATTGCCGGAATAGGGTGATTGCTGCTGGATGGGGTCGGAGGGAAATTTCTGCCTGCATTTGCGTGTGGGATACGATTAAGCAAATCCTGGAATGAGAAAGAGGTTTCGGAAAGAGGGGAAGGGGGTACAGGTGTGTCAACTGAAGGTGGAAGGGGAGGTGGGGCCATTGGTGCAACTGGAGGCGGAAGTGGAGGTGGGGCCATCGGTGCAACTGGAGGTGGAAGTGGAGGTTGGGCCATCAGTGCAACTTCGCCGACATGTGTTTCGGTTGATGGGTTGACTAGCTGTGTACCACGGAATGCATTGATACCCCGTATGGCAGTGTTCGTCGGCATGAGTAATATCATATCATCCCAATGATCCCAGCCTTTATTGCGGAAACTGCCCGCACCACGATGTTTCTATATGATATGGATATATAAAATAAATGACGGGAAAAACAATATGTACCTTAACATAGTCCTCCCATACGGCCTGCTCTGCAAGTCCTATATTTGCACCATGTTCCATAGACCAGCTGAAGCCTGATTGAGATGAAAGTTGCCGAACAACGTTGAATGTTTCCTTAAGCTACAGCGGGTTTCCATTGAGTTCAGGAAAAAACAATTCACGCAAACACACCTTGGTCCATTTATACTTGCATGAATTGGCAGTCTTCTCTCCACCCTTGTGAGGCCTCTTTGCCATCTCAGTCGCAGCAGCATTCCAAACGGTTGGTTTAAAGTTGACACCATCACCAGCCTCGGCCTTGTGGTCCAGAAGAAAAGCAAGTAAAGCCTTTTCATCCTCTTTTGTCCAGACCGCATTACTATTGACACGGTCCATTCGCTTGTATGCAGATTGACGATGATAAGAGCCTCGTCTGGCTGGCATAGATTGAGTTTGAACTCAAACTCAATTCCATCGTTGACTAAGCCAGTAATGTTGACTAAGCTAGCGTTGCAAAGCAGCTGTCCAGACTCTTATGATGAGATCAGATGTCAATCGGCGGAGAAAGCCTGCAGTGAACGTTATTATTGCGGTACTCGCCAACAAAATGGTTGTTCCCTTGCTACCGAGATAGATAACTCGAGACGAGCAATTCCTCGTACCCAACTCCTACCCTGGTACACGGTAGACCCGAAGCTGCCATAAAATATGGACCAACCCAGACTGACCAGCGCCGCTAGTACGGGACAGTAACGCCGGAACATTCCTTCGTCATGTGGTCAATGTCTTGCGACCTTGATAATTATAAAATCTAATCGATGCAGCTCACACGATCTCGGCGACTATAGCCTTCGGATGACAGCTCCTGACTAATTCAAGTCAAGAGTTTTATCTCTTACAATGCAGAGCGAGTCAACTATTAACGACATTCTAATAAAGTACAATCAGTGAGTCTAGTACAATCTGGTCATTGTGTCTGCTTCTCCTGAATATACCTTTCAGTTTTCGTATTTTATGTGTTGGAAGGGTAGGTTCGTGAAATCGCATCCAGTGTCGCTGTTAACTTTGGCCAGGCGGGTGCAGGGAAATCTTCTTTGATCAACAACGTATTCAAGGTCAACGACGCAGTCAGCACTGTTCCCTCCCCTTCTGTCTTAAGAGTCGCTCATCAAGGACTCAGAAAGTTTCGCACTCGGAACCTGGAGAAGCAGATATATTCCACGAAATTTCCTCGGAACAGAATCCTCGATTTGTTTTACATGATTCCAAGGGTTATGAACCTGCAGATACCACCACATTCAACACCGTTCGCGATTTTATACATAAGAGAGGCGACATAAACCAAGCTCTCAAACATCGACTCCATGCTGTCTGGTGTTTATTTATTTTATTTTCCTATGCGACGTAAACTCATGATTATTAAATTAGGCTTTGCATTGAGACACCTACGGCAGGAGCTCGTGTGCTTGAAGCTGGCGATGAATTACTTCTACAACTTGCATATGAGAAGCGGAGTACCTCACGTCATACTCATGGGAGTCTACAATATATTTACATTCACATAACCAGTCCCTGTGGTTACCGTATTCACCAAATACGATCAATTGGTGGAGACGAAGGAGTTGGAACTAACGGAAGACGGGGTAGTTGATGATTTGCGCAAAGCGAGCGAACAAGCGGCCAAAACTGTACTCGATACATGCGTCGCATCCGTTGCAAGGGCGATGGACCGTCTCAAGATTCTAGTACCCTCTGCTCTCAGTGTTTCCGGTAGGTAATCACAGCGAATCCACCCACTGTACTTATAGCTTCCTAGTGGAACCTGGATATGAACGTAGCGTAGCGTCTCTTATCAAGCATACTAGCGACGTCCTCCCTGGAGACGCTTGGCTGATGTGGGCTACTGCCCAGAGGGCAAACTTACCCCTGAAGATTGACGCCTGTGTTAAGTAGGTGGTATTCGCTACTTAGACCTCTCTATTTAATTCCCCATCACCTGATGAAAAGGACGGGAATGACCCGTATGTTCATTTATTAATCCTCCTCTATCTGCCATTCTAACTAGATACCAGGTTACTGGTCCTCCCTCGTTGGCACCGTACCTGGATTTGGCAAAATGTTGCTTAACGAATGCCTCGGATTTGTGCATCAGGATATTGTGACGTGCTGGAACTTCAGCGACGAGGGAAAGGTAAGCTTATCATCATCCATGCTAGCAGACGGACCGACAGGTTCCCCCAAATTCATTAGGTCCTCAACCAAAATGAATTCAAGCAATTGATTCTCTACGTCGCTCAGAATGTTCAAGACAAAGATCGTAATGCGAAGTGCGTCGAGTTCGCAGATACCATGGTCATTGACGAGCCTGGTGGCTTTGCGTCTATAGTTCTTGGCCGGATATACAAAAAATATCCAACTTCGTGTCTCTGGTTAAAACTGCAACCGAGGTCATTGTGCCGCCCGTGGCCATCCTGGGATTGGCCTTCTTCTGCGTGCAGTGCCTCTCGAAACATGTTCGGGACAAACTGTGAGTCCCTCTACTTTCAACAAGAATTTAGTTTACTGACACATGGATCGAGTCCTGACGTTCGAAGCCTTATGATCGCTTACTCCATTGATCTCATTTTAATCATGGGCGAATTGTTTGACATTACCCTACGACCTGAACTATCTGGCTCGATTACATGGGATGCGGCTTTCGATGCTTTCGAGGTGTATCAAGGCTCGGGCAATCGAACTCGGGATCTACATGATGAAATCAATGCTCTGGTTGACCGCCGCCAAGATGTGGAGGCTCTACGGGCTGGGGTGGCAAGGCTCGTGCAGAAGTATAGAAAAGCCGCATAAAGCGATGACTGCTTGTGATTTTAGTGTTGTCCATTGGAGCTGTTACAGGAATATCTGTATTATTATATTAAGGCGGCATTTACATTGTACTTAGATCGCGGAAGTATCTAACTGAGTGTGCTCACTGTCTTTGGCCAGTCTCGTGGGGAACGTCAAGTTGATGGGGTCGTCACCCTGTGAGCTTCTGTTGTCGGTCTTTTGTTGTGGGCTCTGCATCATGCAAGGGTCATCTTAAGCTTGTGCTCTCTTATTTGGTTTGGAAGCCTTTAGACAACAACTCCAAAGCGTGATACGTGTGATCTCTGGCCAATCTTATTCACAAGTCGTTATGTTCTCAGTGTGGGCACTTCTGTTGCCAATCCTAGTCTTGCCTAGTCTTCTCTATGCCAGGTCCAGCGCTGGGGACTCCGTACTGGTTGTTCTGGAACCAACCCTCTCTCAAGACAACTTTTCCATTTTCTTCAATGGTTTAACAGGTCAGTGGTATTTCTGTTGATGGAAATTTTTAAAAATACGAACATTCCTATCTAGAACAGGGATATAGTCTTACTTTCCGCAAAACGACGGAACTCACTCCTCTGGTGTTAGAAGATGATATTCCTGCATTTTCTCATGTCATTGTCTTTGCACCAGAGACCAAAAGTCAGACCAACCACTTTAACTTTCCTTTCGTGTTTATTTCTGATACGTGTTGTTCAGAGTATCCTCCAGATATCACTCCCCAGTCGTTGGTTACACTTCTGTCTGGAAACACGAACCTTCTGATCGCACTCTCTACCAAACAAACTGTCCTCACATCCCTCGCATCTGAATTCTCCCTCATGCTTCCACCACCTGGTACTCCCCTTATATCTCACTTTCCAACACGGGACACACCGGCCACTGTCATCCCCATCGAAGTCCCGGGGTCGCATCCAATTCTATCTTCGACCACAGCCCCAGTCTGGTTCTCTGGGATTCCACAAGCCCTCGGGGTCAATCCATTGCTTGTTCCTATTCTACACGCTCCGTCCGAGAGTTTTGCGTCTGATTCGACCACCGACTCCGGTGCAGATGTTCCTGTGGATGCTGCGGATAAAGGTGGTGAAGGTCTTTGGGCCGGCAGTCAACTCAGCGTTATAACCGGATTTCAAACTCGCGATGGAGCGCGTGCAACATGGGTTGGTGGTGTTGACATGTTTAGTGATGCTTATGCCGCAAAAGAAATATCACCGTGAGTGGGACGTCCGAGGTTCTGCACAATGATTTACTTTGATGTTAGAGGTGTTAAATCTGGCAATGAACAATTGGCTCGCGATGTCGCTGCTTGGACGTTCCAAGAGTCACTTGTTCTTCGAATCGATAACATCACCCACCACCTTGTCAACGAAGCTGCACCCAGGGAATTATACACCACGAATGATCAAGTTGTATGTCTTCAACACTCCTTTGCATACTTCTTTTCGTCTAACATCTGTTGTGTAGGTTTATACTGCCAACATTTCGCGATACAACCCCAAAACATCTAGATGGGATCCGTACTCTGGAATCACCGATCTCCAACTTGAGTTCACCATGCTAGATCCCCACATTCGGACCGCTCTGCGCCCTGTAAGCGGGACCCCTGGTCAATACTCTGTCACGTTCCGCGTTCCAGACAGGCATGGCGTCTTCAAGTTCATCGTTGACTACAAACGTAGAGGGTTTGTAACAATCTTTCTCATTTATGTCTCATTACACTAATTTTCTTGATGAAGACACACCCACCTATATAGTTCTACCACTGTCCCTATCGTGCCTCCTCGACATGACGGTTACCCGCGCTTCCTTAGCGCAGCGTGGCCTTATTATACTGGTGCCATTAGTACGAGTGTGGGTTTCCTCTTGTTCTCGGCGTTGTGGCTGGCTGGTGATGCACGGGAGCGTAAAAAGGGAAAGGGCACCAAAACTGAGTAGAGAATGTCGGTACGTCGGCAGAGACTGCCGAAGTGCTACCTTATTAGGCAATACACAATGATGCGTTCATGACGATCTGCGAAATAAACAGTCCTCCTTACTGCTCTGACTCCCCCCACCGACATCGATATGGAGGCCATCTTGCTCGATGCTGCCTACGCACCAGAACTTGTCGAGTTTTGGTGTCAAAAGTACAAAGAAGCAAAGGGGGAACTCGAAAAGATCAAGGTATGTGTATTCCCTTCAGACATGTAGTATGCGGGACGCGTTTTCATAGCCGAGAAACCTGCTCCGCGCGCAGAGGTGCAATGATCAGGTTGACAGGGTAAATTTGGCAGAAGAACACGCGAAGCTGAGAGAATTGATCGCCGAACTGCAAGGCGAAACTGTTAGACGTAAGGACGCGGACACCGAGCTTCGTAACATGCTTGCACGCGCTAGGAACGACGAAGTGGATGTCAGGAAAAAGTTGGAGCTTGCCGAAAAGGAAAAACAGGATCTCGTCGTGCGCATTGCAAAGGCAGAAGTCGAGCGAGCCTCGTTGTCCCAGCAGGTGTGTGTTAACTCATCAACTACAACCTGTTTTTTTTTCAACACCTACAGGTTCTTCAATTTTATTCTCAAGTAGGAGCCCTCGCGACGGAAGCCGATAGGATAAGGAGAGCGGCAATTTTAGAAATGTTTCCACCGGTTTCCTTCGTGGACCCGTCTTTCGAATCGAGTGCCTTGCTGTTTGCTGAGCCTCAGCTAATAACCCGTGCTCTACCGCCGGTAAGCCCTCCCAATTATTATCGTCGTTGGCTAGGCATGAAATTTGTTGCTATATTCAGGAGCTGACAAGGACAACACGGTAATTCCATTCTACAACGTTAGGCAAAGCCCAGTCATTCACCTCCAGACCAGTATCTACTTTCTTCCTCGTCCCCCCAGCTGCATGCCTCTACGAGTTCCGTCGTGTGGTCAACCTGGCTATTGGTTTTTCCCCTCCTGGATTTCCGCCGAGGACGCAGAATTCGAGTTGGTAGTGGAAGGTCGACCTGGCGAGGTAGCTGTCCTGCACGCCTTTTTCATGTTACTCTTTTCTGAGTCCTTTATTCCAGTGGTCCTATCTAGGTTGCTATGTTAGTGCGCATATGGAAGGTCATCAGATGCAACTATCTGAGTGGTTGTCTCTCGATGAACAGGTATGCCCCCGGCAATCAGATGGCTGGCTCCTGAATGCTAAAATGTCATACGGACATCAGACAAAACTTGCTCACTGTGTTCGCGTCGCAAGCCAAAATCTTCCATCTGGTCAGACAGCCTCGTATCCAGCTCAACTTGAAGTCAAACGAAGATACGAACTTGGGGAGTGGAGCGTCCCGTGTTATAGTCTCCGCTGTGTCGGGTTCAACATGCCCCTTTACCACGCGCTGTGTGCTGAATCGACGGCCGGAGTGAATCTTAATCGACCCGAATCGGATACTGATTCTGGGATTGGCAAACGACGAAGAAGCAGCACAGATGATACCCGCAGCAAGAAAGCCCGTTCTTCATCCGTCAACTCTCAATCTGGAGAAACACACAAAGACAAGAGCTCGAATGACGGTCTTGTCTGACGTTCTGTTTTTATTTTTATTTTTTCCTTCACCTTTTTTTATTTTTGTTTTTGACGTAACTCGTTCGTGTTAGAGAATCTCCGCAGCTGCCGTCGTCTTTCGCTTTCGCTTTTGGGTTCCGTTCCCCTCACTCGGTGACAACTGTATCCATTATCTTGGTCTGTACTGTATCATATTTTGGTCTACACATGATAATATTGTTTAATTCGTACTGGTTTAATTCGTACTTGCCCGATATCCGAGTCCGATTGTAGTAGCACGTACACACAGGCGTTGTACACGAGGTAAAGCATAGCTGATGAGATATGTTATGGCTCGAGGGACATTGCTCAGACCATGCTAGGAGCTGTCGTTCCAGACAAAATGTCTTAAGAGAGAAAAAAAACAGATCTACACGTGACAACGTTTTGAGTGCTGCGCTGACCTGCTGGTATCAAAGCTTTTAAATTTGCATATCCAGCCACTCATAATGGCAAACGAGTATGCGGGTCTGTTGTGTAAGTCTGGAGTTTTCGCATCGTATTAAAATTTACCCAAATTTACCCAGATTCGGAGGAGATGAGTCTGGTTCAGCTATTCGTACCTACAGAAGTTGCCCATGATACAGTCGCAGAGCTCGGAGAGCTGGGTAATGTCCAATTCAAAGATGTATGTATGCCACATTTTGTGGTGATTTGGTAACGTCCTTACCCTCGTTCGACCCTAGCTTAATCCTAGTATCAATCCTTTCCAACGTTCGTTCGTGGGCGAGATACGTCGTATCGATGAAATGGCCCGTCGTGTTCGGTTTTTTTCGACTCAAATAGAGAAGGAGAAAGATGTCGTCCCTGTTCGCGATCTTTCTGACTCGGCTCCGTTGATCACGGTTGGGCCTCGTGCTGCGCAGACTATCGACGAACTGGATGTCACCCTTACCGAACACGAGTCGCGGCTCCTCCAGATGAATAGCAGCTACCAAACTTTGAGCGAACGAACGAGAGAACTTGTCGAAGCTCGTCATGTGTTACGAGAAACCGCTGTATTCTTTGAAAGGGTAAACGCACATTCGTCAGCTCCGGTGTTGGGGGACATTTACGACCTCTACATAGGCTCAAGGTCAGCAAACCGATATCAGGAGCTCGTTTGATGACAGCTCTGCGCCTCTCCTTCAACACGAAGATCGTGAAAACCAATTCTCCACCGCGAGCGTTCAGTTTGACCTTGAGTGAGGGTTTCATGTTGATCCTGGGTGTTATGAACTGACCGTGTTCCAGATTTGTCGCGGGTACAATCGATCGCGCCCGTTTACCCACTTTCGAACGAGTCTTATGGCGAGTCCTTCGTGGCAACTTGTATATGAACCATACGGACATTGTTCAACCCTTCATCGACCCTGCTACTGGTGCAGAAACGCGCAAGAACGTTTTTATCATTTTTGCGCATGGTGATGCTCTCCTTGCCAAGATTCGTAAGATTTCGGAATCCATGGGCGGCACTCTCTATCCCATCGATGCCAACGCCGACAAACGCTCCGATTCTCTCAGAGAGGTGACATTGCGACTGGAGGACCTAGAAACAGTGCTATATAACACTCATCTGAACCGTCGCAAGGAGCTCATCCGAATTGGGGAGAGTCTTTCGAGTTGGCAGAATGTTGTGCGAAAGGAGAAACTCATATATGAGACTCTTAATCTCTTTAATTTTGATGCTAGGAGGAAGACTCTCATCGCTGAAGGGTGGTGCCCTAGTGGAGATATCGTGAAGATTCAGTTGGCCTTAAGACATGCTACGGTGATTTTTTGGTTTTGATGCGATCTTGATGCGACGGAAGGCTGACTATTTATTAGGAGGAGTCGGGCACCACTATCCCACCCATCCTCCAAGAGCTGCGGACAAGCAAGACGCCACCGACTTTCTTCCGTACGAACAAGTTCACTGAAGGCTTTCAGGCTATTATGGACAGCTATGGTATCGCGACTTATCAGGAAGTCAATCCCGGCCTTTTTGCAGTCATCAGTTTCCCTTTTTTGTTTGCCGTCATGTTCGGAGACATTGGCCATGGACTTATCATTACCTTTGCGGCGCTTTATATGATTCTGGCGGAAAAAAGACTGGCTAAAGCTGGTCTTGGAGAGGTGAAGTGTCTAAAATCTTGTTATCTGTTTACAAATTTGGCTGATCTAGCGACTGTTGAAGATTAACGGTCAATTTTTCTAGTGAGTCGTTGAACTATTTTTCGCAGGATGTTTGCTTATTACATATTGCATAGCGGACGCTACATCATTCTTCTCATGGGGCTGTTCTCCGTATACACTGGCTTTATTTATAACGATATCTTCTCCAGGACACTTCATCTGTGGCACTCAGGGTGGACCTTCCCGGAACAAGGAAACGACACCGTCACTGCTGTATTCAATGGTCATACATATCCATTTGGCCTTGATCCCGCTTGGCATGGAGCGGAAAATGCACTTATATTCACTAACTCGTATAAGATGAAAATGTCGGTTGTAATTGGTGTTATTCACGTAAGCGTTGGCACTCTGCGGCAAGATACATTGGCTTATGTGTTCCGTTTCAGATGACGTTCGCTCTTTGTCTCCAACTCCCTAACCATATCCGCTTCAGGCGTCCTGTGGACATATGGGCCAACTTTGTTCCTCAAATAATTTTCCTGCACTCTATCTTTGGCTACCTTGTTGTTTGTATTTTATACAAGTGGTCCATTGATTGGAGTAAGGCTTCTACGCAACCGCCGTCTCTTCTGAACATGCTTATTACGATGTTCCTTTCTCCCGGTAAAGTTGACCCCGAACTCCAGCTGTACCCTGGACAGAGTGTCGTTCAAGTTGTCCTCCTGGTTATGGCGGGCGTGTGTGTACCCTGGCTGCTTTGCGTGAAGCCGTACTTTGTGTGGAAGGAGTCAAGGAAGATTCAGGAGCAAGGGTATGTCGGCCTCGGACACGGCGACAGCGTGCCGCGTGACAGTGCGGACGGTGTACTGGAGGGTGAAGAAGAGGGTAATGGAAGAGCAATTGCGGAGGATAGTGAGCAGGAACCAGTGAGACGACTGTCAACATTTTCTATTTTAACCATCTCATTTTCCGTGCACCAGGAACATCATGATTTTGGTGAAGTTGTCATTCACCAAGTTATCCACACCATCGAGTTTTGTCTAGGTTGCATATCACATACGGCTTCCTACTTGCGTCTCTGGGCTCTTTCACTTGCACATGCTCAGTTGTCTGAGGTGCTATGGTCTATGACAATTGGACCTCTCATTGGGACTTCCAGTGTGCTTGGAATCATTGGTCTTTCTATCATGTCTATACAATGGCTAGCAGCGACCGTTTTCGTATTGTGCATCATGGAGGTGCGCTTTTCTATATTCACAAAGAAGTTGGAAGGTTCTGATTCATTTGCCACGACAAGGGCCTTTCGGCATTCTTGCATGCACTCCGTTTGCACTGGGTAGAAGCAAATAGTAAGCATTTCGAGGGCGGAGGTCATGTAAGTCCTTTATCTATTATGCGTTCTGATTTTTTTTCATTGCGACCGAGACTCACTTGGCTTCACACAGCCATTCACACCTTTGAGTTTCACACATACTGAAGTGAAAGGATGAGAGTTTCATGACAGCGGTATTTATTGGTAGCCTCTACGAACGTTGGTAGTTACATAAACTTTGATGTGATAAATGCCACCCTGAATTGATGTGTTTCGGGCCACTTGAGCGGTGCTGTACAGTACAGCCAACTTTCATACTCCGACAGATGGACATATAATAGCCAAAACAAAGTTTGCGCTCGTTGTTTCCTCGTTTCCCCATTTTTTTCGTGTCTGCACCCATAGAGGTAAATGCTCCTGGAACCCGCATTGAATTTTTCTGACTTTTGAAACAGGCGTTTCGCCATCCATAGATTTAGAGTGTTCTTTGTTTTTCGACATAGACTACAACTACACTTCAGCTATTCCACATAGTGAGTCTTTTTTTCGGGGGGTTTCCTGTGCACATTTCGGTCTATGGCTGAATGCAATGTCCTTACCTTTCTAGACATCAGAAATGCCCGCTGTAATCGCTACTCCCGTTGCAACAGTTTCGCCCGCCATGCTCAAGGAAAGCCTCAACGGAGTTGATGGCCAAATTGACATTTCAGCTCTCTTCATTGCTGACAAATCTATCCGCGAGTCGACCGCCAAGACATTGGCAGCCCAGGCTCAAAAAGCCGGCCCCGCGGCTCTCGAATCAATCGGATTCGCACAGGCTGTTATCAATGCACTCGCCGACAAAAAATCTCCAGCAGCTCGCGAGGGCGCATCCCAAGCAGTTGCTGTACTTGCAAAGTCTGGCGCTGTGAAAGCCCTAGAGCCCACATTTAACGATTCTGGCCTTTATGCTGCCCTTCTCGAAGCCTTCGCTGACAAGATGCCTGCTGTCAGGACAGCAGCCGTAGCAGCCGTACGAGAGTATGTTGCAGCAATGAACCCGTGGGCGACCGCCCTCTTACTTCCTACGCTTCTTCACGAAATCAAAACTGCCGGAAAATGGCAAGTCAAAACTGGAGCACTCGATATTCTCAACCAGCTGGTCAAAAGCGCTCCCCTCCAGACTTCCCGTCTTATGCCTGACATTGTCCCAGTTCTCGCCGAAGCTATTTGGGACACCAAGGCCGATGTAAAGAAGGCAGCACGCGATTCACTTACGAAAGCTACCGCTTTGGTTTCCAATAAGGACATTGAACGTTTTATCCCTGCACTTATTAAGGCTTTGATTAATCCCGTTGAGGAGGTTCCTACTACCATTGCCCTTCTTTCTGCCACCACGTTCGTTTCAGAAGTAGATTCGCCTACCCTTTCCCTGATGGTGCCTCTTTTGTCCCGTGGTCTTTCTGAGAAGCTCACAGCTACCAAGCGAAAGGTTGCAGTGTACGTTTTTTTCTCGCACTTATATGTAACACCGCGGTGACCCACGCTCCCTCTAGCATTGTTGACAATATGGCGAAGCTCGTCGATTCCGCTGTTACCGTTCGACCCTTCATTCCGAAGCTCCTTCCTGGTCTCATCAAGGTTGAGAGTGCCATTGGCGATCCTGAAGCTCGTGGAATCATCGGAAAAGCTATTGTGACTCTTAGACAGATTGGGGAGGTTCCGGAGGGGGATGGATCCGATCTCCCTCCCTTCAAGTCCGCTGAAGCAGGCCAGCTCGCGAATTCCCTTATCGCGATCTACAAGAAAGCAGGGGCTGAGTCCTCGGCCACAGATGTTTCTGCCGTCTATGCTTCCAAGCTGGCTGCTAATCTTGTTAACGCCAAGAACTTTGACGTTCCTCAATGGGAGACGCTCGCACCTTACTTGTCGTTCCTTGCCTCGAGTCCTGAATCAGTTTCCATTGCTAGGGACTGGGTTGTGCGCTCCGCTACAGAGGGCGCTGATGAGGATGATGTCCTTGACGATGAAGAGGAAGGCGAGGATTTGTGCAATTGCCAATTCTCACTTGCATATGGTGCCAAGATTTTGCTCAATACCGCTGTCCTCCGACTCAAACGTGGTCATCGTTATGGTCTTTGCGGTAAGAATGGTACCGGCAAGTCGACCTTGATGCGAGCCATCACGAATGGGTTAGTGATACTTCATGAACCTTGAGGACAATCAGTCAACTGATGGTTTTCGCTTAGCCAAGTCGAAGGTTTTCCCTCTCCTGATGAGGTCCGAACCTTCTATGTCGAACACGACATTGACGGCAGTGAAGAAGATACTTCTGTCGTCCAATTTATTCTTACAGACAAGCGTATCCTCGCCACTGAGGATGAAGTTATTACCACCTTAGCCTCTGTCGGCTTCGATGACGAACGGCAACAACAACCTATCGGCAGCTTGTCTGGTGGTTGGAAGATGAAGCTCGCCTTGGCTAGAGCGATGTTATTCAAGGCTGACATTCTTCTGCTGGACGAGCCGACTAACCATCTCGACGTTGTCAACATTGCATGGTTGGAGAATTACCTGAACAGCTTAAAGACTTGCACTTCCAGTAAGTTATGCATTCGATGTTAAAGGATTGGGAATCTTATACATCTCCAGTTATCGTGTCCCACGATTCGAGCTTCCTCAATAATACCATCACCGATGCTCTTCATTTGAACCGCTTCAAGCTCAGGCGATACAGGGGCAACCTTGAGGCATTCGTCAAACAGGTGCCAGAGGCGAAATCTTACTACACCCTTGAGGCCGCTGAGGATTACAAGTTCAAATTGCCTGACCCGCCGCTGCTTGAAGGTGTCAAGACGAAAGAGAAGAGCTTGCTCAAGATGTGGGTATTCTCTTATACACATTTGTGTCGGGGCTGACTTGCCACTGATTGCAGGCGCAAGGTTGGATTCCAGTACCCCACTCAGCCCGTTCAGCAACTCTATGATATTACACTTCAAGTCTCGCTTTCCTCCCGCGTTGCCATCCTTGGGCCCAACGGCTCTGGCAAGTCGACTCTCGTCAGGCTTCTCACCGGAGACATGGAGGCTAATAAGGGAGGTGAAATATGGAAACACCCCAACCTGGTCATCGGTTATGTGGCACAACACGCTTTCCACCATATCGATAATCATCTGGACAAGACACCACTTGAGTACATGCTATGGCGTTATCAGACTGGAGAGGATCTTGAAGAAATGTCCAAGGCCAACCGTCAGATTTCCGCAGAGGAGCTCAAGAAGATGAAGGACGGCGCGCTCGTTGTGGTAGAGGGCCAGAAGAGGTTCATCGAAGAGATCATTTCTCGCAAGAAGTTGAAGCAGTCTTACGAGTATGAGGTGTCTTTCAAAGGTCTCAGTTCTTCCGAGAACATTTGGATGCCGCGTGACGATTTGGTGAAACGTGGCTTCGAAAAGGTTAGTTTTTTCGTTTCATTTACGTGACTGTGGTGTTAATGTCGCGGTCTCTGTTGTTAGAAAGTCATCGAAGTTGATACTCGCGAAGCCCAACGGCTTGGTCTCCTCCGTCCTCTTGTTCGTCGCGAAATTGAGAAGCATTTCGCCGACTTCGGTCTTGAGCCCGAATTTGTCTCTCACAACACTATGAGAGGTCTCTCCGGCGGCCAGAAGGTCAAGATTGTTCTCGGAGCTGCAACTTGGCGTCGTCCTCATGTTATGTGCTTGGATGAGCCTACTAGTGCGTTGTGTCTATCATCTTGGGAGACAACCATTGATTCCCTACTGATCGCTAGACTACCTCGATCGTGAATCACTCGCTGCTCTAATCGAGGCACTCAAGGCCTTCGAGGGGGGAGTGCTCGTCATCACTCACAACCGTGATTTCTCGGAATCATTGTGCAAAGAGTTCGTAAACACTCATCATTTGCATTTCCATAAGTCCTAACGATGTTTACAGGGTTTGGGCCATGCGTGACGGCCGTCTAGAAGCGTCAGGACACAATTGGGTTGAGGGTCAAGGTTCTGGACCTCGTATTGACAAGAAGGATGGTGAGGAAGATGATCAATACGATGCTATGGGCAATAAGGTCGATGGCAAGAAGACCAAGAAACTCACATCAGCAGAAGCACGGAAGGTTCGTCGTTTCCTTCTAACTGAGACGTTTTTTTCTCGGAGCTCATCATGGGTCCTTTGCAGCTCAAGAAGGAGCGGATGGCGCGGAAGAAAAAGGGCGAGACAGTCACTGACGACGAGCTTTGATCGCTGTTTGTTTTTCGGTTCATACGGATATTCCTCATAGATGTCATACCATAATTATTTCGATTCTCGTCATCAGAGTTCGCTTGTTCGGTTAAGTTACGTAAGTGACGTGTTGATATGCCTGCAGGCATGAACACGTGATCCAGATTGCAGGCAGTTCAATCCGCACTGCGCATCGAGTCTGTGTGCTCACAACCGGACGATCATGCACCTTGAATCTGTTCAGAATGCTACGTTACTTGCAACCTCCCAGTTTTTCCCTAGAGACATCAAGTCAAAACTTACACCCAATGGTACACAGAAGGTGACCTTGATTGTTGCTGGATGTTATATTGTAGCGATTGGTATCTTGTGGTACGATTTCTCTACGCAGTTAGTTACATCTCTTGATAAAAATATTGGTCTTAGGCACGTACCGATTCTCAGTTATATCAGTAATTATCTTTTCTTGGGCCAAACTGTATATCCGCTGACATTGCAATGATCGATCGATCGTAAACCACAGTTTATCCGTTCAAGTGAGCGGGTTTTCCTCCGATTGAACTAGCTTGACCACTTCCCGTTCAGATTGCTTACTGTAGGGTTTCACGAGGTATGTTTTGGCATACGTCTTACAACTCAAGTACTCATTTCTGGTAGATGAGCCATGCCATCATGGGCGTTCTCACTTGTGCAACTATTCATTCCATCGAAATTGATCGTACGGACGAATTCTCCTGCTGATTGATGCTCTGACTTATTTCTCGTACGAATTCGTATAGCGGACGAAGGAGGTTCGACAAGTATGTCCGGTGGTATTCCTTGGATAACCCTTCCTGCGGGCTATCTCGGCTCGTCCTTCATCGGGGCATGTTTGATAGCTTGTGGCTTCGACACCAAAGCAAGCAAAATTGCTTCATTGGTTCTTGCCGGATTCTTTTTGATCACCCTTTGGTGGGCGAGGAAGCATTGGCTGTTGGTGCTCATCCTTGATATCTCTGCTCGCATCCTGACTTCGTTTCATCTGATTTAGAACATGGTTATTGATTATCGGGATGGCGGGTCTCATTGTTTTGTTCTGGCTTGTTGCAGATAGTGTCGCACTCAGATACTTTGTATGTCCATGTCCCCCGCGTCTACAACAGTGCGATCGGATTCAATTTTATGACAGGTGCTATTTATGGGAGTCATGTCTTGCATGTACGTTCTTTGGGATGTAATAGGCAAGAATTACTGTCACCTCGTTGATTTCAATCACTGATGCGGTGACTTCGTACCAGATGACACGATTGCACGTAAAGTGAACTCTTCCGATGCCTCGGCATTTGCGAGGATTTGTGGATGTTGTCCTGCTCAAGGCATGGTCCAAGTTTCATATTATTTATCACATACCTCACGTATCGTATCGCATATTCTTCAGTTTGGGGAGTCATTTGGCTCATTCAAGCCATCATCTTTTTCGCACTTGGGGTAATTGTCGGCCTAGTCGCCTTCAAAGTTCGTCATTTGCCCTTTCCGCTCCCACACAGGTAGCTGATTTTGCCTGACAGAAAAATGAGGCGGAACAAAAGGCCCAATCAGATCATTTCCTTCCCGCTCCTGGGTCATCTGGCACACTATCATCGACTCCCGACATGTTTCTGTTGTCGATAGCAATAACGGTTGCCTCGACTTATATCAGTGTGTTATAAGACAGATGCTATCCTGTTTGGCTGTTTCTTTTATGATGTAATGAACCGATGCCAGGAATTTGAACATTGAAATCTTTGTATCATATGTACCCTCAGTTTGTTGATTATTCTTTTTGACCGGGTTGCCTGTCTAGATCATAGGTGAAGTATGTTGAAGTGCGTCGGTGTGTTGAAGCATTGAAAGTCAAATCAAGGGGTCCATTACATCAATGCATCAACGGCAGCAACGAGCTCAAGTTTGACTCGGTTTGTTATTGCCAGTTTGTCATTGCCAGAGTTTGCTTCGAACTCCGATCAAACCTCAACTCCTTCCCAACGACCGAACTACGAAGCATCTTTTACACAACTTACGACCAGTTATAAGCAATGACAGAAGGAAGCAATTATGATTATCTCTTCAAGGTACAGTAAACACATATCTTTCGAGGTCTTTCAAGTTCATAAGCTCATTCCCTCTCAAAGGTCGTCCTGATTGGCGACTCTGGTGTCGGAAAATCGTACGTTTCTCCTAACATTCTGCCGGTATCTGTCATTCTAATATGCTACAACCTACAGTAACCGTATGCGTTTCTTTTTATGATTCGGTTCCAACCCTCACATCGCTGGCTTGCTCTGCAGTCCTCTCACGTTTCACACGTAACGAATTCAACCTCGAGTCCAAATCGACTATCGGTGTGGAATTTGCGACACGCTCCATCAATGTTGACGGAAAAACCGTCAAGGCACAGATTTGGGACACGGGTGCGTTGTTCGGAACCAATGCGGTCTGTAGGTCATACAGCTTCTGACTGCCTAACAGCCGGGCAAGAACGTTACCGAGCAATCACATCTGCGTAAGTTCATCACTGCAAGGAATCTCCGTTGGCTGACCGGAACAAAATAGCTACTACCGTGGTGCGGTTGGGGCTCTCCTCGTATACGACATCGCCAAGCATGCGACCTACGTCAACGTTACGCGGTGGTTGAAGGAGCTGCGAGACCATGCAGACTCCAACATCGTTATTATGCTTGTTGGCAACAAAAGTGATTTGAAACATCTCAGGGCTGTACCTACGGATGAGGCCAAGGCTTTCTCAAGTAAGACGATAACCTGCCATTTTAACCGGTAATATACTTACCTCCACCTCTACAGCGGAGAATGGATTGTCGTTCATTGAGACATCGGCGCTGGACGCCTCAAATGTCGAAGGAGCTTTCCAGACCATCCTCACCGGTACATCAAATTTCTCGTTGCTCTCGTCCCTCTGCAATGATTGACCGAGACAATGATAGATATATACCGTATCGTATCGAGTAAATCTCTTGAACAGTCCGCAGACCCGATCAGGCCGCCTTTAGACACCTTCAAGGTTACCCCAAGTGAAGACCCGGCAACCCGTCAGAATAGCTCGTGCTGCTAGGTGTATTAGCCTTATGCAGGATGGTTTTTGTTTGTCGGAGTGACTTGCCTTGGTCACCTCCATACCGTTGCCGCTTCTGTTCTTCGCTTACTGTTCTGTCCTTGATAATTTCTTTGGCCGTGGCAATATAACCTTGATTTCACGCCAAACAAGCCTGGTGGTAGTACAGAAAACAGAAAGGTGTAATATACATGTACAACTCAGTGGGTAACCTCCATGCCGCCCCATTCCAATACTCTATAGAGTCGTGGGTCTAGAGCTCGATCCACATCAACACCTACGACATCCCTCCACCACGTAACCTCTCTTTCGGCGCGCGCGATGGCGTTTGGCCATTCGGAGCGCACATGATCTTCTGTGACGCCTTTGTACAGCAGAAACACGCGTGTCACAATATCTGGCTTTGGATCGATATTCATTAATGCTGAGCGTTCGCAGGCAGACTGGGGGAGGAAACGTAGGACAATGTATCTATGCTTGAGAAGCAACGGGAGCCAGAAGCTGTGGTGGCCAGACGCATGAGCACAGGTCCTTGGGTGTGAGAAACAAAATTTGACCCACCTGATGAAAGACGTCCTAGCTTCGGTGTGAAGTCCGAGCGCCCGGAGAGTCTTGTCGAGGTATCCTGTCACTTTGCCAACTGGCAGCACAACCGAGTTTTCATCACAGAGATTGCACGTCAGCAGGTTGAATTGCTCAAGAAGAGGAAGTTGTCCAGTGAGGGGAGAATGCGGAGGCGATAATAGTACATTGTCATTAATTCTGCCAAGAAAAATGTTAAATAGATGGATGGAAGTATATAGCATACGCACTCGGCTTCCCAGAACAAATACGATATCTCTAGAGCAGTATTGACTTGAATGAGACTGCCATCGATACAGGTACGTACGATCCATTCGACTTGTTCGCCACCAGAAGGCAATAGTCGTTTCACAGGAACCTCTGGATAGAGCGCCGAAAATCGCAACTCGGGGATGAGGGACAACTTGACGGAGACGTCGATTTCTGAAGGAGAGAAAATGTACAAAATGGGTTTCCTCAGCCGCGGTTCTCGGCCATTCCGTCGATCACTGGCGGAAGGTCGTTGCCTAGGGATTGGCTGTTGCCTGGGGGGAGGCTGTTTCGGCTGAGGGTTCTCTGGCGTGGATGGGTTCTGCTCAACCAACGTAGAAGTGAGAGACTCGCAGTCGTCCTGACACCCGCTTGATTGCAACGACTCAGAGTGCGTCTGTATGTCTGGCGTTGGGGCATCAGTGTTCTTTGTACCCGCGTCGTCTTGGACGGCGTCAGTGCTGGTCATGGCGGGTTGCAATATGTCACAATAAATGAGTCAAGTTCATAGGCACAGCCATGTTTGTGTGTGGCTCACCGTAAAGGTCTCATATGAACGACCCGGGTCGAAATCGTACACTCGTCGTCACCCACCGTGAACCACTCTAAGCAGAGATTTCAGTGTTGCAGGCTACCAAGGTACTCACCTGCCAAGATTTGCAGCATCGCAACAGTGATTGGCAGGACTCTCGGGGTCCTTTTTCAGGAGAAAACAGCCCGAAATCTATTGTGCTAGGCCTTGCACTAAGATATTCCTATTCCCATCGTGCAGAGTTCAGCTAGAAGCTAGGCTCATTGGAACAGGTACAGCGAATGGGCCAACCCAATTCGCCATCAGGTCTAGGCAACCCTGCTGTTGACTCGGACCACCTTTCTCGAGGAACAGGACTTCTCAGCCTCCCCAACGAGCTAGTTCTCTTAATCCTAAAAGATATCAGAGAAAACGAACTGGTGGTGCTTGCTTTATCGTGTCGGCGCCTTCACTTCTGCGCTATTCACCTCTACCTCGCCCGCCATGGTTTCGAAGATCCGACGTATTTGCGTTCAGTAACGCTTTCAAGTAAACCCTCGACCGTGTTTCCTGCTCTCCGTATATCACTCTTCATGACTTCTATCGGAATGCTCCGTTACCAGTTCAGCAGCCGTTTTCATTCTGAAATTCGTCAACTAGCACGGTTATTGTCCAAGTTGACGCGTGTGGAACAGTTGATACTCGATTTTACGCATGCCGACTACTGGGCCCTTTCGTTTCCGGTGAAGGGGGAGGCAACCTTATTTTTTAGGGATTGGATCAAAAGCTTCGAAGATCTTTTCGAAGTTGCTCTCGGAAAGTGTTGCATAGCTGTAAAAGTGTATGGCGGGAGAGTCTACCCAGCAGCTTCTCAATCTTATGGAATTACTGGCCTACAAGACACAGTCGTTTGGCGCGAATCATTGAAGCCGAGTGGTAAACTTTCCCCGAATTCTCGTCTCACCTCCCTGTTCTACAATGGCGTTGGTCCACTTCGGGATGCACTAGGCTTTTCCACCATAGGTCATCAAGCCCGCCAGTCATACCCCACGCTCAAACTCTTCCACATTCACTCCCCGATGCTCTTGCATCCTGCCCACTCATATTGGACGATCCAGACCCTCAACATCTCTTCCATCACCGACCTCTCTTTCATGTATCTCGACCTTCCCTCCACCAGCTGGAACAAAATCCTTCCAAGCATCACCGTACCAACGCTGTCGAGGCTATCGCTTGCGTATTGCAACATTTCGTGCCTTGCATTGTCCAAATTCCTCTCTCGTCATCGCCAGGTCGTCACTCTTAATCTTGGCGAACGCTTACCGATAGCGGACGACCTTACCCCTTCCGGGAAAGCAACATTTCACCAATTAACATCCCTCACCGCCCCGATTGATTATATTTTTCAACTTCTTTCGCCTATTAATTCACTACCCCGCCTTCGCTATTTATCCATCTATACTAGTATTCCTTCTCTCCGCCTTCTTTCGACTCATACAGGAGGGCATCCGTCACAATTCATGTCCGTTCTCCTCACGTCAATAGTCGGTCGCAACATCCTGTTGTCAATGACACTGGTTCTAACAACAGACGAGGACCGTTGGCTGGACTCGCTTGTGGACGAAGGATACATCAGCGTAAACCACATGCTGCACGACATCACACACCTTGTTATCTGTGCCAACCCCAGTATCCTTTCTTCCAAAATGATTACGCAATTTCCTGTATGGTTGGCCAGTTTCCCGCTGTTGCAACACATCACGTTCATGGCAGCGACGGAGTCATGGGAGTTTGGGAAATCCACCTTGGCCCTCATTCAGTCGATTCGTGCCAAGTGTGCTGGCATTCAGTCAGTCAATCTCAGCGACGTGGAACATCATGTCACAACTTGGCTCTCGATGCGTGTATGACATTGAAAAGTCTCTTCATTCTTTTTCAGTTTTTGTGTTCTTATCTTTTCTACTTTCTCCCCGGATATTCAAACATGTATCAAAGACTCCCACTCCTTATCCTGTAGTGTTATATCTCCCCTTTCTTCGTCCCTTGGTTGGTCTTCTCGCCTATTAGGAATCCCATAATATTACAAGTCAAATTAATAAAGATACAAGGAAGCTACCATCATAACGCGGCAAAGTTAATATGATGCGCAGCTCTTCGGCGTTCCAATTCGTCTTCTCTCTGTGAATAATTCTGTTAATAACACCCAACACCGCAAGAACCGAATATTTGCCTTTTCATTTAGATGTAAAATAAACACAATGATGGCCAACACAGCTGTCCCAACCAAAACCGTCAACGTCACCCAAGGTATCCACGCGCCCGGCCTCAGGAACAGCTCTCTCTTCCATGGTGTCTCATTCTCGGATGGCAGGATGACCAGTTTGGAATTTGGTATGACGCCCTCCATATTGATAAAATGCTTCTCTGCATGCTTGGTGGATCCCACAAAGAGGTTCTCGATGTAGTTGTTCGTACGGCCAAGACCAAAGAAGGAATACGGGGTGAGAAGAGAGTGATATGATGTCTGGGGGAGCTGGCCAACTGGCCAACGGAGTTGGGTTAATTATGAAGGAGGTACAGAAGATTACATACCCTGCGCTGCTGAACGCCGGCCTGATGTATCAAGAACCGTATATTTGAACGTAGCACCTGAATAGCTAACTCCAAAGGGCTTCATGGCCATCAAAACACCTCAGCACGATTATCACAGTGACTTACTTGGTATCTTTGAGTGGCATTTGGAGTCTCACACCACCCATTATTGCATGCCCCATTCAGGACTGCATGTCAATGTTTTAGCTGATAATCAGGAAGCCTTTGAAAGACTCACCAATTGCCTTGAGGAAAAACGCGTCATAGTAGAAATTATTCTGCACGAAAAGGATATTCCCTTGGCCTGCCTTGCCTGTTCTTTGGACCATGATATCCAATGTGCCCTAAACCACACTGGAGTAAATATTTCCCCCCTTCGGCGCCACAAGAGAAGCAGAAACGCTCACATCCTCGTCCATGTCAAGAAAGGCGACCCCTCGTGCATCTTTTACACCATCTAGTGGCTCAGTACCGTCTACTACAACCTTCCAGCCTCTCCTTCCGTCCCCATCTTCGCCACATCCGGCAATCCCTTTGACACATGGGACCGAAAACGCCAATCTCGGTGTTCGATCCGATGATTGTGAGCCGGGAGCGACTATAGCAAGAATGTCCGGAAATCCATCAAGATTAGCATCGCCAAGCTTGAGAGGCACGGGAAGGGCTGGCGTGTGGGACGTATCTAATACGAGAAGTGATGGGGATGATGCGCCAGCTGGAGAAGGGAAAACCGATGTAAGAGGCATTTTCACGAGTGCCTACATCGAAGATAAGGGGGCCACGCATTAATTTTTTTTAAATCCGAACAATATTCCTTGCTCCTCACATTCATATCAAAGTTGAAGTTTGGATCAACGGTGCAAAGCTGCTCTGGTGGACGACAAGACCGAGATCCATTGACTCCTCGTGTTGCAGAAGACGTGCAGAGCGGGAGTTGTTTGTTATAGGCAACATTAATGACGCAGTCGACTCCTAACCCTGTCCAGCTTGATACAGAGGAGCAGGTTGGAAATACCAGGTCGATGGTACCGTCACGGTCTATAGTGATGACGATGTCTACTGACTTTCAAACCAAAAATGGGATGCAACTTACCCATGTCAGCAAAAGATATTGATTGGACCCCGGCGGGCAGCAGACTTTGCTGACCGAGAGAAAAACCAGCGTCTTTGTTGTTTACCCAGATCTGAAATGATTTTCCACCCTTGCCATCATCGCACATGAGAAACACATCTGTTGTCTTGATGTCAGAGTATTAGATGGAGGGATGTTGTTGGATCGGAACCTGCAAGGCAATCCCCATTGAGATCAACGACAGCATTGCTGTGTGGGTTAGACGGCGAACACGGAGTTCCGACAAACTTGGGAGTTTCACTGCAGTACGCAGGAAGGAGAGGAATATGTCAATGCACTGCCACTGTCAAATCAGAAATGGGATTGGGTAACCCACAGCTTGAAAATCAGAGAATTGGCTTCCGAAGCATTCCAAACATTTTGCCAAATCATCAACGGCGAATTAGCGTTGCCTTTGGAAGCAGGAGTAATACCCAGGAGATCAATTTTCATGTCACCGTCGGTGTCGAGTGGTATGGGTTGCGCCAGTGTCGAAGCAGGTACCACCAAAGAACTCATGGCTTTATGCGTTCCGTGAGCTATGAACATCTAGAATTTCACACAAATCCATACCGAAACCGCCCTCGGAAGAGCCTCTATAGAGAGTCATGTCCAGCTGGGCAGATGATCGACTCTGGCTCATGACGAGTAAGTCAAGCTTGCCGTCATGCGTGAAATCGCCAGGAACGACATTGAAGACGTGACGAGGGTGTTTAAATGATGTCGCTTTCGTGTATAAGAAGCTATCTTAAATATATGGCATTAAGAACAACGGCGGACGTAAAAATTTGGTTGAAATGTACCGTGATTCCAAAGATACACAGAGAGTGTTTCTTGGTCAGATCCTAGCGACAAGATATCTAAGCTTGAGAAATATATTCAGGGAATGCTGCATGGAATTCAAAGATGCTAGCACTCACAATTGGTCACCATTAAAGTCTCCGAAAGCAACGACCCTCCCGTCAATGTCAAGTCCCCTGGAGCCTGCACCAATCAAAGAGTTACCCGAGAATCGCTTTGACGGAAATGGCCAAATTGCAGTTGCTGGACGAATTAGACATGACAGTGCGAGAAATACAATGAATCTTGTTGGAAGAGTGTACATTACGCAAGCATGGACTTGGGATTTATTATTTATTTTATTCAGTTTTCCACCGTCTCACAGCATTTTCTATGCAAGCCTCAAGCTCCATTCAACATTCAATCTCCAATGTCCATGGATCCAACGTTCGAGTCGCTTCATCGCGTATTATTCAGTGATTTGTTGATAACTATTATCTCCAGAGTCCAGAGAGACAGAGCCTACTCTTTCATCAACGACGGCTAATATAATAGATGGTATCCGCCAGGCCCAAGTTAGGTCGTCCGTGGTATCGGTGTCAATGGAATCCCTACCAATTCGATGCCGAAGGGAAAACCGTTAGCAACATGAAAGTTGTGAAGACCACGAAGCTGAGTTCTGTGACATACATCAAGGGTGCGCCACACTGCCTCTTAATTGTTTTCGTGCGCGCTTATACAGGGATACGAGCAAGGAGGAAGCACACACAGCTCAGCAAGCTGTGGGAGTGATTGTCATCTCGGTCCTGCGTGATGTTATCAGGTGACACTTGCCGTTGCATTCCTTGAAACCGACGGCATAATCATGCTCGAATACAATTGCTCTCGACAACGCAATGGACATCGCAATGGCATTGCCCCCTTTCACTGCCCAAGAATCTCTCAGAGGTTCAAGTAGGAAGTGTGGACATGTACCAAATTCACTACCTTTACCATGCCCTCGCATCCATTCCGCAAAACTGTCCATTCATGTCACCTTTACGACAAGGACTGCTCAGAGCTTGTGGTCAATTTGCTGCCCTTGGTAGATCCTGTCGCACGGGGAAGCGTGCCCGCATTCGACGTCCATCTTTCAGCAGTTCCACAGACTCGAGCTCGGACTCAGATTCAAATCATTCGCATGAAAGTCACTCCGAAGATTCGGACTCGGACTCGGACTCGGACCAAACAGATCCTGACCGCCATGACACAATTTCTGCCCTTGGTAGATTTTATCGTACCCCGCAGCGACCCCTTACATCTTCCAAGGGTATCAAGAATGTGTCGAAGGCAGTAACCAGTGACGAAATTATTTGTCACCTCACCAAGTACCTTGAAAAAATCCATCTTGCAATGGACCCACCATCACCCCCGTGCTGTCCTCTAGTGTCTAAAGCCGGTGATCCACAGATAGGGTGTTATGGGCGCAACGGCTGCTGGGTGGATTACAGCGGTATGTTGTCTGGGACACACGAAATGCTTTATTTGTTGAATCGGTCTTACAGACTGGATTCCAGAATATCTGCAGCCAAATACAAGGATTCGACTGCAGAAAAAGATGCGGAAATACCCCATACGCGATAAACCTGGGTATATTTATGCTTTGGAAGTGTTACGAGCTTGTAAGTCAAATTTCAGCTTCTGTGCTGGCACTCTTTTGCTGAAATTGTGTCTATAGATCCAAATACACTTGATGTAGAAACGCACATCAAGGTCGGCCGCGAAATGCATTTCACCGAAAGGACGGATTACTGGACAAAACATTTCCGCGGGGACACGAGGCTTACTTTCCCCAGGAAGGATGTCAGAGGGATGCATATGAACCGGAGAACTGCCCCGATGATGGAGCCATTTTATGAACGCTTGGAACGGCTCATTCTTTACGAACTTGAAGATCTTGAGCAACACAGAGCATACCTGGATCCGGACTTCCCTGATATACAACCACCCGCGCCCCGTGTGTATGAGAAAAGGCGATGTTTGGTACTGACTTGTACGTCCTTTCGTTTACCGCCTCTGTTCCTTTTTCAACTCTGCTGATACTATGACAGGCATGGTTCGACATTCGGAAGTGTTTTCATTTTTGCAGTCAGATAGAGACGTGGACTTTGATAAAGTTATCAGCCAAGTCATTAAGAAATGGACCAGGTTCTGCAGGATGTTTTATTGATCGCCTCTTTCACTTCTGCCTGAGCGGCTTAGCATTAAATTATTCTCCCAATTATGGACCTCTTGGCAGTACTATAGGTACTCATTGGCTTCATTATTATTAGTATCGAGTCTTTTGGACGGTAGTCCGATTATGTAAAATGCATCAACGTCTCCAGCTTTGCAATTTGGATATTTGATGTATTCCGCAGGCTACACAATCACTATAGGAAGTAAAATCTTAAAATCGGTGACAAAAAGCTGCTGTTTGTGGTGAGTTCCAGCGTAGAACTCAGTATATCCCCTAGTCCCTAGTAATAACATGTCACAAGTACTAAGTAGTTCCGCGCACGGTCACTACTGGGAATCTCTCACACTCATTTCATGCTTGACCTGCTGCGCAACTTGAGGGGATGGTGGATTCGACGATGTAAAGTCTTCCGGCTTGAGAAGTCATCATCTCAGAATTCCAAACGCTGTTATCTCACTGATGTCCCCGTCGAGATCCTGGACTACATTGTGTCCTTTATTGACAATCCTAAGGACCTCCTCTCTTTCGCACTGTCCTCAAAGCGGCCAAGTGCTGTCATCCTTCCTGCGTACATCCAGTCGCGGCACCTGCGTTGCGACGTTCGCCGCACCTCTCTGTGGATGGCGCTCGCCCGGTCACCGCTGATTGCCTCGCGGTGTGTCTCCTTAGAAATTATTCCAGAACCGAGGATGGGCACGGGGTCTGGGTCCAACGTCATTGTGCCAGTCTTTCTCTTCGCAATGGGCTTAGGGCCCAATGTGGACATGAGGTACAGACCTTTACAGCTGGTGGGCCAGATGCAGGCTGCGCACTTTACTGCGACATACATCGGGGCATTTTTAGCTGCTGTCCGATGCATGCCTGCGCTCACGCGGTTCCATTGGACCCTCGATTGCCCTCCTACATCCAGTGTATTTTCCACATTGCGAGATTCGTGTCCAGCGCTTTCGGACCTGTGCGTCGAGATCAATGATCACCTTGGCTGGGAATACGACGTTCCCCCCGCTCCAGTATGTCCAGATATTGACCCTGGCTGAGCTTCCCTATCTTATGATATATGCAGTTTTGGGAATTCCACAACCTGTCGCGGGTTTCCTTTGTGGTACGGAGCAGCCGCATAAATGGGGATTTTACCTCGCTGTATCTGGAGCGCCTGTTGGATATGCTGATCAATTACTGTACACGGCTGGAACGCCTACATCTGAATGGAATTCATGCCGCATCGACCATCTTCACACGCGGACGTTGGCCACATCTGAAAACCCTCTATCTAGATGAGTCTGGCACGACATACTACCCGGAACACATTGTCCATGAGTTTTTCAATGCACACCGGGACCTGGAGCGCCTGAATATTGGGATACGGGGGATCTCTCCCTCGGTTTACCCCCTACACCTGCGGGAGCTGACACTATAACAAAGGGATCCTGTGCCTCTTACACCTGGGATGATGAGTTGCCTCGAGTTCCTCTCGTTACCAGACATCCCGATACATCCGCCGCTGTGGCTTGATCATGCCTCTGCGCTCCGCGTGCTCGTAGTCCATGACGTGCCCCTCGCATCTGCGATGAAGTACATCGTTCAGGCTATTCCATCTATTGAACGCTTGCATATGATATGGCCATCTGGCCACCTCCGCCGAGTAGACGTTGAGAGCGAGGATCCTAATAGCGTGAGGCGGCTTTACTATTTGGGTCGGACTGACATTCATATCTGCTTGTTGTTTTCCTTCTGATACAGGCATTTACGATAGGGTGTAAATTCCTGGCGCAGTTCACACGTCTCACACACCTCAGCCACTTCGTGCACATGCTCGATATCCCGAATGATCTGGTGGACACGGTGCTGCGGAAATTCACCAGGGTGTGTCCAACGCTGTTGTTTGTAGAAATGCGGGTCTGTGGGCAATGCAGGTGGGCCACGGTTGAACGGCATGCTGGGGATGGGAGCTACACTGGGTGGCACTACACAGAAAAGTTGCGAGGGATTCGGGTTAAAGATTGGGGTGGTCATTTTTTCAGTCATTTGTGAAGTTTGAACAGCCACCAAGACTTGGTGTGACCTGGCAGCGGCCTAGAACATCGAATCGATGCTGATTCACCAGATGTCATTTATGGAAGATCCAACCACTTACTTCTGCTCTCCTTGGCAAGACTCCATGCACTGCTTGCATGGAACTATTTTGTGTTGTGCAAAATCTTATGTAAAATGAGAAGTAGATTTTGCAAAATCTAAGGGAAAGTTTCTGAAGAGAAACAATGAAGAATTGCTTGTGGTCTTATTGAGGCTGCATTTCACAAACTTGAAAAGCCAGTTTCTTTCAGTACAAGAATGTTTTGAAAAAGGGTAATTCTATTGTGCACCCCACTCAACTTCACACACCTTACCTTATATTGTCATGGGTCAAATTTACTAAATCAGTTATAACTCAGGTTCTGTTGTTGATGAAATCATAGAGAAATTGTACTTATCTAGCTTACAATAAAATAATGTATGAGCATGGTTGCTCACAAATAAGGTACTTTTTTAAAAATTTAAGTCTATATTTGAGCATAGACTCATTTTAAATTTAACCAAATTATTTTCAGCTCATTTCTGTCTGCTAGCTAAAAACAAGTTTTCTATAATTTTATTGGCAATAGTACTTTAGTCAAAACTGATTTAGTAAATTTGGCCCACTTAACCATGACTATATAAGATGAGGTGTGTGGGAAGTTGGGTGCACCTGGGGTGTGCAATAGAATGATCCTTCAAAAAAGCAAAATCTAACCAGGTTTTAAAATATTGCAAGCCTAAATGGTTGATATGGATCATGCAACATTTATAATATTTAGACATTCTTGCAAAATCTCATACAAAATGAAACAATTAGGCTGCTGGCTTCTCAAGTTTGGAAAATGCAAAGAAAAGCTAATATTTCTACTAAATTTTGGAATACCTTTACTCTCCCCTAGATTTTGCACTTGTAATTTTACATAAGACTTTGCAAGTGAAACAAAAGCATAGCTCTGGCCAAATGGCAGGTTACCAAAAACAATCATCTTCAGATGTACCATTCTGTTTTGCAGCCAGTGCCTTTTGCATTGAATAGTTGTTCTTTTCAGTAATACAATGTTCACAACATAATGAGATCCATGTATAAGCCTTTGTTTTGCAGCCTGACTCAGGTATATGGGCAACTTAAGTTTAGAAATTATCATGACCACTCAACTAAATACACTTGGCATCCACAGTAGTGCTCTATCATCTCAGCTCCTGAGTATAATATTTACAAGATACTGTACAATTAATTTGATACCTAGCCTGTTCAGTAACAACTTGAATGGTGTGAAATCGGGGGTTATATTGACACGACCAAAGAAACGGAAGTGGCAACGAAGGGACTAAGGCAACAACAAAATAATCATCCCCCCTGTCTAGCAGCACGAGCTATTCTGGCGGGTTGCAGGATCTTCACTTGGAGTAACCTTGAAGGTATCAATAGGCGGCCTGATCGGGTTTGCGGACGATTCAATGGATACACTTGATACGATGCGGTAAATATCTATCATTATTGCAATCAGTGTTGCATAAGGACGAAAGAAATGAGAAATCCAATGTACCGGTGAGGATGGTCTGGAAAGCTCCTTCGACATTTGAGGCGTCCAGCGCTGATGTTTCAATGAACGACAAGCCATTCTCCACTGTCGAGATGGTGACCTGCATATTGCCAAATGAAAACAGCAAGTTATCGACTTACTTGAGAAAGCCTTGGCCTCTTCCGTAGGTACAGCCCTGAGATGCTTCAAATCGCTTTTGTTCCCGACAAGCATGATAACGATATTTGAGTCTGTGTGTTCTCGCAGCTCCTTCAACCACCGCATCACGCCGACGTAGGTCGCATGCTTGGCGATGTCGTATACGAGGAGAGCCCCAACCGCACCACGGTAGTACCTGTTTTGTTCAGGTAAGATGGCGAACATTCTTTGCAATGATGGACTTACGCAGATGTGATTGCCCGGTAGCGTTCTTGACCGGCTTTTGGGTACGGTCAGATATTATATGATCCAAAGAGGCCGCATTGGTTCAGAACAACGCACCCGTGTCCCAAATCTGCGCCTTGACAATTTTTCCATCAACATTGATAGAGCGTGTCGCAAATTCCACACCGATAGTCGATTTGGACTCGAGGTTGAATTCGTTGCGTGTGAAACGTGAGAGTACTGCGGAGCAAGCCAGCGATGTGAGGGTTGGAATTGAGTCTCGAAAAGTAACGAATACGATTACTACATATCGCAGCATATCAGAAAGACCAGTATATGACATGATCTTGTAGAAATGTACTTACGATTTGCCGACACCGGAGTCGCCAATCAGGACGACCTTTGAGTAGAGAGGAAATGAACCTGTGAAAGATCGAAAGACTTGCATTTACTGTACCTTGAAGAGATAATCATAATTGCTTCCTTCTGTCATTGTTTATAACTGATCGTAAGTTGTGTACAAGATATGAGGTTGGTGAGTGTTCGTGATCGGAGTTCGAAGCAAGCCAATCGCTTTGGGATGTTTACTTACATCCGAGTCTATATGATGACGCTGAATGCACAACTTCCAAGCCCTGGCAGTGGCATTTGGCCACAATTCCCGTGACGCCGCGGGCAGATCAACATGATGCACCGCCCTCCAATGGTGTGGGTGTCGTGACGATGTGAAAAATGGGGCGCTCGTGGAGATACATAAGTACGGTGCCGTATTTTTTCTTTTCTTTTCTTGATGCATTTGAATGTCATGTTCGATTTCAGAAAGCGATGCTACAAGTAGTTACCCCATACTGTGCTAGCATAGGCCAGACTTCGGAGAATCTTGGTGTTAAATTATTTCATGGCCAGGAAAATAGGTAGACCAACCCTGCAGGGGTATCTCGCAGTAAGACCATAACAATGTCTCGACTGGCTCTGCTGAGCAATTGTTACAGTCGTATTGCTACTCATAGCGCACACTCGTTCCGCATCCAGTGCTAGGTCATCGATTCGATTCGCCTGCTGCCTACTACAGCTTTGAATCGTTTAACTTTGGGCCAGATGTCAATGACGATACCGGCCTTGCGGGTATCATTATTCGATTGAATGGCACTCCTACCTGGATTGGATTTCGAACAGTCTTGCGGGTTACCTTCTTATATAGTGGATACTTTGCGTGGATATGCACTATATATTAAGCTGTTCAACCAGACCGACGTTGGTTTGCTTGGATCATCGCAGCAACCCGTTCTTATGCGGGATATCTCGCAAAATTTTCAATCTTGCGCTCAACAATGCACATTTTATGATGCCCACCTACATACGTATTATCAGGGTGAGTCTAGGTTCTACTTGTCTGCCTTCCACTGGCAGCCCATATAGAATCCAAACTAGTCTAGCTCACCTTTGTCTTCGCTCCATTCAGGGCTAATACGTTCGGGTGCTTTGCTTGTATCCCGACCTCATTTTACCTCAGACAGCCGGCGCCATGGATAAGGGTGAATTGCAGCTGTTTTAGAGGCCAGACGCGCCCCAAGCACCACCACAGTGTTGTCCCCATCCTCATCTTTACGGTGCGTAAAACCACTCTTTCTAAAGTTACGGATCGCAACCCCTGTTTATTGGTCCACATCACCAGGGCTTTACGACTTCAGTTACATCGTCGACGTGGTATTGTGGGGTTGAAATGGTGTGCATGGACTCCCACAATGTTTCTGCGAATGAATAACCGCATCCCCGTACCTATATAATCACTCAATGTGCCACTCATCTCCCCCGATCAGCGGTGTTCTTGCTGTTGCAGTCTTTCATGAGCACGAAAACACCATTGACTACAATGTTGAGCGGTCCGTAGATAATGTGTCCTGCGGAAAGGACAATAGGTAGATGGAAACATTTGCTTGCAAAGGAATTGGACAAACATATGATTATCTATACCTCAGCCATCTATATCACCAGCTACTCTTTCTCTTTAACCGGCTCTTCCATCAAGACGTCACCACAAGATGAGGTAGGCGTATGAGCAATAAATGGATCGGAAACTTCCCTGTCTTCCGAAGACGGCTGAGCTGCAGAAGACATTTTGGCTTTCGTGTCGCGATGTGTATCCAGTAAACAAACACCCATCGCTTTCATGAACGCTTCAAAAGTGAAGGTGGTTCCTTCCTCTATAGGAGCAGCCCGTGGTTGTTCATGTTCATCGGCCAACATCGTTATCATCGGGCGCAGCCACGCTTTGGGTGATCCGAGGCCAGCAGGCTCCCTCATGATTGAAAACCACTTATCATACTCAAACACCACGTGTTCCTTGCATGCAGGCCATTCCATCATGTTACGATCCCCAACCGTCAGTCCAGTGGGGTCATCCCACAAGTCGAACCGACCCATGATCCATAAAAAAATATAAAGAATTGATTCAAGGTCGTGTCGATACAAAATCGGAGTGTTTAAGTCGACAAGCCGTTTAGAAGCGATAAGCCTGTCAATGGCGATAAACTTGTCCGACCCGAGTTCGGTCCAGCGGCGGTAATTCCGGAGAACTGGCTCATCAGAAAGCAACGGATCGCAATCGACAAGCATGCCAGAGACTTGTCTGGTCTTTTTGTTCCGCATGAACATGACCTGATTAGGCGTGAGATATCCATAAATCGTCCCCTCGCGTGCGTACGCGAGATGGTGACCTACATAATCAGAACGAAGTTCAGAAAATGGATAATTGGAATGAAACGTATGTGACGTACAAGTAACGATGTCGATAAATATTGTTTTGAATTCTTTAAGAGATGTCAGACCAGCCATCCTTTCGAACAGCATGGTTTGCTCAAGTTCGTCCGCTGGCAGAGGGGTGGCTGCAGCTAGATCAACCTCATCAACTGACACCCGGACACTGATATCCTGACTGGAATATGCAAGAGCGCTGCTTGATGACATATCGGGTTGAGGGATATCATATTTATTGCTTATGTCGGTTTGTGGGTTACAGAACACAGGATTCTCGAGGTTTCCAGCTGAAGGCGTTTTGCCTGGGACCTTTGCGGACTGTAAAGAGGCTTCGTGGTTGTCGTCAGGCAATGAATTCTTCACGGCAGCCGCGTGATAGACGTCGTCAACGATTTCGAGTTCGAAAGGTAGAGACAAGTCTAGATCTTTGTCGCTATCAGGGAGTGGTATCGCCATCGCTTTGAAAAGCTCCAAGTCGTTATGCCCCATGAAAGTTGGCATCGTACCGACGAGGCCAGGCGAACAAAGGCCGCCTCGTGTCCGTTGACGCAGCAGGTATATAACCTTCATACGTAAGTATGTACGATCCAGCGAAACGGTCACACACGCCAGAAGTTGGAACACATTGAATCAACTTGTTCATTGTTCAAACCATTGGCCGTTGCATAAAATGAATTCGCCTGAACACGTGACAGTACTAGATAAAGGGCAATATCTATACCTGGTCATCACCGTCGTCTACTCTTGGTCTTTCAACCAGCTCTTCCGTCAACACGTCACCGCTTGATGAGATCGGCAGTAAATTAATAACTTCGCCCACTTCCAGAGACGGCTCGGCTGCAGAAGACATTTTGGCTTTCACGTCGCAATGTGTATCTGGCAGAGGGACACCCATCGCTTTCAGAAACGTTTCCAAAGTGAATGTGATTCTGCCCTCTGTAGGAGCAATTTGCGAGCGTTCATCAGCCAACAACTGGTACAGCCACAGTTCAAATTCAACACCCCCCATCCCGCCGTCGACGCCTCGGGAAAGCCTTGAAAAAACCTTAATAATGGATTGGAAGTCGTGTCGATAGAAAGCCGGAGGGTCTGTGTTGAGACAGTGTTCATCAGCTATGTCAAGGGACATAAATGTGTCCGACCGGAGTTCGGTCCAGCGGCGGTAATTCCGGAGAACTGGCTCGTTAGAGAGCAACGGATCGCAATCGACAAGCATGCCAGAGACTTGTCTGGTCTTCTTGTTCCGCATGAACATGACCTGATTAGGCGTGAAAGATCCATAAAGCGTCCCCTCGCGTGCGTACGCAAGATGGTGACCTACATCGCCGGCAGATGCAGAATGAAGTTCAGAAAATGAATGAAACTTATGTGACGCACAAGTGACGACGTCAATAAATATTGTTTTGAGTTCTTCAAAAGACGTTTGACCCGCCATCCTTTCAAACCACATGGTTTGCTTAAGTTCGTCCGCTGGCAGAGGGGTGGCTGCAGCTATATCAACCTCATCAACTGATACCCCGGCACCGATGTCCTGATTGGAATTTGCAAGAGCGCTGGTTAATGGCATAGTGCCCTCGGGTTGAGGGATACCACATTTATCGCATATGTCGGTTTGTGGGTTACCGAACGCAGGATTCTCGGCTCGGAGGTCTCCAGTTGAAGGTGTTTTATCTGGAACCTTTGCGGACTGTAAAGAGGCCTCTGGGAAATCTTCGTGGTTGTCGTCAGGCAGCGAATACTTGGCGGCATGATTGACGTCGTCAATGATTTCGGGTTCGAAAGGCAGAGACAAGTCCAGATCGCTGTCACTATCAGGGAGTGGTATCGCTCTGAAAAGCTCTAAGTCGTTATGCCCGATGAAAGTTGGCATCGTACCGATGAGGCTATAGGCGAGTAAAGAAAGATGCAGCCGGAGGTATACAGCTGGAAACACTCGCAGAACTACCAGTGGGGTTGTGCCGGGTCTCTCACAATTACACCACTTCTATCAGCTGAGGACAGAATATCATCAGTACTACGTCGTATACTAATGCACATTGGTCACTGGGTGTTGATCTCATGCTTGTTGCTCTCATGGCCGCAAAACTCGGTGCATTGCTCAACGGCTTGTTACGATTTCAGATCCTCCGTTAGCCTTCCTTCAGTTGTACATTTTCCTGCCCCTCTTTATATAAGTTACTTTCCGACTCCTGGGGAAACAATGCAAACCAGTTCACAAAAGCCAAAGAGGAAGGATGTGCTGATTGTAAGAGGCTCGAAAGGTTGGAAGTCATAGTTGGTGCCACTTGACAAGTATACTGAAAGTTGATCAACGGTATGCTTTATTGTCTTTTTTCATTCTCGTTGTCGTCTCGTTCTTGCATTCAGGAATCAGGTATTTTGTTTGACAACCTCAGAACCTAAGGAGATCAATCAAAACTGGCTTCATCCCCACTGAATCGTTGCGAGATCAACCTACGGAAGGATTTTTGGATTGCTGCCATCGGAACTGACCGCTTTGTGGGAGTCGAAAAGCCAGCGCATCAAGATTCTGCGTCCTGGGGTTCAAGACTGAGAAAATGATCTATCGTAGACTTGGAACTGACGGTTACTGACAAATCACGAGAACATGGCTTCAAAAATAATAGGGTGGTCATCTGCACGCCAGGAGGAAAAGAATGTGTGTTGGGAGTTACGAGTGTGGGCGGCTAGTGTTGGTACTCATAGTAATGGTGTTGCAAAAGGCGCTACACTAGGGCTGCTGCGCAGATATATTCTTGGGAGCCGGTTGGTTGCCATCAACGTCACAAGAAATTTTCGTTTCTATCTTCGGTGGGTCTGGGAGACAGACTCCCATTGCTGCCATGAACGTTTCGTAAGTGAGGATCGTCTCATCCCCCTTGGTTGGCTGCAGGCTTCCACGTTGGTCATCCAAGAGTTTCAACATCGGGCTCAACCACTCTTTCAACACATGGAAGCCGTTCCCCATCCTAGTGAAAAGTTTTCGAGCTCCGCCATAACGACCCGCGGTAAAATACGGTCTTCTGGGGAAATCGTCGTACCGGGACTCAAGTAGTTGGTTACTGCTCGACCTGGAATCGTTCATTGCTTTGTTTGCAACATCCTGGAACCTGAATCGAACCGTACACCACAGCAAAACGTAGAAAATCGACTCGAGGTCATGTCGATAGAGAGGAGTAATTGGATCAAGGAAATCGTCTGACGAGAATCTGGATGACACTTTGTCTATATGGCGGTACTTTTGGAGAGCTTGTTCAGAGGAAAGTAGCGGATCACAATCGACAAGCATGCCAGTGACTTGTCTGGTCTTTTTGTTTCGCATGAACATGATCTGGTTGGGCGTGAGAGATCTATAAAGTGTCCCCTCGCGTGTATACGCAAGGTGGTGACCTAGGCATCGCCAACGAGCGCAGAGGGAGTTTCAGAGATAGATGGTTGGAATGAAACCAGCACAACCTACATGTGACGATGTCGATGAATACCGTTTTGAATTCCTCGATGGACACCAGACCAATCAACTTCTCGAACAGGTTGGTTTGCTCAAGTTCATCCTCCGGGAGAGGTATGGCAGCTGCTTGGTCAAGCTCATCGACTGGGTCACGGCTGCTTGTGTCGACGTCATTGGCTGATAAAGCCCCAGCCCCACCCGGGAGCTTTGTAAATGGTATAGAGGTTTTGGGAAAGTCGTCGTCGTTATCTTCGGGTAATGGGGTCATTGCGGCCTCGTACATCTGCAAAAGCTGCCGAACGGAGCCGACTCCTACGGTGCCGAGTGCTTTGCAACGCTTGCAGTTCTAGGGGGAGTTGACACAATGACTTCATGCGAGAGGACGAACGCACAGTTAAATTTTCACCCGATGCCATTGGAGGGTCAAAAATAATGTTTGATGGTTCACAGTGCTTCAGCCACCGTTGTCAGCTCGGACTTCGTCTCATCCACGATGCAACAGGGTTCCTATTACTGCATTCTAGGCGGCAATGAGCCAGGTATCTACAACGCACGGTAATGTTCCGATATCTTCCAATCCATCATAACGATTTACGTCTTGGATCACAATCTTGGAATGCAGACCGAATTTACCCACCCACACAACCAGCATTTTCCCCATCGTTGTCAAATGCACAACTCACCAAGAGGCAGAGGATGTGCACACGTTTCAAAAAGTCATCGAACGGCTTGATCCTAACCTGGACAATGGGGCGATAATAGCCTCGCTCGTTCAGTCAGAGGAGGGCACTGCGGTACTTCGGAATTCTACGAAGTTCTACGGTGTATTGGTTGGGATGCCGATGGGTATTTACCTTGACTAGTGCGTTGCATGTAATCTTGCTTGTTGTTCAATTTACTCATCACAACTCGCAGCAAAGATATTGAATGGTTATTTAGTACCAGGATTTCCCGGAGATTAAAAAAACTTGACACCTTTCTCGATGCCGTGACCTACTTGTCTACCAACGGTCATTTTACCACTGTGACCGCATTTTTAAACAACTATCGAGATCAACCTGTCGATTCCGGTACTGCAGGGGGCCTTAACATTCCTGTCTCCCTCACGCCACGTAAGTAATATCATGACTTGTGTTACATTGGATGTACGTTACTGAAATACTACTGTGTAGAATCTCGACCGTCTTCGCCTGGTCGCACGGTGTCCACTGCAGCGACTGGTTCTGTCGGTTCAGTGACTCAAACCACTTCTTCGACACCAACTCCTGCGCCGTCCATAACACCCGTATTCCAGCATATTCGATCTCTCAGTGGCATTGTAACCTCTCTTACGCAGCGACCAGCAGTCCAGTCTGCCGATCATCTCGTAGTCCCTGCACTTGGTCCAGCTGCAAACAAATACCTTTCAGCACATGGGTATACTATTTCGGCTATCCATCACATCGATCACGCTGTTTCCACCAGCAATGATCTTGCAGATTTTATTGGCTATCTTCATCCTAGAGGAATGGCGTGGACTGAAATAACTTATTTGTGGGATCTTATCCATGCTCACAAGTAAATATATTTTGTAACTTATGTAGCTATCATGTGTTCTGTTGTAAACTTATTTGCTTGTTTGATTACTTACGTACCCTCCTCCCGTTCGCAGATGACCGGGCATTTGCTGCACTACGATCACTTCGCCTGGCTGTGCGGTCCCTTGATCCCTATCGTAAGCGCACCGCTATCCTTCTCAACTCCCTCATATTCACCAGTACAACCCATCGTAACAGAGACAGTTTATCACTTACACACTCTGCACGGTATCTTCGTCGCACACATCCACGAGACTGGAGTCCTGCCGCCCTCAGTCCTTGCCGCTTCTCACTTCCGCTGACGCCCATGGCCGCTGGTCAGCATAGCAACCACGTCTTGTGTGAACCTCCGTTACTGTGCAACAAGTCCTGTAGCAATGACTGCTTCGTTTTGTTTTCGATATCGACCGTGCGTCGTACTTGACCATAATAATAAATCATTAACGTTGACGTGTGCGTGCTTCTGCAGATCACCCCACATTGGAGCTTAATTGATCCAAGTGTGTTCTCAGCGTTGCCCTCGACATCCTTCCCTGCGATCTGGCAACTATACGTTCAAACCCGCCAAGAAATGTCCCTTGCATATTTAACTAATTCGCAGATACTTAACCTCCGCCAGACGATTACCATAGATGTCATCGTCAAAAGCCTTCAGAAGATGCCCCGCTGTCGAGTCTAACAGGTAACCTCGCACTCACACATTTTTCCAATTCATGATGTTGTTTCTCCCCCTCTGGTCTTCGCTCTCCCTTCGTGATAATTCCAATGCGTTGTCAGCACACCCTGGGGAGAACTGCCTCATCGGACTGGATGCTCTTCTCTCTTTGGACAGCGCAAATGTGGTCTCAGACCTTTCTGAACTCTGCTGACCGATATCCTCTATGCGCCGTTTCTCCAATGAACACAAAGTTCAAACAACAGTGCGTAGCTGATTTACATGACTTTTCATGCCTATGTTAGCGTGGTTGTGGGGTGACAACAAGAGTTCCTGGTGCGAATTTACGCTTTTGGAGTGCCAAGTACGGTGGACGGTGCGATGGGGCTAGTGGGGGTGGAGGCAGAGGCAGAGGCGACAACCTCAGCTCTGTTTTGGGATGGATGACTTGCTGTTGTGATGTCCACATGGCGAAGAGATTAGACGTGTAACTTAACACACAATCCTTATTTTTTTGTTGGGGGGGGGGGCTGAGAGATTCGGTGCATGTAAAGTGTATTTTATTCAAATTTGCAATGTATAGGTTCTCGTTCATATTATTATCATCCAAATTTGTTGTCTTCGCCCACACTACGGTAAATCTTTATTGCGTCTCACACTGGTTGTCATTAAAACCCATTTCTCAGAGGATATGAGCGGCACCATTTGATTCCTCGGGCATAACAATATTTTAGTTTGCGTCAATAGCGGAACTCGTTGTATCGATAGCACGAAAACATATCGTGAGTTAATACAGCAAATGGACATAGGCAAAGCAAGATAGTGCTGCAACAATTCTCGTTCAACGAGGGTCCTGATGTTTCCTTCGATCGTCATCCCGTTCGAAAAAAAAATTCTGTTGTAGGCAATTGACCTCATGCAACTTCGGAATATTCAGGTGGACTCCGTGCTTTTCGTGCGGATCGAGAAGGCGATGAGGAATGTACCACAGATGTACTTGCTGTCACAGATGATTGTCCTTCAGCCGATGCTGAAAAAGTATGGGTTGTTCTTCAGAATATCATAAACAGTGCACACTATAACATGGTACATACGCAATGGCTCGGGTATCAATGGGGCTATGTTCCACGGCACTGTTGTGAATGTTGGCACCACGAATGGTGCAGCCTGAAGTCCCTCTTCTTCAACACGTGGTCGTCTTAGCAGTCTGACTACGAGGAAGATCGCAGCCGCGAGGCAGATTACCCCAACACCAGCTGCGACAGCGATGCCTATCGTTGGTCCCAGGGATAATTTACTAGAACTAGTCGCATGAACAGACTGGGTTGGAAGGCTTGTGCTTGTTGGTGGCTGAGAACTTGAAGACCTGTGATAAATTCAAAGGCGGCAGACAACAATTAAAAAAATAAAAATAAAAATAAAAACAAGAGGAAAGAAAGACGTACCCTGGTGCTGAGGTAACTACACGCAGATACTCAAAGTACAGATATGTTGGCTGGAAAGAAGGAACAAAGGTGATAGTGAGCGTGTGGTTAATAGACGGGTCCAGACCCAATGAGGTCCAAGCTGTGTAAGGTTGTTGCACAATATGAAATCCAAGACCTGTCGATGTGTTGACCAGGACTGTGTGAGAATCAAGGTTGACGTTGAATGCTGCCCCGTTGTTGTCTAAACAGCAATGAAGTTCGATTGCGGATCCGTAAAAGCTAAAGGAGAACGTCGGTCTGAACAAGGGATTGGGTAAACATGTCCCTCGTTGCTGAAAGCGGAATAGAAAGTCCCTTACATGACATTCCCGTAGCTTGGACTAGGACCGGATGTGATTCTAATGGCCTCGCCATCCACAACTACGATATCTCCCCTTCAGCGAATCAGTCAAGGAGAAAATACAGGCCAGAAGGTCAAGGATAGATAGACTTGCCATGTCCCCGGGCAAGGTTCCTGAGAGACGATGTGAGAGGTTAATCCACAATATGGAGGCTCGTATAAGATGCGCGGATCCGAAGGAAAGATTTGGTCCACCGATTGGGCCGTTGAAATATTGGTGAGAGAAGCAAGAAAGGCGCTCAAAGTAAGTAGCCACAGTGCCATTGGCAGACGGAACGATTTTGCTGCTTTAAGAAGAGCCCTGTAGAAACCTCATTAGCCTGACAGACGCGAAGCCCATACAACGACCTGCCTTTTCGAGATGGTTCCCTGTGCAGTCGATCTTCGTCGCCATGTATCTTGGGCAACCCACGTTGGACGAAGTTCGGCAATCTCCGTTGTGTGAGTATATCAATTCAAGACATACGTATTGGCGCACTGTCACCTGAAAAGAAGCAAAAGAGGGAAAAGTCGTATGGTATCCACTGCGTAAAATACTAGCTCACCCCTTCGTTATTGTTATTGCTGAAAGGTAAATGCAGTGGTATCTAACCTGTTGTGAGTAACTGTTAGCAAGCTACACAGCGAACGAAGAGGAGACTGCTGCAAGATTTGCTCGTACCTGTCGTCTCGAAAAGGCAGGTCGTTGTCATCATGGAGCGTTATCAACGAGCGTGCAGTCCCATCAGACACGAGGTGACTAGTTTTGGAACAATGCCCATCTCAAAGCGAATCATAAGCGCTGTTGGATACATTTCCGAAGGACCTGGTCCGATGGCTGTGTGTTCTGTCCTCAACTTCACGTCGCTGTTGCAGTCGACAAGAGTTCTAGTAGCTAAGTTTACAACATCAGCACTAATCACTGAACCACTTTGATAGGACATTAGTTACAGACAGCCAAGACAGGGCCTACAGAAGCCAGAAACCATGCAAGAATTCGGTGACTCCAGGCTTGTCCTTAGATTGTGACACCCTTCGTGCAGCAGGTTCGTAAATGGTTTTCCAAGTCATGACGTCGGCGCAAGCTCCCATTTCACGTTTACTCCTTCCCCACCCAATCGTCTCACAATCCCTTCGCCTTCCAATTTACGAAGGTGCAATGTTATGCCGCGTGCAGCTGACAACCACAACGACACTGGGTATGCCGTATAGATGTGAGAAACAATTGCCCATGTAGTCCAGGCACCAGTTTCATCGGGTGACGGTTGACCCTCCTGAAGGGGAGACTTGGGCGGCAATTTCAACAATTGCACAATCTGGTCTTCCCTTTCCAGACGGTGCTTGATATATGAGCTGATAAGATTTGGGCCATCGGGGACGACAGGCCCATGCCCCGGGTAGAGTAATGTGAATTGCGTCGTCTCTGAAGTGTTTTGGTATCGTGCCCTGTTGAAATATATCATCTTGTGGAGACTCGCGAAGTAAATGGCCAGATCCTCAAATACGGTTGTTCCTTGTCCTAGAACGGTATCGGCGGTAAAAAGGGCCTGGTCTTCGCGAAGGTAAAGGCAAATGGAATCGACAGTATGACCAGGGGTGTGCAGTACCTGTAGCGAAGGTGATGATGCGGAGCCGTCAAGTGCAGGCCCGAGAGAGAAGACTTGTGAGTCATGAAGATCGTGAAAGGGAGAGCCGTTTGGACTTGGAGTAAAAGAGCCTGGGACTAGTGAGTCCAATTTAAAACTGCTTTCGGAAATGTCGGACAGGGGAAATTTATGGAGGCGAGGAGGCTTGAATAAAAGCGGGCTGTTTCTCTCATCCCACAAGCGCTGTAGGAGAGAAAGTACGGAGGGAAGTCCACCGACATGATCGTGATGGTGATGAGATATAATGATGTCAGATATATCAGGCTTGTCTGAGTTGTGTGGTCTGGCTGTCTCCCGTAAGGCTTTCTCCAGGACGAGAACATATTGTTCACATCCTTCCCCTGTGTCAATGAGAGTATACGGGTTCTGTTGTCCAACGATATACGTGTTCGTTCCTGGCCATTTTTCAGTCCACCTTAACTACAAGGTGAGGGCGACGTTACCCTGAAGTGTGAACTCTCCTGGGTTCTACAAGAGGTAGAAATTAGTTAAAGGCTAGCCTTGGTATGGGAGACATGCCTGTCCCAGCACCCTCACTACACGTTCGCTCAACTGCAGATATGTCAGAAATATTCAATTCCATGCTGGTAAAAACTTACCCTCACAATGGACTCGAGCGATTCGAGTTTGTTCATGACTCGGCGTCCAAACATTTCCAAACAATCGACTGACAATTTCAAGTTCTTCCAATACGTTGTCAAAGTAATGTCATCTTCACCGAATGTACATGCACCCAAAAGAAAGAGGTACGCTCTTTTCAGAGGCTTTGAGATGTTTCTAATTCTATTTCCAGGTCACGTTCAGCGTCATCTCAGGACGGCACCGTACCTCCAACTAGCCGTCGTCGATCACAGTCTCCGTCTGCCTCACTCCACGTAGAACTCCCAAAGGTTAACGATGCTGATCCAATACGACGAGCGGAGAGAGAACGTCAACTTGCTGCCCGTGTAGCCGCTATGGAGCTTGAAAAGCTGGAAAAGCCAAGGGAGAAAAAGTCCGATACACAGGAGGAATTCGCAAAGTTGATTAATTCTCGTTCTGGTGGTGTTTACATGCCGCCCGCCCGCCTGCGCGCATTGCAACAGGCGGCGTCGAGCGACAAGACCAGCCAAGAATACCAAAGACTCTCTTGGGACGCCTTGCGGAAATCAATCACGGGTATTGTCAATCGAGTCAATATTGCCAACATCAAACAGATTGTCCCGGAGCTTTTTGCCGAAAATCTAGTACGAGGAAGAGGTCTATTTGCGAGAAGCATCATGAAAGCCCAGGCTTCAAGTTTGCCATTCACTCCTGTCTTTTCGGCTCTTGTTGCAATCATCAATACCAAGCTTCCTCAAGTTGCCGAACTTCTGCTTATTCGGCTAGTCAGTCAATTCAGACGTGCTTTTAAGCGCAATAACAAAGTTGGTCTCATCTTTCTTCATCGGAGTTGCTATATCTGGTACTCAACGTTGGCCCATTCACAGATTATTTGCAATTCCACTACAACATTTATCGCCCATTTGGTTAACCAAGCCGTTGCTCATGAAATCATTGCCCTTCAAATTCTGGTCCTTCTTCTCGAGCGTCCCACCGATGATTCCATCGAGATTGCTGTTGGCTTCATGCGTGAAGTCGGCGCCTTCCTCACAGAAAATTCCCCAAAAGCCAACGCCACCGTATTTGAGCGCTTCCGCGCTGTCTTGAACGAGGGCAGCATCAGCCAGCGTGTTCAGTACATGATTGAAGTGCTAATGCAGGTGCGCAAGGACAAGTATAAAGATAACCCGATTCTACCGGAAGGTTTGGATCTGGTCGAGGAGGAGGAGCAGATCACCCATCAAATACAACTCGAGGAAGACCTTCAGGTGCAAGAAGGCATAAGTATGTTTGCCTTTCATCGTCTGTGTATTCTTATTTTATTCACTGGCTCGACGCTAGATGTCTTCAAGTTTGATCCCGATTTCCTGGAAAACGAAGAAAAATATAAGGCTATCAAAGCTGAAATTTTAGGCGAGGGTTCCGACGAGGAATCAGGGTCTGAGGAGGATGATGAAGAAGAGGAAGAAGAAGGTTGGCATTCATGCTCTGGACCAATGAAACGCTGCTGACTTTTTTGTAGCCATGGAGACAGAAGAAGGAATTCTCGATCGCACAGAAACAAATCTTGTCAACCTGCGCCGTATCATTTATTTGACGATCATGAATGCCCTTAACTACGAGGAGGCCGTTCACAAGCTGTTGAAAGTTCAGCTCCAGGAAGGACAAGAGGTATCTCGTTCGCTTCGTCTGTATGAATATGCTTTGACTCACTCCCCTCCGCAGATAGAACTGGTCAACATGATCATCGAATGTTGTTCTCAAGAGCGGTCCTATTCAAATTTCTACGGACTTGTCGGTGAACGATTCTGTAAGCTCAACCGTGTCTGGACAGACTGCTTTGAAACAGCATTTGGGAACTACTATTCTACCATTCATCGCTACGAGACGAACCGCCTACGCAATATTTCACGTTTCTTTGGACACCTCGTAGCCACTGATTCTATTTCCTGGGCCGTGTTTGAATGCGTGAAGATAAACGAGGATGACACAACATCGAGTAGTCGCATTTTCATCAAGATCTTAATGAACGAGATGATGGAGTCCATGGGACTGAAGGCCCTTGCAGAGAGGTTCAAGGACGAAGAGGTGAAGCGGAGTTGCAGTTCAATGTTCCCGATGGATGTCCCTAAAAATACCCGGTTCGCTATCAATTACTTTACCAGTGTTGGTATGGGTATCGTCACGGAGGAAATGAGGGAATATTTGAAGGTTTGTGATCAATTTCTTTTCCTGAAGAAGCATTGATTTTGTTTCGGCTCTAGAACGCCCCCAAACTCATCATGGAGCAACGGCGAGCGATGTTGGAAGCATCATCGTCATCCTCAGATTCATCTTCTGATTCATCGGACTCTGACTCCGACTCTGACTCGGAAACAGAGAGTGAGTATACCAAGGACTCCAGGGATAGGCATCGCCGTAGCCGTCGTACTCCATCACCGCCTCCACGACGTGGAAGTGAGAAGTCAAGATCCCCACCACCCCGCGGTAGGTATCCTTCTCCGGCCCAACCACGACGAGGGCGTGAGACGTCAAGGACCCCGCCGCTTCGGGGTAGGTATCCCTCTCCCTCCCCGCCCCCACTGCGACGAGGGCGTGAGACGTCAAGATCGCCGCCGCCACCTCGGGGCAGGTATCCTTCGCCCTCTCCGCCCCCACCACGGCATGAGCGTGAGCGTGAGGCGTCAAGATCTCCGCCCCCCCGAGGCAGGTATCCTTCTCCATCCCCACCCCCGCCACGGCGTGGACGTGAGAAGTCAAGATCCCCAGCACCTCGCGGCAGGTATCGTTCTGCTTCTCCTCCCGCACTTCCGGTACCATCGCGGCACCGTGACATCGAGAAGGCTAAGGCTGGTGATGGAAATAGAGACAGGGGTGTTGTTCGTCGGAGGGATTCACCTCCTCATATGCACGCGAGCGAAAATGGTGGGAGGAGATCTCCTGATAGGCGTGAGCGTCGGAGAAACCGTTCCCCTCCTTCACCTTCACCGACCCCACCCCCTCGCGCCAGGTATCCAGGCCGGCGCCCCTCTCGATCTCGAACTCCGTCCCGGTCCCGGTCTAGGTCTAGGTCTCTGTCTCGGTCGCGGTCTCCTCCGTCTCGATCCCGATCCCCACCACGCAAGGATTATGGGAGAAATGCTCGTGGCCCTCGTGGTGATTCCCCCGACCGTGGTAAATACGGTAGAGAAAGGGATGTTCCACGAGATGGAAGAAAGGTTTCGCGCTCGAGAGATGGAGAGCAACAACAGCAACAACAACAGTATGGAAGAGAGGAACCGCGAGATGGTAGAAGGGTTTCACGTTCAAGAGCAGGAGGTAGGGATGGCAAGGGTGGTGGTCTACGAGATGACAGGAGGGTTTCACGGTCGAGAGAGAGGGATAGGGAGGCGAGGTATGGGAGTCGAAGGCGATAAAATTAGGTTACCTTTGTATGGCCCACTGGTCGTGCGATCCAATCAGAACAGTATTTTGTGTGGATGAGTCTCTCGGTGACCAAGTCCACTTCTCATGTAAACAATTGATATTCTCTACCTTGCGAGATAAATAAAAAGAGTTAGCTTGTTCTTTCTAGGCTTGCCAGTACGAGTAAAGGAACTAGGAATGCAGATCTACTGTGAGATCTACTGTGTCTTCTAGTAATGCAGCGTCTTCTAGCAATGCAGATCTACTGCGTCTTATCCTTCTTCGACTTCCGCCTCACGACCGTGTTCCATTGTCCACCAAAATTCTTGATAGTTCGCACAACGAACAAGATTGACAATAGTAAAGCACACGCTGCCCTTGCGGTGTCTGGGTCCACGGCCTCCACGACAGTCGTCTTGCCCATGGCAGAGGGAATGGGGCCGTTAGATCCTACTCCTACCCCTGCCCCTGCTCCTCCCAAGAAAAGCACGAGGAGGGAATGTGCCTCTGCCCAGAAAGGCTGGGCGTGCGTGAGGAGGGCGTAGAGCCCTGTTACGAGGGGTGCACACCAGATGTCCGTTGCGGTCCAGCCGTACGGGAGGAGCTCTGGGGGCGTGGTGAGCGTGAGGGGCGTTGGGTGGAGGAAGGAAAAGAGATTGGTAAGGAAGAACCCGCCGTTGGCTGTCACCTTGATTGAAATATGTGTTTCAGTTGCTTTTTGAGGTTGATATATGACGTACTAGAGATGTGAGCAGGAGTGTCCAGGGCGAGGAGGCTAATTGCGGAGAGGTGTTGGTGATTACCGCCGGCGGTATGAGAGAGCAGAGCAGCATGGCGCGGGTGAGTCCATCGAGGACTGCTAGTGGGAGCTCCGTGTGTAGAGAGGGCGACGGGATGACAGGGATGGTATCGATGATGGCTTGGGCAGCGGCAAAGAGTGCCGGGAAAACCCCGGATATGACATACGAAGGGGGTACGCCGAGGAGGGGTCCTGTTTTTGTTTTGACTTTTTTTGTGAGTATTAGCTAGTGAGATTGGGAAGTGACGGACCTGTCATTGTCTCGCCGCCATACACGACAGTAAGTGTGGTTGAGACCCTCCGAACGAAGGAGCTGTCTTCGAGGGAGAATTTCCCATGCTTGGCGATGTGTTGGGTGTACAGAATCTCCCTCATCTGTCGAAGTGCGAGGCAAAGACGGAGAGCGGCGAGGACATCGAGAGAGCTGACATTGAGGCTGAACCAAGTGAATGGGGGGATTGGCTGGAGGGTATAGTGGAATACACGGATGAGCGGGGACAGGAGGAGGACCAGGTCCATGGAAGGGAAGAGAGAGAAAGGAAGAACGTTGTTCGATGGTGTAGTGGCTGTAACGGCCCCAAACCGGGAATGCGAGGTCGGTTGTTCTCAGCGGCAAAGCTCACGAGTGCGCTGGATCAAGACTGTCCCCTCCAGAAAACTTGGTTTCCACAATTCCCCCGCTTCGAAAGGAGTGGCTCGGATTTGGAATAATCGGTCCTTGACTGGCCAGGGAAGAAATTCCGCAACCAGCAGGATTGCCCGAGTTAGTCTTCGGAGACCAGGACTCGTCGTCAGTTCGCGCTGTGGGTCGTGCCTCTCGCAAACCTTTTTTATTTTCATTTTTAGTTTTACTATGCACTCGAGAGAGATCTTGGATGTCGAAGATCACGACACAAGACAGCATCGAATTCGTGCGTACTTGTTTGCTTTTTACATTGGTACATCTGAAAACCAATGTCTCTCTGTAGAAAGTACACTGCAGAAATTGAATTCTTCGAGCCCCACGAAAGCCGACGTGGAACCACACAAGTTTGATTTTGGCGAACGGAGGACTTGCGCAGTTGAGCCGCCTTCCGAACGTGTGTTCTCTCCTACGGCATTCACCACCCTTACACTCACCCGTCGCACACTAGTACTTTCTCGCGTACAGACCTTTTTACCCCAAATCGAAGCATCAAATGCGATCCTCGCCCAGCGGGTCCAAGCGGACCCGAAAAGCGTTGACATCGAAGCTCTGGAAGAGAACGATACCCAGGTCATCGAGATGGTGCGGTTCCGGTGCTCGTCGTGATTGTTCTGTTCTGACAAAACTGGGCAGAATCTTGGATTGGGAGTGTTTGAAGACCGGAGCAACGAGGATTCGGATGAATCCATGCCGAGTGCCTCGTCGTCGGACGACAGCTCCACATCGTCCGAGTCGTCCGACTCTGATGAGATATCACCATGATTGATAATTACCGGCTATTGTGGTATACGGGTGCTCTCCATCCTCGCCGAAATTTATTACTAGAGACTTGGAGTGAATTTACAAGAGTCACGAGTTGTTACCAATTCTGACGCGCTTTGCCAGGCCAGCCTGTAAGCTGTAAGCACTTATAATGCACATCATAAACCTCGTGGCCCATCGTTTTTCCCTGGGTCTTTCGCTTCCGTGCACCTGGGCTCTTCACGCTCCATCTTCCCCCCAGCATGGATCCGTACTCCCCCCAGCATCAAGCACCCTTCTGCTCCATCCTCAGTCCTATCATTGATAGTCCGCTATCGGCCGGACCTCATCGCGATGAACCGGTCGACGTAGACGCTAGAGCACCTGCTCCAAAGAAGCGTCGAAAGTCGTCCGTCGTTGACCCTGCACAACAGAAATTCAGGCGAACGCGAGGACGGGGGAAGCTGCGCCAGCTCCCCGAGATGCCATTGGACATATTATACGAGGCACGCTCCTTCTCCGTAGCAGAATCGAAGACACTTGAAAAAGAAAAATACATATCTTGCAGGTATTCGGCCACTTGGATCCGTTCGATCTCCTTCATCTCGCTCGTACCACCAAGACGTTGCGTCGCATCCTGATGACCCGATCAGTCACATTCCTTTGGAAAGAGGCCCGCTCAAACATCGATGGCTTCCCACCTTGTCCTCCGGACCTGGCAGAGCCCCAGTACGCAAATCTTGCATTCGATTCACACTGCTACGTATGTCCTTTTTTTTCATTCACGTCTTGAGCCAACATTGCTGGCGTTCCATTTCATTTCAGTATTGTCTCTCTCCCCATACACCCAAGATCATGTGGGCCTGCCGTGTCAGATGTTGCAAAAATTGCCTACCTGAAGAGTGAATGACAATTCTTTTTTTCCTTCAACTTTTTCATCATATCACATTATATCACAAAATGGCTCATAAAAGGAATTCTACCACTAGATTTGTCCCAGAACACCGCCTGTACATGATAAACCTTCCTCCGTCTCTATTTCGTTTCTTATCATCCATTTATCACGAACATGATCGGATCAGTAAGTCGACAAAGCTTTCCCTCTTCCCCTCTTTTGATATTCCGTTATTCACCTCACAATTTAAATGTAAGGGTGCCGTAGAAATCGCCAGCTTTTCAGCATCCGTCAAGCAGTAGCCCTGGGTCGAGAGTACGAACAAGTCCGGGGTGACCCTGTATTGCTGCAGCATTGGGAAGAAACCAAACACCAGGCCGCTTTGGATCGACAAGCGGTGGGTAACGTGCATGGCTTTATTCTGACAAAAAAAACTGATCTTTTGTATGCGTGCAAAAATTTCTCACGCAATCACAAACTTTAGCACGCCGCACTCTGTGAAAGATGGCAGAGTGATTGGAATTCGAGTCGTTCGCAGGAATTGCATAACATCCGCCAGAGGCGAAAGGAGGCGTAAGTTTGTCATGCTTGTCCACTCTTTTGATGGCCTGTTATCTGATTGGTTTTTTTTTTTTTTGGGCAATGTTCATTTATTTAGCATTTTCGCAAAGCTCACGGAAATTGGCTGGGGAACCGAACTGGACAAACTCATCGCCTATAATCCTCGGACTTTGCTCGAACACACCCTCGTCAAGCAACCGAAAGATCTTACCATGCGCAGTACGTTTCTCCCCAACTCGATTCCTTTTTGTCTTTTTTTTCTCCCGATTGTCTCATCGCTTTCACCAGTATGGATCAACATCATGCCTTCGCTCGTCGAGTTCCTAGAGGACATCAAAGCAAAACGTTTACGGCGAGAACGGCAGGCTGCGATCAAGAAACGAAGTCAGATCATGGCTACCATCCTTGACGCCTATTTGCTCACCCGTCCTCTCACCGAGGTGATTCCTTGCAGCCCAGACGTTTGTGAGATGAAGGGGATCAAAGCTGTCATCGAGGACACGCCCGTTGAGGTTGAAGTCACCAAGGAGAATTTCAGAGAAGTCGCCAGGCACTTGCCACGACTATGTCAGGAGTGGAGGCTTGCTAAAAGCCGCGAACTCATCATGATGATGAAGGCAAAGACAGGGATGGAGATGGGGACGGGGATGGGGACGGGGACGGCAGTAGCCTCCACCAACATGAACACCAATACTAATTCCATCACAGAAGAATCCCACGTCGATCTCTCCTCACTAGTGCTCGCGACAACATGGTTCCTTTGTGCCAGCTGTACGGAACCCATCGGATACCCTCGCGTCCTCGCACACTACCACGCAACCTTACCCCACAGCTGGGGCCCCTACGCACTCGAAAGGTCGCTCCTTAACCCGGCCTTCTTGGACCCCAAGGTCTCCGGCCGCGAACCCTGGAACCACGGAGGCGACAAGATCAAGTGCCACCCCTGGGCTCACCAGGCTGCGAAGCCCATCGTCGAAGCTTGTGGTCTTGATCCGGGGACGGCTACGGCTCGGGAGATGGATGATTTCAATCCGATGATCGAATGCTTGGCTTGCTGCAACAAGGATACAGGTAAAAGACTTGTCATGAGATGGAGGAGAGCGGTAAAGTTTTCTTCCCCCCCCTTGTTCCCCCCGATGTCTGACATTGCGGCACCCCAGGTCTATCACAGTGTCACTGTTCATCTGACGGAGGATGTTATTTCTTGGGTACTCCTCACCCCTTTGGAAAAAAGGGAGGCTGAGAATGCCGAGACGACATCGTACTCCCCGCTCCTGCCCGACCTCGCTTGTATGCATTGCAGACAACGGTCTTCGTTGAGTTCAATTCAGGCTCATGTCACGACGAAGTGAGTGTTATCTCCTGCCTCCGGGTAGCGAGATGTTTTTTTTTTTTTGAATTTTTTTTTTTTTTTTGAATTTCTTTTTGCTAGACATGGCAAATTGCAGCCATCACCTATCGACTATTTTCTTCATATCGACGCTTCGATCAACACAATACCATTACCTGTCAAGCTCAACCGCATGCCTGCCATTCCTCCGTTGTATTTTTTACTCACGATACCGTAAATGCTTTTTTCGTAACAAAATATATATGGAAAGTCATCGTCCCCCCTCCTCCATGCACTAATATGGCCGACAATTTGTATACTAAATCAATTTAGAGAGAATGTATATATTCCCGTTTCACAATCATAGTCTCCACGCTAGGGCGATGTTCGTGGATTGAAGATGTTGAATGTGTGGTTGTATCTTCCACGTCTAAGATACTCGCAAGTGGCGGAACATGGGCCGTGACAGTGGGTGCCTGATCGATACTTGCTGAACGATGGGTGTTCTTGGTTAGGCCTCACGCTCAAGTTGAAATTGATGGATTTGACAAGCTATTACTTATTGCCATTGTTCAATTTTCTCTTCAGTGGTGTTGACAACATCATTCGAGCTCATTCCTCCATTAGAAAACCGTAAATACTTTACTACCTGTGTCCCCGAAAAACAAAAACAAAAACAAAAACAAATTAATAGTCAGAAGAAAAAGTCATCCCCCAACAGGCCTCACCCCCCCATTTACTAATATGGCCGACAATTTGTATCCTAAATTTAGAGTGGGTGTATATTTCCGTTCACAATCATAGTCTCCACGCTGGGGCAATTTTTCCGAATCGATGATGTGAATGTGGTTCTATCTTCCGCGGTCAGTCTATGATACTCGCAAGTGGTGACACATGGGCCGTGACAGTGGTGCCCGATCGATACTTGCTGAATGGCGGGGAACCATCGCCTTAGCCAAATTGGAAGAAACTTGAGCTTGTTCTTGGTTAGGCCTGGGTATCGCACGCTCGAGTTGAAACTGATGGATCTGACGAGATAGTGCCATCGCTCGATTTTATTTTCGGCGGTGTTGGCTTCCCTGGCTATCAATACAGCATCTTCGACATCAAAATCCATGGAGATGTCGAGATGAACTTGGAGTTTTGTGGCCTTGCTGCTGCTGCTTTTGATACTGGTAGCATCAGCAGCAGCAGCAGCAGTGGATCTATCCGCTATGCCGGCGAACGCGATGTCGACGTCTCCTAGTTGCGATCGATGTTTGGTGTATGTGAGGCGCAAGGGAACCGAGATGGACTCGAGACTGGGGAGTTCTGCGGGCAGCAGGAGTGGGGCAACATCGACGTCGACGGTGAGCGATGTAAGGCGGGGAAGGATAGATTTTCGCGGGCTGGTAGCCCGGGCTTGACCGGGTGCCGGCTCGAGGTAGGAAAGATCAAGAGTGGTGATGGATGGGTGGCGGGATAAAAAGATGGAAAGGTCTGCCAATGCGATTGGGCAGCTGGATATGCGCAGCTTGGACAGCACGGGAAGTGTGGTGGCTGAGAGAATCGTAGCCCATTCTTGGTAGCTCAATAATCTCATATATTCCAATGTGAGAGTGGTGATGCTAGACCCGTTGAGAACGTGAAGGGGAAGAATCGAGCCGGCAATGACTAAAGTGTTGGATACGTCTTTGCTGGGAGGGGGGTAGGGAATTAGAGACTGAAAATGCAGGAGAGAACTACAAAGATACGGGAGTTTGGACTGACCTATTCGTGAAAAGCTTGCGGAAAGAATGAGCAAGGGGCACGGTGAGCCGTTTGTTGTCCACGGATGGATGGCGAATGAAAGCCGCGGCGGGATGATCACCATAGCATATGGTCAACGAGGTACAGGATTTGTTCGACAACACCTTGAGAAGATCCCTAAAGGCGGTAATCCAAACCTTGAGGGGTATAGCGGAGTTGCACGAGTAGAAGTGGGAAAAATCCAAAGTAGCCTCACTGACGGTTGTCAACCCGGAAACTAGACGATGAATTTCGCGTACTTCATTAAGGACGCTTTCATCGGAGCTTGGGAACCGGCCGAGGAGGTGGGCTATGGAAGTGATGCAGAGCGACTTTCTGAGCATGAGAAGTGAAGAGAATGTGGTGGAGTTCAGGACAACATTGTAAGATGAACACTTGTCGGGGTCTTCCAATATCCCTATACGACCCAGGTATAATGGCATAGCCAGGAGGTGAAGGCGTCTGGATAGATATGCGAGCGACAACAGCCCTTCTTCAGGAAGATCCTTGAAAACTGGAAGGAGGAGCTCATTGGGAAGCTCAAGGAGACCACATTGGTTGGAAGACGATTTCTCTGGTCGGTTGTTGGATTGGTGTGTCTGGGACATCTCTGATGCCTCGACCTGAAGAGCTTGATGCTGTCTGGAAATATAGACGTATCTGGCCTTAGTACAATGCTAGTCAGTCTAACAATGCATTTGAATAAAATTGTAACATACTGGTCGAGGAAAGATATCCTAAAAGGGACATGTAAACCTTGCAAATGGCGCCCTCATCACAGTCGTCGTACAACGCACTCCGAGAGAAACGCGCATGGGATCTCGCTCTCGCCCCAATCAAATCCCTGCCTATGCAAGCTTTCATGCTCTACATGTCTGGCGGGGGCGTGCAAATCTTCAGCATGGGAATCGTGTTCATGCTTCTCGTCACACCCTTTAAAAATATTGCTGGAATGAACGCTGGTCCGTTCAACTGTTAGGTTCTCTCACTCCTCCGCGAAATACTCATTTTCCACACTTGACATAGCATTCGCTCCATTTTCACCGTCTACATCCAACCCTAATTCCTTGACAACGCTGCCGCTGCAGAAGCTAGTATATCTAGTATGCAATCTAGTGACGTTGGCAGTTGGGCTCTGGAAATGTCGGTCCATGGGACTCTTGCCAACCGGGACAGGCGATTGGGTAGAATTTGAAACTAGAGGACAGGTGAGAGGTTACCAATGACAATTGTCCCGAAAAAAAGATGTTGACTGGATTGTTATGCTGTCAGCCACCAGAGATATCACTCTTTTGAATGTTGATACAATTGTTGCGGCTGTCAACTTATTTTCTCGAAAACGAATGTTAAACGAGAGGATTACCATGAGTTTTTAAGCAGCATTTAAAATCATATTTAAACAAGTGTAACCGTATGGATCAATACTGTGGCTGCATCGGCATCATAGGCATAGCTGGGGCGAAGACTGGCGGGGGTGGCATTCCCATCGGCATAGGCATTGCCGCAGGTAAAATAGTTTGCTGGGCTGTAAATCCTGGCGGAGGAGGGGGCTGTGCGAGCACCCCAGCAAATTGACCCTGATATGGGCCTTGAAATCCAGGCATGGGTGGTCTAGCGCCGAAGGCCATCGGTGCAGGTGGCGGACGGGCGGTCACGGGCAACGCGTTGTTTTTTCGCGCCTGAGCAGCGAGAAGGCGTTCGGCAGGAGTGCCATGCCGTTCACCCTTGCCGTCCTTTTTGAAGGCATATTGGACCGTTATCGCTTTATTCATGAGGAACTGACCATTCATGGATTCGATGGCCGCATCGGACGACTCAAAGTCTGTGTAAGCAACAAAGCCGTAACCTTTGGATTTGCCGGTGCTTGGATCACGGGCAATCTGTATACGAGCGAATATCGCGCTGAGAATGCATACACGAAGGTATCACTCGGGGATACACACCTTGGCAGTCGTAGCCATTACACCGAAAGCGCTGAAAGTGTCGTACAAGAGCCGCTCATCCACGTTTTCGTCCAGGTTCCCAATAAATAGATTTGCGCCGACATCTAATTGTTTCTTATCCGACGACGCCTGTCAGATCAAAGGAAAAGCAACATGTCAGCAATGTAAACGCAATTCGACAACTCTCGATGACGTCCAGAACCTCCTAAAGCGACATCGAAAAACCTGCGACGAACCTTGTTAACCCTGATAGGTTTGCCCCACAGTTTAATCTGATTCATGATCTTACATGCATATTCTGCATCTTCCTCCGTCAAAAACTCACAGAAACCATAGCCCTGATGTGCCATCGATATACGATCCTTTGGGAGGTGTACATTTACTAAGAAAAGGATGGTAAGTGACAAATTGAGGAATTTGAAGATTGGATGTCTAACCCACTGGACCGGCTTGAAGCATCAATTCCCACACCAAGGCGTCAGTGCATCGTTCGTCTAGGTTTCCCTAAGGGAGCGTGAGCACAAAAAGTGCAACAAAATCAAGCAAACCCACTAGGTAGACCGTGGCTTCTTGATTTCTGTCATCTTGAGGACGAGACATGTTCAAGCTTAAATAAACAAATTATTATGTAATAAAAGATCCCTTCACGGGTATTAGATTCCCGCCCACCCGAACTCCACTACTTACGAACATTACAAGGCAGAGGCGGCAGAAGACATAGAGAACACAAGCAAAGGCCGCCTGCCCGCAAGAAATGATCTGGAAAGTGGGCAGGTTGAAAGATGTGGATTTAACTCGGATAACAGATAATGGAGGGAAACTGGATTCCAGTAAAAGAAAATGAGCAATGTAGGGCGTAAAGGGTGATCGTAATGATAAGACCCGATAGTAAAGAACGTCTCGTCACGGACACTGAATTAAACAATAACACACTTATTTCTCTTTTTGACGACGGGGGGCTCGAGTGCGGCTACGATAGCCTAGATAAAACAGAAAGTGAGACGTTACCCAAAAATTGGAAGAGGTAGAACTGGCCTCGTCAAAGACATTCTTCAAACCCTTTTGCGTCAACGCTGAGCACTCCACGTACTTTACAGCGCCAAGTTCTCGTGCAAGCCTTTCACCCTGCTCGTTCGTAACCGGTCTCTGTTTTTGCCTCGCCAACTTTTCAATTACTTGAGAATCATCCCTTAGATCAATTTGCGTGCCAACAATGAGGCATGGAACGCCAGGACAGTGGTGGTGCACTTCCGGGAACCATTTTTCTTTGACGTTCTCGAAGGATGCTGGGGACGTCACACTGAAGCAGACCAAGAACACATCTGTCTGCGGGTATGACAATGGGCGGAGACGGTCGTAATCCTCCTGACCTAAGAATGGAAGAACAGACCTGATTAGTCACCAAAAGCATAACCTGCTGCGCAACACACCGGCGGTATCAAATAGACCTAATGTATAGGGGTCTTCACCAATCATGACCGTGACCGCATAGTTGTCAAAAACCTAGACCACCATAGTGGTTGCAAGCTTCAGCAAGGCCAGGATCATATGTCAACAACATACAGTTGGCACATATTCGCTCGGGAATTTGTTGGTGGTGTACGAGATCAACAGGCAGGTCTGAAAAGTCAAAACTTAGCAAAGTCTTGAAAATGCGTGAGAACTGTAAAGGCACCTTTCCGACAGCACCATCTCCCACCACTACACACTTAATTGTCTGCATCTCGTTGAAAGGAGTCTAAGAAAGTCACGCGAAAGAGCTGAACAAAACGCAAGCAGTTCAGCAAGCAGCCCAACACGCAGTCAACACGCAGTCCCAAAGCAGGTGGTTCAAAGACAGCTGTGCATGGCAACCACGCCTCCTGCGTGGCTGTGCATGATATACAGAACCAGTATGAAGGAACGCAGAAAACTTACTTTACTGAACAGGGAAGCGAAGGAAAAAGTCCGTAACCTGGTGACGCGATACACGGGCTGAAATGTACATCAGCTTGTTGCAGTATTTCAAACGTGATGGAGAGTCACCTGAGGACCTGGTCAACGACCTCCGCAACTGATTAGAGGATTGAAAGTGAACGAGGACAAGAAATCCCAGCGAGGAACGGCGGAAACTGGGTGCTTTGGATGGTGTCGGGCGATCCAGTGGGTTGCAACCGTTGGCCTGATATACCCAAACCCTTATCCTAGCCCAACCAAATAATCGCAAACAGTCCTACACACGCCATACGTCTGTTGAAAGTTTTACAAGGGGACTATGTATTATCCGTTAAGCTATGTAATATATGTCGACAGCGAATAATGTAGAAAGCAAGCTCTAAAGATGATAAGTTAGTAGGAAAAGTCACTACAATATGTCCTACTATGTTCCAAGAAAGATAGCTTTCCGTTCATCTGGCATGATTAACTGAAGCTTGAAGAACATGTTATCAACTGATTTTGCACAAAAGGGACAGTGAAACTCACATTCCCAATTGCAAAGGTAAGGTTGGGACCACCACGTTAGCCTTCCTCGTTTGGTCCCAGTAACTAGATACCCATTCTTGGAGGAAGATGTCGTCCCGTTGAAATTCTGAATATATCATCAAAATTAGCTCCCGTCCATAGTTGTCCAAACTGGCTCACCGCTACAGCCTGAATGTCAACATCTGAAGGAAAAGTTCAACATGTGATGAGGTGCCAAAATGACAGGCATACCTTCCCCATGATCCAGACCATAAAGTACGTCGCCCCCATTCTTGTCCCATATCATTGCACAACCCTCCACCGTCCCAAACAAGACACCTTGACCACGAGTAGTGAATATGGCACCAAATTCGCCCTTCGTTTGAGGTTCTGTTTCTGTGCTCGCATATACTTGTTTTACCATACCCTTCTTGTCGTCCTGCCTAATGCCGACAAGGTGCGAACGACCTCCTATCTGAGCTACTAGCGCATGACCGCCTGACTCGTCGACATCGATACTGTATCTAAAAGGGGATTTACAGGATTCCTCTTGGGAAGAAAGCTGCACTGACATTTTGGATTTGAGGAATGTGTATGCCCGAAGAGTCCCATTCGGCACTTGGCAATACCAGCTGGGCGAACATCAAAAATTGAAATGATGGTGATGATCGATAAGATGCCTCACAGGACTCCATCTCGGGTACCCCCTAACAGAGCTTCTCCATCTTCAACAAATTTGATAGAAGTAACATTCTGTCGAACGATAGAACGCTGAGGTTGCCAAGTACCTAAGGCCATGGTGAGTTTCACATAGCATTCTGTGAGTTAGCTGTACCTTTGATCCAGATCCACACTTTGACTCCACTGCGCGGAAAGGCAACAGCAATGCGATTGCGGGTGTAAGCAAAACACATGTAGTCGTCGTCGGCTCGATAATCATTCCCAGCATCCAAAACCTTTGCCCATTGCCAACGATCCTGGCCCTAATGAGTGCACGCAATTACAGCGGATAAATTTGACCGGGTGGAAGAACAACACTTACCGTTCGCGTCCACTTACTAACTAGCCCGTCATCTGCTAATGACACAATCCCGGTATCGTCATCCATCCATGCAACTGACACCACAGTATAATTGTGTACCAATCTAGCAATTTCTGTATGGTTGAAATTATTCCATATCCGCACACTCCGGTCAGAGCCTTCCAGGAAAGTCATGATCCACTTTTGAAAGACCTTGGAAAAACTACTCACAACTCAAAGCAATTTGAGTTCCATCCGAATTAAGTGCGATCGTGCGAATACCCAGGTTTCCCAAGCTAACGGAATGAATCTTGTCCAGGGTTGGCCATTTTAAAGTTCGCTTACGTGGTTGAGAATGATGTAGGTCCCAAGAGTCGGGAGAGAGCCCCCGTTTAATCCCTTTTGAGGAGTGCTCATTGGCTTGGCGGACGGGTCTGAGAGAAACTCGGTGTGATGCTGCTTGAATATTTTGAGTATCAGTTAACATTACCAAGGGCAACGGTTGCATACCACGCCGTTGCACAGGTTCTCTTGTGGGGGGCCTCGTAATTTCCTGGGCAGTAATTGGAATAGCCACGACAGAAGGTGTTCGTAGAATTGTGGATCCGGGAGGTAAATTATGGTCAATAGCTTCTATTTTTGGAAATGTGAATATTGAATTTGGCGAAGCAGCATTCGATGTAGTAGACGAGGTAGCCGTGGGTTCAGGAAAAGATGAAAAGGAAGTATGAATAAGTTGCTCTGTGACATATAATTTCATTTTTAGTCAGTGAGATGGGACGAGGCATTGGATCGAAGACAGTCGTTGTGGGACAGTAGCAAAGCTACTGGTACTAAAATGCTCACCTGGAGGCTTGGATTTCAGCACAGAAATACTCCGCTGACCAAGGGTAGGGACAGTTTCTCCCTCAGAAACGTATCTCCGGTTATTTGAAGACGCTGAAATCACAGGAGCCGAAGGAAAAAATGAGGATTGGGTTGCAGTGTCGACGGGTTCGGAAGGTGTGCCAGTGTTCGGGTTGCCGGATAACGGAACGAGAGATTGTTGCGGGGAAGACATACCAGTGGTAGCAGTCAAATTTGTGTGGCCTTGCAGGTTTGGCTGTTTAGAGGTGGCAAGTTTTCCCACAGATCCTGAGTTAGGCTGGCGAACGTATGGCCAACCCCTACCGACGACTACGCGTTTCTTCGACGTGGGCTGAGCGGAGGAAATAAGCGCAGTAAGAGGTTGATGTTGAGGTGATACATTGTGGGCTATTGCATTTGAAGAGGGCTTGATATTCAATGGATTTGACAGTGGGCCCGGGGGAATGCAGGCGAGGGATGTTGGGTTAGGTGGAGGTGAATGTCGCTTACGGTTTCTCCTCCTTCTCCTATTAGAAGTAGCTTTGGAAACCTTTCCCAATGGCAAAGACTGCGGTACAGTGAGCTGCTTTTGTTGCCTCGACGACGCCGACGAAGACGGATATCGATTTCGACTATTCACCGGCCCTGTGGACTTCCAGGTAGGAGGCGTGGCTGACGGAACTTTTAACTTGCTGCTAGAAGCAATGGCGTTGGGGGGACAAGAAGGCCGACGAGACTGTGGAGTATCATATCTCGCGGGAGAGCGAGGCCACGATGTGTCGGACACATCTGTCTCGTACAACGGCTGGTCAGAGTTGGTAAACTTCGTCAGAAAAAGTTAAAAGGCGGTCACAGGTAAGAACTCACGTCTCCAGCTATCGGTGAAGCATATGAGTTTTTCCCTTCCCGTGACGCCGTTAGATCCCGATCTCCAACAAGAGATCCAAGTATTGATCCAGATGACAAAAAGGGTTTCTGTGGCTTCAGGGGAGTCGACCATTGCACTGTGGGTGTTGTCCGTGATATCTCCGCTAGTGCTTTCAGGTTGGGCGCATCCACAGTTGGAATTTTGCGATCAGTCAGATATTGCGAACGTGATGTTGGAGTAACCAGCTCTGGATTCCTTTGAATCGAATCGGCTGTCGGTGAATACCTAAGAGCGGGTGCTGGTTCCTGGTCAGTTGCATGGACAGCCCGGCTTGCCCCGATTGTTGGCAGTGAGACATGCGGAGGCGGAAGAAGGGAAGAGGATATAACTGGTGCAGAATTCTCTTCTAATTTCAGAAATTTCCGTTCCAAGAAGTGACCGTCTGAGCTCGAAGCAATCGAAGATGCACGGGAGGACGATGGGATTGCGATCGCCCTAGGGACACGCGTTGGAGACAGAAAAGGCGATTGTGGCCGTACACTACAAACCGAATCGAGCTCCATAGGAGACAGACTACTTTCGCTCTCCCATGCCTTGATTCCACACATACGTATGAGATTGGGGAACAAATGAATGACATGTAACTTACATTGTCCTCAGACAAATCATTTTCAGGTTTAATAACACCGGAAGGAAGTATCAATTCGACGGCGACATCGTTAGTATTCGAGAAAATGTTATGTGGAAATCGTGTCCGAGTGGCGAAAGAATCCAGAAGGGTTGGCGGGTGATCAGCTTGAACAGCGGTTGAAACACATGTCGACAGAGACTGTACTGATGCAGAAATGTACGCAGCTTGAGCTTGCACGGCCTCAGAAACGAAGAGAGGTTGGGCCTGTACACCAACGGACCTATATGTAGGAGTCGCCACCAGGGTGTTATCTGAAACATACGGATCAGTAGCTAGCGCAAGTAACAGGAGGACAAAGAGGTAGATCGACTTACCGGACGTCGGGCTCAGCTCCTCAAATTGTTTGGTCCATGCTCTACGCAATTTCGGTGGAATGGCTTGCCGGACAGGTAATATGTGAGAGAAGTGCTTTTCCACGAAGTCACTCTCATCTCCTTCATCCTCTAGGTTTTCTTCGTTACCAAATAGATCCCCCTCAAATATGACGGCCTGGTCTTTCATTGTGCTGTCCTGAGATGAAACCGCCATTAAGATCTCCTTTCCTGGCTTCACCTCGATCCTCTTTTGAGCAAATAAACTAAAATATACCACTGGTCGTGTCTCTCCGTCTTCGCTTGAGTCGTCCGACACTTCGACGCGTCGTAAAACAACGTGAGCTTTCTGGCTGGAGCCATGAGGTCGAAGGCGCAACAACCCCTTTACACCAAGGACAGAAGCTACCGTAGGCATTGCAACAGAACCATCGCCATCACTGAGGCTCGAATCGTCCATCAGCACAGATAGCTGTCGTCGAGGTGGGGAGTGGCCCTGCGACACAGTATTTCACAGCAATACAAGAAAAGGTTTATACTCACGTAAGTTGTTTGCACGTGACGCTCACCTTTTGGCAGAAATGCTCCAAGGAAAGCCCAAGCTCGAGGCTTATGCCAGCAGAAAGGCAGAATGATGATACTAATGTCATAGTACAAGAATCTTTCTCTCCACCTCGTGCTAATTATTGAGGACTCGGACACCAGGGGTTTTCGAGCAAACTAACTCTCAAATATCCTAGTCTCCGTACCTGGGATTATTTCCAACAGTCGAATCATCCCGTCGTCAGTAGCTGCAATCCGTCAGCAATTAAATTTGAAAATAGAGCTATGGATGGTAGTACTCAAAACTCAAGTTGGCGATTTGAATATGCATGTAACCAACATTGGAATGCCTTCGTATGATTGAAAGTGTGTCACAGAAGACTTCCTAGAGTTGCTTAGCCATTTCGTTGCAAACAGAAAGGTGAATAATCATCGAGCCTGGTTGTGCGGGCATCATAATGTGCCTGATGATATCTAATCCCCTGCCCACGGTGACCTTCCGTTCGTTCGGGATAATCGACTCATTCACGGATACACTGATTCACACAGAAATTGGTGAACCAAGAGCCTTTTCCACTGGTTCCAAGGTGACACCTTCGCTGTTCGTCATGCCCGCGGCTTGTTTGTGGCTAGTGCGTTGAAAAGACTAAATTTCTCCTGAGATTTGACAGCGGCCAATTGTCGATCGAAAGGCTCTGGATTAATGGTCATGTAAAGAGTGATATGTTTGTTACTTACGACGGGTCACTATTAGCATCTACTTCAGGAACACCTGCCTTCCATTGAATACCCGCCCGACTCGCTACTTCCATCGAGATCTTTCTCACCGCCTTTATCTCCTCAGCAGTTGCACCAACTCTTCGTGCATTGTTCATGTGCCACGTTATTTGTTGGGGTGTATCGCCAGCGATGAGTGCCGCCACGATCGCATAAGATGTTTCGAGGGGAGAAGTCACTCTATCGCATCCGTATGTGACGCCATAACCAATGGTATTTGAGAACCAACCTGTTGAAAACGAAATATGAGCGTTGAAGCTTATGTAAGAGAGCTTTGCTCATACCCATGTCTGGATAAATCGAATCCAAAAGACTTTGCACCATATCTGCAGATTCACCATATAAAGTGCGAAATAAAATACGCCCTCTACTTTGATGCGTTTCAATCGGGATTTGGGTGTCTCTGTCCACAATTACCCAATACATGATGAGCATCTCCAGAATTCACGTTGCATAAATGTATACCTCAAAGTCCCAGTGTCGCGTAGCTCGAGGGGCGTCACTGCATGAAGTGCTGCTAATCCGTTTATAGTCTGCAGACAAAGTTCAGCGGCTCAGGTTACTTCAAATATGCCTCAAGTTAGTAACCGACTCACTCGCGGATAACCGCAGATCAACCCTGCCTTGAACAGAGCATCCCGCATCTTCCGAGCAAGTAATAATCTTTCCTCGTGAACATCATTCAACTCTTGCAAAGCGTGCCTGAACACAATGGGAACAGCTTCAGGATGATTGGTTGCGCTGAATGCCACTGCTGCCACAAAATGCCACGGGTTCTGAAGTTCTAAATGAAGGTATTAATATTCGTGAATCAACAACGTGCAACGAAAGATACCACTATTCTTTCCACTAGTAGGGTATTGGGCCCTCAAGTAGTTCAGAAATGTTGCGGTTGCAATATGGGCCATAGATAAATCGATAAGATTGGTTGCGTGGGCGTGAGTCATCCGGGCCGCGCGCCGACTCTTGCTGTTAACACTTATCCTCCACTCTGGAAGTGATTTTTCAACGAGATAATGAGACCCGTTCTCTAGACTCTCGGACTGCTACCTTGGCAGGTTTTAGGACGTGATGCCACCTGCGCCGGAGTGGTTGATTAAGCTGCTAATCCGCATGCATGCATTCTCGAGAGCATCAACTTCCCCGGTATCGCAGTCAAACCCAAATACATTTGGCTTGCCTACCCTTGCTCTGATATCCCGAGGAGTCGCCCATGATTCTGATTGTACTATCGGCATTTAGTGGCATCTAGTAACTCGTGTTTTCACACCTCATGATTTACAAAGCATCGGACAAGGATATCTCTATTGTGTGTCTCCCAATTCGTCAGTCAACTCATTGGGAGACCCTCATATGCGACTTTGGCATTGATGATTTCAAGAATCATGGATTGTCCAGGTTTTACCATCAATAACCCCTCCATTTATGACTCCCGAGTTCTTTCCCGATTTTGATGTGGCTTTTGAATGAGAATGCTGTTGATCAACCACCCAGGAATTCGCCGGAAGGTCAGGAAACGCACATAGTTTTGATTCAGGCGGGTTCAACCACTGATTGCGTTTCGCCATAAGGGAGGTTGCGTTTTGGTCTTTCCAAGTGCTTTGTCGTATGTTATTCTTCCGTGTCATATTCCGTGGCAAAGACCTGAAAACCCATTGGAGGCGAATCCACGGCATAAATCCAAAATCATAAATATTTTGCTTAAAATAGCAATGTGCCTGTCCGGCACCCCCAAGCGATGTCCGGCACTACGAAGCGATGTCAGTTTATGTCTTGCCCTTCGGAGACTGAAATCTCAAATGCACAGACGTCCTTATTGGGTCGAAGGGGTTCCATCTCCGACATATGTCTAGGTTTATATGCATTTATGATTTATGCTGTGGATATTGCTCCATTATTTGAGGACACCAAAAGCTCAACTTCCGTCCGAACGTCAATACTGCGGCCTCATGAACAAGCTTAGTTAACACCTGTTGCCATCTTGTCCCAGAGACTGTAGATATCCCCCCAGGAGATACTATCAATATTTTGGACCACCCATCGACTCTTAGATCTCGCATCGATTGGAGGGCTGTTACAAGTTGAAAGTAATGTTACAACTATGTACCTTCTTCCTTCATTTCATTCGGGAATTAGTCACAGCACATTTCTTCTATTCCATCGGGTTCGTGAGGCTCAAACACGCTCACATCGTCCAATACCATGGTATCACATTCCTCACCTGGCATTAATTCTTCCTTACTTTGACCCACTTCCATCTGTTCCCCGCAGGTGCACAACCTGGACAAAGAGTTCTGGGAGGAGGTGTTTTGGAGAATGGCCAGCGCTCTTTCGGACGCGAGGCCCTTTGCTACACGAAGGCTGGCCGCGATAACGGGGCCAGCAATTATGGTCCCATGGACTTGAATGGTAATGCTGTCGATTTTATTCCTCTGCGGACGGCTTGCTGTTTTTCTGTAAGTAAAGAAAATAATTTGGTAATCTCGTGGATCAATGGTCAGACTTGCAATACGTACTGAAAATGAACATCTCTACACCCAGAACGCGCCGTCCATTCCAACAAGTTCGAGATAGGGTTCATTGTCAATGATGGCGACAACGTGGCGAGAACATCATCCATGAGATATCGCGCTAATGATGATACTCTCTCAAAATCGTAAGCGGAATCCACAAGGACGGCACCCAATACACTTTCCAGAACATCACTAATTGCCTTTGGAGGATCATGTTTCCACCCTTGCCGAACGATGTCTTCGGCTGAGTTGGATTCCAAGAACGACACGTATTGGTTGATGGCAAGACTGAGCTCCGCGTTATTGACAAGCATGACCTTGTGCAGTTCCAGACGCCTAATCGAAACAAAAGCAAGGGCCGACGAGCATACCGCCAGTGAGCGCAGCCAGGAAAGTTGAAACGATGTTGCCTCCGGAAACTTGTCAAACAAATACTTGATGACAACAAGGTCAATCACAGCTGACAGAATCTTTAGTCTGAAAAAAAAAAAATCTATCTCAATTAGATGGCTTACCATCGCCAAGAAATTCTAGACGTTGGTAGGAAGGGTCCAATGATGAAGCAGCGAAAGAAGGATGAGTCATAGCCTCCAGTAGAAGATTGCTTCGATGAAATGAATATCCCAAGTTCTCTTGCAAACGCTCGAATAGAGAAGGCACTGCAGAGGCTTCCGGCATTCTACTATACCGCAAGGACCATGGGCGTGGGCCGCCAAAGGCCAAGCCCAAAGCCTCACCGGTGCGCAGAGCCATCAAGATACCGCCAGTCAAAAAGCTAGCACCCAGAGTTGCTTCCATGCAATCCTGCAGACTTCGGCGTGGGAATTGGCGACGCGAATAACGTCTCGAACGGAGTTCTGACATCGAGTCACTACACAACGGTGAAGTGTACCTCCAGGAACGTACGACTTGCCCTTCGCTTGTCAGGAAACACTCTAAACCGATATCTTTGGCACGACCGAGCAAATTTCGGTTTGAGACACTGGCTTCTCTCATATTCGACAGCTGACCCTCGTGTCGATAGGGATACTTGTTGAATATGTGAACTGTGGTACACAGCTTCAAGACAGAGTCCCCGAGGGTTTCTAAGCGCTGATTATTGAAACCAGCATTAGCTAACGGCAGTGTGAATGCTTCCACAAGCAAATTATCCGTAATGGGGGGGAGACCAAGTTCAAATCGTGCCTGGCGGACACGATATAGATCGGTGAGGCGGTGGCACAATGCCGGCAATATGTGAAAGGCATGGCGCATATCCTCTGAGAAGGCTACCCAGCGGCAGCAACCTTGAGGAGCTAAATACGTCTTGGTGGAAGACTTGGGGATGGTTGGGCCAACACCTTGAGGTTCTGTCAAGGGGTAATTGCGGATTGAATACCGAGGTAAAAATTGTACTTCGAGAAGAGGACCATCCGTTGGGACATAGGGAAAACCTTTCTTTCTATTCCAGCGGTCAAGAAAGTAGTCTCGATATGTAGGAAATGCACTTTCTCGAGTGTCAGGCAAAGGTGTCGACATCGGAGATAGGTCATATCTAATCCTCCGCAAAATGAGTGGGAGGCCGAATAGATTCCTGTTCATGATCATGAGCCGGTTATAATCGTCCTCTCCGACCTTGCTCCAGTCGCCGTTCCCCAAGGGATGGTTGAGTAGACACTCCATCGCCTCATAATTTGGCGTGTGAGGGTTGGATAAAGGAACGAGAAATAGGCTTGGAGGAGCCGTGAGAGGACTGGCGGTTATGCAATACCAGATCCCTAGCTTTGTAAACTCTTGCAATATCTCTCGCTCTCTCCGTTCCTTGCATTCATCTAAAACAAAGGGCTCTCCTCTCCGAATCACCACATTCGAACCATTGCATTGCAATTCTGCATCAGGAAGCATTGTACCAGTGACTATTCCAGCAGTGCATTTGCCGTCGATGTACACTGGGTGCAGGAATAGCCCTGAACCTATGCACCAAGGATCCCTGACTAGCACATCCAAAATCTTTGGCACTCCGCTAATGTCACCAATAGGTCGTGCATCTGCATCTTCGGGATCTTTTGTAGATGCACTCGCAACTGGTAGCAGGTAGTCATCAAATACATTCAATGCATGCAATGCCTTGACAGCCAGAAATGCAACAGCACGCTTTGCCTCCTTCGTGGATTGTTTTCGTGGCCCAACATAAACGAGGTCTTTGGGAGGAAGTGGAATGGTAGCCGGGAGTTGGAGGGTCGTTTCAAAATCTCCGCTGTATTTGGGAATCGGAGTCTGAGTAAATTCATCACAGGAAACGAGTGAGCAGAGATAGTTGAGGAGGTTTATAGCGTTATCGTAAGTGAGGAAAGCGCCAGTGGAAGCAACCACGTATCGCTCTCTGTCCGCGAGATCGGCTGGATCATCATCCTCGTCGGAGCCGTCGTCATTGTCGGGCTTTTGTTCGTGTTCCTGTCGTGTTTGGTAAACACGCTTCAGTTCTGGCTCACTCTTCACGAAAGCTTGGTATCGTGTGAGGTTCACAGCATCGTCTTCTTGAACCATGACAATGAAGGTGGAAGTTTTATTTCGAGCACGGCCTCGGGATTGAACATATCCAACAATATGTTGCAAGGAGTCAAACCGAACAACAATATCGCATGCCTGGTACGTATATTTCCGTCAAGGTTATCGAACACCTAACATTGGACGTACGGGAAAATCAAGACCCTCTTCAGCAACCGACGTCGCAATGACTGGCGCATAATGTTAGTGAAGGCACAAGGTCTAGAATTCAAAACATACGGAGATTGATGCTTCTCTGGCGAAACAACTTGACGGTATCGTGCTGATTTTTGAGGGCCACCCCTTTTAAAACACTATCTTCCGTTGATCCTTGTCCGACAAGTTCCGCACATCGGAAGAGATCTTTGATCTTGGAAATGCAGGGCAATATCTTGGCTAGACATGTAGCCACTTGCCGCTGCTCAACAAAGACGATGCCTTGGAAGGTTGGGGAATGATAGTCGAGCAGTATGTCGACCAAAACCCTCACTTTCGGGGAGCACCATTCGAGGCCAATGGAAAGTGGGAGTTCCGCTGAAATGGAATCGTTTTCAAAAAATGGCCGAAAACCGGACAGAATTGCGTGAATTTCTAACAGAGTGGAAGTAGAGGAGGGAACGCATATCTGCATGCTTTCTACTGTCGGGGATTCTTCGCCTTGAACCTCTATCGGTAAGGTGTCAACCAGCTGAGTGATGCGTTGGTTCATCTCGTTGTATAGATAGAACTCCGCACAATATGGCCCCAAGTTACTCATAGTTGCGGTATATCGTGTTTCGATATTAGACCAGGAGATATCCAAGTCTGACCATTGGTAGAAGAGATTGAGGCATTTCCAAAGAGACGGGGATGGATAGTCGTAGAGGAGTAGTGGAGGGGGATACTCCTTGACAATCTACATCATCTCGGTCACAACCCCGGAATTCCAGAAAAGTAGTCCAGTGACTCACTTCCGCTGGTTTGGGGGAATAGATCAAAAGCTCTTCTGCATGCTCCTGGACCGCCATGACTTTCGAATCCATATTCGTTTCCAAGGTCGCCAAGGAACCAATTGGATCCTTTGGATCCGAAATCGGGGACGCTGTCATCCCAAATATTTTGGGCCTTTGATCGGAAGGTGTATGAAGGTATTCACACATGATACTGTTGAATGGGTGTCTCTTTCGAGTGTGATGGCACTCGTCGAAGACCATCAGAGAAACCTACGGTATTTATGTTTTGAGATTGAGATTGCGACTAGAAGTTAAAGTGTACCTTGTTGATGCTCCAATGCGAGTGAGTCAACAGATCAAGGAATATCTGGGCTACAATAATAATGCTGAGCTTGTAAATCTAACATGTACGGACGCCACGGATCATACCTGTCATGACGAAGACGTCGTGATGGTCAAACCTCCTCTTCCATCCAGTCCGATCTGCCATATCGATGCCCAGAGACCCATGCAATTTGAGGACTCGAAGCGGTGTTTGTTTGGCGATGAAGTTACCCTGCTGTTCAACGAGGGTGACCTTTGGAACCAAGAATACAATGGCTTTTCCTCGTAGAGATTCCTTTGAGGCGATCCATTTGATGAGAAGAGTACTGATGAAAGTTTTACCACTTCCTGTTCCTAACGCGGCGATAACATTGGTTTGCAGAGCCCGATAGAAGATTTCCTCTTGATAGCGACGGGGTAACAATTCTCTGGTAACATTTTCTTCAACGTCAGCAGCCTTTTCCATGATCACAGCAAGAAGGGGAACGGATGAGTTACCATCTCACGTCACGGTTGGGTCCTGCCATTCAACGAAACACGTCCTGGAGATCGCCGCACGTGACAAGTTGATAAGAGTAAATACTCCGCAGTGGCTTGGACTGCGAGGTCAATACATGTAGCCTCGAGTCGCGGGCAGCGTTCATTTGCGCAGCATCCATAAAATTCAGTCGGTTGCCGGAATACTATCGGTCTCCCGCTATGTCCATCAACTACGACGAAGATACAGAATTGTAGGCGTATTCACAGCTTAAAATTTACCGGTGCTCATAATCACTTCAGCAACGATGCTCTGCGGAAGCACGGTATAATCCCCCCTCGCGAGCCAACGCCTCCCACCCCGCCGCCGCCGCCATCACCTACCCTTGAGGATTTACTCGGCGATCTTACGGTGACGGACCTTCAAGAAATTAGTGAAGACGCTCCGGACGATGAAACAGAACGTACTATTGCAGAATTCCGACGACGACGCATTGCTGAAACTCGAGATGAGCAGAAGAGGTCACGCTTTGGGCGAGTGTATCCCATAGGAAGGGAGGATTACACGAGGGAGGTGACCGAAGCAAGCAAATCGAGCGAAGAGGACGACGAACAAGAGACAGGCACTGCGGTTGTCTGCTTTCTTTACCAGAATAGGTGTGTTTCCGATTAATCTTCTACACCTAAATTATACTTTGATATTTCCATTCTCATCAATTTCATAGTATTCCTCGGAATGATCGTGCATTCGAGCACGTTCGGACACTTGCAGCTCGGTATCCTCGTACCAAATTCGTGTCCATCGTCGGTAATAAATGCATACCGAACCTGCCCGATTCTAGGACACCGATGTTCATAATCTATAAGAAGGGTGAGATTCTGAATCAAGTGGTTGCATGGGGTGCAGATCGTGATCGACGCATCGAAGGTAAAAACCCCCTCTAGAACCTTCGAGAAGGTTGAAAGTTGAAACCTTTTTTTACAGAGTTAGAGGCCCTTCTCTTGGTGGCTGGAGCTATTTCTATACCTGAACGCCGGCACTCTGATGAAGATCGACTTCGGGATCATGATAGCTCAGATGACGACGACTATGACGACGACCCTTCCTCAAGAATGCGATCAGCTGCGACCGCTACTAATGGGAAAACGAAGAATATTAGAACTGCCAGGAAGAGCGATAATGAGATTGACTCGGACTTTGAGTTTGACTTGTAGTGATAAACTCATCGATTATTCATTGGTTATTATGAAAGCATCACAACATCTATCAGAGCTCATTCTGCATTGAAAGGAGGCATACGCTGCTTTTTCCCAGTAATCGGCCACACCTCTTCCATTGTCGATGCATTCCACATCCTTCCTCCTCTCACGACATACACCAAGTCCCTTGTCCTCTGAATATCATCCTCTAACAAGTCAACGCCAGGTGGGTAAACGAGGAAATCGGCCAATTTGCCACTAGATAACGTTCCAACGGATGAATCGATCCCAAGCGTAATCGCAGCGGACACTGTTGCCGCTTGCAGAACCTAATTCGCACACCGACATCGTCATCGTTTAGACTAGACGGGGATGTAATCAACAGACCTCATAATTACTCAGACCGCCTTGCTGAGTGAAGAACATCTCAGCATGATAGTTGAGGCCCAATGGTGGTTCGCCGTGCGCGCCGATGTGGGCTCGCAAACCTTGATGTACCATTTTTGCCACGGAAGCAGAAGTGTTAAACAGTGCATAGGCTGCAAAGTGGATCAGGAAACGCACAAAACACATTCTGAGGACATACATTCTTTCGGCCTGGCAGTCGATTCTGATAAACCTTCCAAGATATCGTGTCTCGTGAGGCGCCTCAATCTGACTGAGGTCAACAACAACAAAGGCCAAAGACAATAAAGCCAAACTTACTTGGGGTCGTTGGGGAGATTTTCCTGAGCCCATACATATTGTTCACCACAAGCCCCTCCATAATTGACGATATGAGTTGGAGTAGAGCCAGTACCACTCAAAGCATATAAGGTAAGCACATCGTCGTAGAGCTTTGGCACTGGCAAGGCATGTTCGATGGTTGTCATACCTAACAGAATTGCATTATCAGCAAAAATTATCTATCAAATTGCAAATTCATTTGACCGTCGATGATATACGTCAAGTCCCAGTCAAAATTCATTCCCTGAAAAAGACCAGGTGTGCCACTTGAATATTTTAAGCCGACAAAACACTTACTCCTTCGGGAACACACAACATAGACAGGTTCCGAGCAGCGAGCAAAAGTCTCTGACGTGATGCGCTATCCCACCTTGATGAGTATGAATGCGAATCGATGACAACTAACACGCGTACCGCGAAGGAAGGTTATAATTTTTGTAGGAAATGCTTGCCGGACCTCCTTCGGCCTTTATTCGAACAATGGCAGAATATGCATCCGCAGAATCAGAAATATCCTGGTGGTCTTCTGAACCTGCGCCATATATAATATTCCCCGCTTGGAAGATTCTAGGACCGATAAATTGTCCGCTCTCGAGTCTGCTGCGCTCAACAAAACCAGCGACATTATCTTCACTGGGACTGAAATCACTTTGTCAACTTTAGGCCATCTTCTTCCACACATTTACTGACTTGTGCACGGTTGTGACTCCATAGGCAAGGAAAGTTTCATGTTCCCATGATTTGGCAGGATACAGCGTATCCCAGCCAGACCAGTGAGCATGAACGTCAATGAAGCCTGGCACAACAAACCCTGTATAATATATAACCTTGAATATCCAATAACGAGATAATAAAAATGTAGAGCACACCTCCTTGTGCATCAATTACAGTAGCGCCCCTGGGAATAAATGCGGATCGTGCGCTGCCTATGGACTCGATCACTCCACCACGAGTAACAAGCACTCCGTTCTGAAGTAAATCAGAAGCCGGGTTTCCATTTTCCATGGAGAGAATAGTGGCATTAGTGATCACCAGCACGTCTGCATTGGCCACCTCGTGAATGCCGACCCTGAAAGGACTGAAGTTCAAAGCATCACGTCTGAGTCGTTGAATGTCAGTCGAATGCTCCACGACGACCTCCTGATATTGCACAAAGTGCTTCACGCAAGATATTCCAAAGGTCCATGGATCATTTTCGATGCTTGACGAACAATATCTCAATTTGGATACTTCGAGGGAATGTAAATATGGCCCTGACACAAGGAATGACTGAGTGGTCTGGCTGAGATACCGAGGTTGTGAGTTACCTAGGAACCATAAAAGTTTCTTACCGTCACGGCTCCAAGTGACATCATGTCCTCCATCCAGGCTCAGTCTGACAAGCCCCTTCGTAGCATTTGAAGGTTTGCTCCACACAGGCTCTTCGCTGACATTCTCACCCGGTACAAAATAGACATGGAAAAATTCAACAAACGCGACATTTTCCGTAACCACGCTCCCATCCCTGGAAATTTGAGGTGAAACAACCAGTTCCTTAGACATTGTCCCGGACGCAAGCTTGTGATGTGCGTAGCGTCCATTTTCTTTCGGACCAGCCGCCAGGTCGACGACAAATACATTGTTACCCTGCTGGACCAAGAGCTTGGAATTATTTTCCATAAAACGCAGTTTCACAGGAAGGTCCATGTTGATCTCTGTGAGAATGAAACGCAAGTTGCGGATGTCAATCTTTTGGGAGATCCTAGAATCAACCGGAGGTAAAGTAATGTCACCGAGATATAGGCCGGGACCAGCGGTAGCGACGATGTCTCCTGTCAAAAGATCGCCAGCTGTCTTTATGAACGCAAGTTGTCGATTTGCTCCAGGACACTCGCAGAGTATGGGAGAATGGTAACGCCCAAGCGGTAAACCCACCAGCTCGTGTGCGACGTCCGAGCTCAGATCGGCCAGCTCGAACGTCGTGAAGCGCTCATCTGACCACTGGCTGTGAAGAATATAATCATCTGCACCATGTACGAATGAAGGGGAATAATATGGTTGATTTTCGTGCAGAACTGGGACCTTCACTGTTGATTCCGTCTCGACGTGGTGTACGAATGTCACACCCGCTCCTTGAAATACAGCTCTAGCACCCATATCATCAACCCTAAGTTCCTTGAATGCGTAAACTCGCTGAGTTTTGTTTGTTTCAAGGCCAACGAGATCCATTTCAGCTCTGCGAGTTTCAGCCAGCCATTTCTTAATATGAGCCGTGAAGTGTATCGGGATGGGAAGAATACCGCTAGAAACCTTCTCACCCAATTCGTTGACAGAGAGGGGTACGAAGTATATCTGACCCGACGCCCAAATGATAACCGCGTCGTCGGACGGAGTAAAGGAAAATGAAGGGTATGTACCCATTGGCGCGGAGATGGCACTGGCATCATAAGTAAGACCGTGCCAGATATGATGCAATGTGCCAGTCAAGATATCTCTGTTTTTTTTTTGGAATTAGTGTTCAACCTGTAAAAGTTAACGATGTATGGATAGCTCACTTTAAAACTAGTGCTTCTTTATCACGCACACGTCGGACAAATGCGAGGGTGCGCCCGTCACGGGAAATCTCCGGCCTGCTTGCACCTCCAGGAAAAGAATCCACCAGCATTTCTGTTTCATTCGTGGTCAGATTTCGCGAAAACACACCATATATGCCCTTGTGGACGTCTACACCAAAGCAAACTCAGATGTGACAGGAGAAACCTGTAGAAATGCCAAACCTTTGCTGTAAGTGAACGTATTCGTGTCCCTCATATTCATGGCATAAACCAGGCTATCCTCTCCTCTCCAGACGAACTGCTCTGGTCCAATTTGTTGATCGCCGTATTGCTGTGGGCTCCACCCAAAAGGTAGGTTCCTGCCAACGAGTCTTTTGCCGCTGCCAGCCGCAATCGCACATTCCGGTTTATCAAGTTCGCTAAGTGTTGGAACATAGTATTCCCAACCTTCACCGGCCCCGAGGCTTCGTCCTGAAGTGTACCATTTAGTAGCGACGACTTTGGAGGTAGAGGGGTGGAATCTGGCGTCCGAGATATATCGATACGTCTCATTGGTTACACGTTTGGCTAATGGTAGAATAAAATCAAAACCAACATGGAAAATAAATTTTAGAGTACACACTCCCAAGACGGCCCTCCTTCATCAGACGTGTTCTCTTCCTGTCAACTGTCTCGTTGATTCCTCGGGATAGTAGATCGTCTTCAGTGACTTTCAATCCCCCGTCTTGATCGCCTGAAAGAACATGTCTGAGATCCATCTCATTGCATCCACTCCATCTCATAACCCAAATATTATCCACTCCCAGCTCGGCATCACTCCTAAACACAATTCTATCTCCTTCGGATGAAAAATGCGGGTCAGTGTCGTGTGGCACACCAAGCAAAATAGGGCGTGCTTCGGAGACCCGTGAAACCTTCAAGTTGTCCAGGCTGTAGGATTCGGCGGGCAAGCAATATAAGTCCCCCAACATGTCGAAAACGATATCACCTGTCTTGGGGTGAACATCGAGTCTTAACCAGGTCCCTTCCCGAACATCATATTCAAGTACGCGGGGGTATCTGAAGTCGACAGAAATATCCCATGGCGTAGGTGGTCGGATGGGCCAGATGTCATCCGTCCATTCGGCGCCAGGCTTGACGACGGCACTCTTGAAGTTCAAACCATGAATACGAGTTTGCTGGGAACGGAGGAGCGATATCCATGAAGTTGACACAGCGGGAAATAACGTTAATACCGCAAAAAGGGACAGAAAGGCTTTGAGGGCACGAAGACCGAATATCTGGGACTTGGTAGGCAGCGCTCGAGCAGTGCTTACCGCCTCATCCTGCAGACTGGCAGGTAACAATGAGACAGGCCTTTTACTGTGCGTCAGCATTTCTAGTCAATAAAGCGACAATCTGAATGATCCCAACGGTTGTCGCAAGCGTTGGCTAATCAACATATATACAGTCGTCGAGGTGACTGAGTCGATGTAAGTACTTGAACTTGAATATCTTGCCAGATGATTATTTATGCCTCACAAAACCGAGTATAAGTAAGTACTTATATATATATGATGCGTCGTGGTAACTGGCACCGCGCAATATGACTAGGCCTTTGTTACATACATATAGGATTATAGGATAACCCGACAGATCTGAACCTGCTAGTCGGCGGCACGACTGATAAGAATGGTCCTAGCGAATGCTAACGTTACGCAAAAGGACTCTAACCCGTGTAAATCGCAGGATGTTTCTGGCCACAGGCCAAAAACCAGGCATTCAATGAACGGAGAATTCACCATCTTGTAGTGACATATCCTGGGTGAAGTTCAACATTTCAAATCGATATCTACAACCAGAGGTCATCGTCAGTGGAAGGTGATTTAAAAGATAAAGAATACCTATTGATGGAATCTTCTGCATCACCTCTTCCATCGTAGGCCTCTTCTCCGGATCAAGATGGCAACAGGTTTCAACTAAGCCCCACAGTTGGTCGTTCATGGGACCGTAATATTGACGTTTGGGTGGAAGTTGAACTTTTGGTGTCCTCAAATAATAATGGATTTTTGGATCTTTGCCTGTGAGTATCTATTGACAAGAAAGTGAGCTCACTTGGAAAGACCAAATAGAGCCTCGTCTATGGCGAAACACAATACCTGAAGCAAAACCAATCCAAATGCATAAACATCCGTTTCCTTAGTGGCCTTTGGGCAGATTCTTGGGTCGTTGTCGACGGCATCCTCATCGAAAACGACATCAAAGTCGGGGAAGAGCTCGGGAGCCATAAATGGGGGGGTTCCGACAAGGTTGGTGGTAAAACCTTGACAATCAATGATTTTTGAAACACCGAAGTCGCATATGAGGGCCTCGCCCTTTGAGCCAATAAGCACGTTTGACTGAAACATGAATTAAATATTAGTAGTCGTGAGGTGAGCACCATTGTGTAATAGTACTTACACCTTTCAGATCTGCATGGATGACTCGCCGTGAATGAAGATATCTCAATCCATCTGTAAAACCAAGCGCCTGGCCAAGTAATCAGACTGGCGGTATGTTAATCAATACAGATTTCCACTCACGATAGGCCTTCTATGGACATAAGGGTGACGTTTGAGATAAGTTACCACATCACGGGACGGACAATAGGGCGATATGAGTGCAGGAAAGGGGCCAAACTCGCGGGAGATACCCAGAAAAGGTAATACGTTTGGATGGTGAAGGGAGTTCCAAACTTTTGACTCGCGGTCGAGTTGCTATATTTACGGATGAGGATGATGAAAGAAGTGGCCAGTATGATACGCACTGTATTGAGTTTTTCCACAGCTGCAGGGTCGCTATCATTTGAGCCAGAAAGACGTAACACCTTGATGGCGACCTCCATCGGGGGTCAGATCGATTGACAACGTTAGTGAGTGGACTCACGGAGGTATTAGCATCCTCCGAATGGTTCTCCAGTTGGCCTTCGAAAACATCTGAATAGCCGCCGGCGGCGAAAGACGATTCACCAATCTTCTTAACCACACCACGCAGTTCCTGCAAAAGAGTCAGGAACTTCGATGGTTCATAATCAGAGAGATATGCCACTGACTGAGCACGGCGGAAGGTCATTTCTTGAGAACACAGCTAAATATGATAGCTTTCAGTGAGAAGAAATTCATGTCGAGAAGGACTCGAAAAGTAAGGATTATGGGAAAACAAGTGTCTAGATAAAAGAGGGCACAAACATGTCGTAATATGTATGAGCTTACCTTCGTTGAAGACAGCAGTTTCACTGGCATCAGTGACTTGAACCAATCTGGAACTCGGCAGCCGTTGGTTCGGGTTTTCCTTTGGGCGACGGACTGGAACAGTGGAATCACGAGTGAGGGGTTGGGTTGGGTAAGCCTGCACGTTTGTAGACCCTAGGAGAGGCATTCCTGAGGTGGGCACATACGTGCTAGAGGGAGTAGAACCTGGTTTCAGAAGTAGGCTGTTGAGGAGAGCTCTAAGACGATAGTCTTTATTGGCTTGACTAGGGCGAGGAGAATGGAATGAGGAAGTGGTGGATGGAGACGAGGGTGGAGAAGGAGCCGCAGATGTAGGAGGAGATTCACATATAGAATGAACTAAGGGTGAGAAACAGGGTGAGGGCGACGGGGAATAAGACGTGGAAGGGGAAGAGGGAACGGCAATGGATGTAGAAACAGGGTACAGAACAGGGTGGCGAATCAGAGGTCGACTGGATCCAGAAATAGACTCCTTCGGGTAGGGCTGATTGATTCTGAGGTATGAATAAAGGCTAAAAGCATCATTAAGCGTGGCAATTTTGACGCCTTGCAGATTACTCACCGCGTCACAACCCCGATCATGTCCTCCCCAAACGCCAGCAGTTCCACTGTCCGAGGTGCACCTTTACTGGATTCGGAAAGGCTGTCGAGATTCGGAATGCGATAGATATCCGAAACTTTGTGGACTCCGATCGAAGAAGAGAGTGCAAGGGTTAATCTGCGGTTGGTAAAGTCTGGATAGGATTTGATCTGAAGGCGGTTGCCTTGAACACTGAGATCATCCTCTGGGTAAAAATTCTGAATGTGGACGATCGCGCTCTGGGCGTTTAGGATGCAGAATCCGTACACAGGATATGCATCGCTAGATGAGAAGAGTATCAGAATATAGGTATCGTTACTCCAGGCATGAAATGAAGATGGATGGAATGAATGGGATAAATAGGCGGGTAACCTACCGTTCATAAATAATCATACGGCCTTCAAAGCCTTGTGCTTCCCTCTGATCTTCATCACGGTATAATGTGACACGGTTGAATTGAGCAAGTGTTGAGACAATCGAAGGGTCCTTGCACCGTAATGTGCGCAAGTCTCGATCGTACACAGGGCCGTCAATGGGAGCCTCACCAAATCGCTGGCGTGTAGTCACAGGAGGAAGCTTTCGGGGGCCTCTCAGAAGTCTGTCATGGATGTTCAAAGGAGGGATGCCCGTAGGGGGGGGGTGGTCAGGCATTGGGATCAGCCTCGAGCTGATAGTCCGGACTTACAGTTTTCTAGTACTCAGTAATACCGTGCATGAACCAACGTTGCCTGATGGCTTGGGTGCGGCAAATACAGCATGTGGTTGGCGTGTTGTGGGTTACATGTTACATACATATCTGGATGATAATGCAAGGTCAAAGGATCTCACGGGTTGTGTTTCTTCACTTTCAACTCGAAGGCAATGCTGAGGGTTAATAACTTACAGGCAAGACCAAGGTAAGCTGTAGATTATTATCCGAGTCTCAAATGTCCTCGCATCATCCAAAAACTAAAGCGATGCCTCGCGACAGCAGGCGGGTATGAAACGTGGTAGTCATGCGGTATATGGAGTGTTCAAAACCTGCTATATGGGTAGGTTATCAACTCGAATCCAACGCCCATGTATCATCATGGGTTTAAAACTTCTCGCGAGCGGCTTGGTGAGGCTCCCATCGACGGCCCTATGTACGATCGAGACTTGCACACATTACGGTGCAAGGATCCTTCGATTGTCTCAACACTTGCTCAATTCAACCGTGTCACATTATACCGTGATGAAGATCAGAGGGAAGCACAAGGCTTTGAAGGCCGTATGATTATTTATGAACGGTAGGTTACCCGCCTATTTATCCCATTCATTCCATCCATCTTCATTTCATGCCTGGAGTAACGATACCTATATTCTGATACTCTTCTCATCTAGCGATGCATATCCTGTGTACGGATTCTGCATCCTAAACGCCCAGAGCGCGATCGTCCACATTCAGAATTTTTACCCAGAGGATGATCTCAGTGTTCAAGGCAACCGCCTTCAGATCAAATCCTATCCAGACTTTACCAACCGCAGATTAACCCTTGCACTCTCTTCTTCGATCGGAGTCCACAAAGTTTCGGATATCTATCGCATTCCGAATCTCGACAGCCTTTCCGAATCCAGTAAAGGCGTACCTCGGACAGTGGAACTGCTGGCGTTTGGGGAGGACATGATCGGGGTTGTGAGGCGGTGAGTAATCTACAAGGCGTCGACATTGCGACGCTCAATGACGTTTTTAGCCTACATTCATATATCAGAATCAATCAACCCTACCCGAAAGAGCCTATGTCTAGTTCCAATCGACATGCGACTCACCAGCCTATTTCCATTTCCACTACCCCTTCGCCTTCGCCTTCCACATTGTATTCCCCTTCTACTTCCGACTCTCCTCTTCTTCTGAGTTCACCTTCCACATCACCCTCACCTTCCTCCCCATCCGTCTCGGATCCAACCGCACCCCTCCAATGTGCTCCCTATCCGATGGCTCAACCGTATAATCCTACCCACGAAATTCCAGTGCCCGCAAATACTTCCCATTCTCTGGATCATTTTCAACTTAGTAAGGACTACCGTCACAGAGCTCTTCTCAATAGTCTGCTCCCCAGAGCAGGTTTTACTCCCATTAGCACGTGTGCGTCCAGAGTCTCCCACCTAGAGCCCTCAAACGAACAAGTTCCAAGGGCGGCGATCTCTGAACATCTCTTGGCAGACAGTAGTGGGGCAACGCAACTTTTAATTCGTAATTTCCCTTCTCCTGCCCGTCGTGTGGGGGGACACAGAAGCTACCAGATGACCAGTTCCGGATTGGCGAAATTCGCTGACAGCAGCGAGCTCACAGTTCCGAGTGAGGTTACGAAGACCGTCCAACGTTCTCCTGTTGTCAGTGGTGAAGACCACAGGGATGAAATGCAGTCAAATTTGGGGATATTGGTGAATCTTTCGCCATGCCCAGTAAGTAGAATTTCTTCATTGTGTACAATCTGTTCAGCATTGGTTGCAGGATCTTCGTGGTAAACTTCATAAGGTCGACCAGTATTCGTTCGCTCGGGGCGGATTTTCAGATATCTACCGAGGCAAATTAACGTGTCCAGATGATAAGATCTCTGTAAGTGAGCCAACTTATCTGCAGTCACCGACACGTTTACCTGGTTCGGTGAATTAGGTTGCCATTAAGATCATTCGTATTCCTGGATTCAAGGATGACGACAATAACATTGTAGAAATAATTAACAGGGTATGTGCACTCTTTGGAACTTCCTTCGAACATATTCTCACACATACATAGCGATTCCACTGTGAGTCAAAAGTTTGGAACGCCCTTCACCATCCAAATGTATTACCTTTTCTGGGTATCTCTCGCGAGTTTGGTCCATTTCCTGCACTTGTATCTCCCTATTGTCCGTCCCGTGACGTAGTAACCTATCTCAAACGTCACCCTCGTGTCGATAGAGGTCACATAGTGGGTGGAAATATGACTGATTAACATAACACCGACCTGAATAATTGGCCCAGGCACTCGGCTTTACAGATGGATTAAGATATCTTCATTCACAACAAGTCATTCATGGAGACCTGAAGGGTGTAAGTACTATCGCGCATCAATGCTCCCTTCACGACTGCTATCATTTAATTCGTGTTTCAGTCAAACGTGCTCATTGGCTCAGATGGCGAGGCCCTCATATGTGACTTCGGCGTTTCGAAAATCGTCAATTGCCAGGGTTTTTCCACTGGTTTTGTCGGGACTCCCGCATTTATGGCTCCTGAACTCTTTCCCGACTTTGACGAACGAATGATCATCGACGAGGATGCTATCGACAATGACATAGGAAACCTACCTTTCCGACCTGAGGCTACAAAGGAAACAGATGTTTACGCATTCGGGATCGTTTTTCTCCAGGTGTGTTCAAGTATTTCGTTAGAGAAGAGGCTCTATTTGGATTTTCCATGCTTCCTCTATCTGTCGTACTCCGTGGTCTTATTCTCTATATTAATAGATACTTACTGGCAAAAGTCCTATTATCCGCCCATTTGTGACACGTAAAACGCAAATTCGGCCCAAACGCCAATGGTACGACCCCCAGTCGATGATGAACCAACAGCTGTGGAGTTTGGTCGAACGCTGTTGCGATCCAGATCCCAAGAAGAGGCCGACCATGGATGATGCAACGTATTCCATCAATAGGTATTATCAACCTCGAACCACCTTCCAACCTTGATGACCATCAATTTCTAGTCGCACTGAATTATTAAAAATCACCCTTCACAACGGCTGACGCTGTTGACGGTTGGTGCAATGTGCAGCTCACTAACCAGTACGATTTCGCTTTCAGTTTGTATGTGATTAAAAAGGGTCATACTGGGGATCATACTACCGATGGACTGGTTAGGTCACGTATCATTGACTTCCGATATGTGGCTTTTATCGCTCATCAGCGAGCAGTGAGTTATCCCATATGTACATCCGATATGAAATATGCTACAAGTACCTAGAATCAATTCTATGACCATGCCATGACAGATTCCTTGAGTGACAGAAGATAGACGTTAAATATCCTTGTTCAAAACAGAGAGGTACAGCCTCTGCCCAGGATCTTGTCTGAGGAAGGAAATCCAACATTGCGAGCATCTGTTCATACTTGCCTGGGAGATCGGTGTCATTGCTGATGAGTGAGTTTTTGGGGCGATCGCTTCTGGAAACATTTCAGGTCTATTATGAACAGCGGCAGTATCGGTCATGTTAATAATTATTCATAAATAATCTACACAAGTTCACTTCATGTCAAGTGATAACCACACCAGGCGGAAACCAGACATCTCATCTCAGCCGGAAGACGCTACAAACGCATTATAATTGTACGCCTGGGGATTCCCGTTGAATGTGTAACCTTGCGGTGCAAGGGTTACTACATCTTTCCCGCCTCGTGATATCGTGCCGTGCATAACGTCACCCGGGGCCAGGTTGACAGACAGTTTCGACAGCCCTGCGGGGACCGAAAACGATTTGCCATTCAGCGTGACAGAGCTCGGCGCCGTGGCCATCACGACTGCCCACAACTTATCCGTTAACTACAGGATTTACGAGGTTAATCACATACACATGCCTTGGAGACAAATATAACGGGTACTTACCACTTGGAAATTATCTGGCGGGCCGACTGGGTCTTGTGCGTTTGCGTTCGCGGGATGCGGTCGTGCCCACATGATCAGCTTGTCTTTAGTGATAGCGGGGAACGATCCCGTCTTGAACGCAGCCGCGTAGTATGCTGTCAAATCAAGCCATCCTGTGCACGTATCCGGTAAACTACGAGATGAAATAAAAATCAAGGAAATGCAAGCGTACCGGTGTGGTCGAAGCCGTTCACCCACGCTTGGCTGTTTGGTTGGTCGCCTTCGATGGGACCGATGTAATGCGATTCGCCGTAATCATTCCAAGTTGCGATTTCAATAATGTCAAACTTGTTGCGTGCGGCAATGATGGACTCCCAGCGTCTCGCGTACAGGTGTTCATTGGTGAGGTAGATGAACTACCGCATCAAGTCAGCTAGTACGATGATAACCACCTGATGATGCGCTTACATTCTTGTTGAATGACTGGGGGCCGTAGTGCGTGAAGAACCAGGGAGAGACTGCGCCCATGTACAACTTCTTGCTTGGACCTGCAGGCATTGCAGCGAGACCCTGGAGGTGCTGTGTGTCCGTGTCCGTGGAACCAATAAATTGTGTGAGTGCGCTTTGAACAGCAGCGCCGGCGCTGCCCAACTTGGCGACGGTTGAGCCTACGGAATTAAGAATTTTATTTGCAAACGAAGTGGTGACTTGGATCGGCCAGCCAGAGTTGAACTGATAAACAAGGGGACGCATGAGATCGCGAGAACCAGAAGCAGAATAGAAATAGTGTATACATTAAAGTCACCATCCATAACACCACCGAACTGTTTGAAGGTTTGGGGGTCGATGAAGAAGGCAGGAACGAAGAATACGGCATTTTGCCCCGACAGTTCAGGATGTTGGGTGAACTGGGATGACCAGCCTGCAGCGACGGAAGATTGGCCGAAATTGCAGGACTCCCCTGCGAAAGTGGAGGCGAAGACGCGGCCATCAATTTTGAGCTGGTTAGGGTGACTTGCGTATGTGGTGATGTATGTGCGAAGGAGCTGCGCGTCGGCGGGAGACGCACAAGGAATGACACTGGTAAAGAAGCTTTTTGAACAGGGAAATATTACGATGGGACAGATGACATACGACATGTCGAAGGAGAGGAACAATTTAAACCCTGTACCAGATTGCTCTGCGGCTGCGTAGCTGAAAGGAAATACTCAGTGATTGTCAAGGGAAAGATTCAGATAAATGACATACGCATCAGCGACCCTCTGGGGTTGCCAGCTATCAGACCCAATGTTGAGAGCAAAGCCATCGATTCCAGATGCGTGGGCGAGCGTAACATCATTTCCCCAGTCTTTAACGGTGTATGGGAAGGTGTTCCCGACCATGTGGTGTGCTACAACATATTTTGGATCGGAAGAAGAGGCAGAAGACTGAGCAGCTGCAGTAGGGATGGTAGACGAGGCAGTAACAGAGCTAGCTGCCGAGTTACTGGACAGGGCTTGTCTCATAGCAATACGGTGGGTGTCGTCCCCAAGCGGTGAAGGAGCTTGCCTGAGGGGTAATGCATAAATACAAGAAATAAAGGTTAAAATAAGGAGTGATATAGAATGCATGGCAGATGCACTGGGGATGGCAGGCCCAGCCTGAAAATTATTTAAAGAGACGGGAGACGGGAATGGCGGGAGAAGGCAAGCGGGAGACGGGATGAGAGACAGGGAACGGGAAGTGATAATAGCATTTTATAGGCCGCCAAAGACAATGGATATACAAACTCACCGAAGACGTTGACGTTAAGCTGCTACACCACCATCATCGTGTGCTAGCGAGACTAGCTATGTACAATGGTCTACAATTGTGCTTAGTCAGCTTCATAGAAAATAAATAAAAATACATAACTGAATGAGGCCTCCTGTTGTCGGTCTCAGTTGCAAGACACCGTTAACGTCATTCCCGTTCGGTGGTGGGCGGCGTCGTCGGTCTCCGTACCATTTCTTCCGTAGAAGATCGCGGCGTAGTCATTCGCGCGGAACACATTCCGTTCACATGAACTGAGGGGCAGAACGTAAAATCATGCGATTCGAGTCGTTAATGATACACCAATACACCGAGTAGTACAATGAAGTGATCATATCGTCCAATCAAAGCAAATAAAAATGATTTTCAGTGTTCAAGTATCGGCAGATTTCTCTTCACCAGCCTTCTCACCGTCCGCTGTGTCTTTCTCTGCTACCCCCTTTTCCGCTACCTCTTTCTCTGCTTTGTCTTCGCCATCGACAGCGTCATCCGCGGGCGCCTGTGTTTCCTCTCCTTCTTTGACTTGCTTACTGCCGATAACTGTGGCATTGATTCTGTACAAGGGGATTGAATTTGAACAACGAACGGGAAATGAAGCACGATCAAACGCACGTCAAGGTGACATGAACCTTCTCCTTTTCCTCCGTTCCTTCAGGGTTCTGCAACTCAACCACGATCCGCTTTGAACATTTCCAGCCATAACTGCCAGTCGAAAATGTGGTTGGAGTAAGTATAGCGGTCCCAATCGATCCTGGATCCGAGGTTAGCGCTGCGTTGACATCGTCTTCCGCGATGCTTGGAGGTGTTTGTGTTATCTGTACGTGCAATGGAAGCGCACGGGCTTTGAATGCTGATGTTGCCAATGTAGCCTAGGCCGATCATTCATTATATGAAGAAAACTCGACGGTAGACGGACCCTGTGTGCTTTTTTGCCACCCCTGGTCACCTTGCCGGTGGTTGGAGTGTCTGTTTTTGCTGCCTTTGAGGCGCGGGTGGTAGGCGCAGTCTCGTCTGATGCTCGCTTTCTGCCTACAGAAATGTTGTAAATGAGTAAGTGATTGAAATTATTCGGCGGACGGGGACCAACCAGCCATTATTTGGATGGGAGTAAGAGAAAGAGTTACAAACCACAAACTCCCAGTGGATCCACTGAACCCCTAACAACCCCGAATGTCACGTGACACTATCATTACATTGTAAGTACCCACATCATTTTCAAGCAGTTCCTGGATTTCAACCTGGTTGGCTACAGCTGGCTTCAATCAGCTTTTCGATTTGCTCTACGATTAGCATTCAGCGGCGCTCAGGCGCTCAACTTTGGGAAACCCATGATAAGACATGTCTATTGGGCGGGCGAGCTCAGCGCTCGGATAAAACATTACAACGATGACGGTGTCAGGACCTGAGAATATCCATGCTGCGGCAACTCCCCTTCCTGCGTATTTTCCTTGTCACAATATCCCGGAACGCCACTTGGAACACCTCTGCAGTGACCGAATGAAGGCGTTTCCAGGCTTTCAGCTTTCGTTCTTCATCAGACGTTTTCCTGCGAATTTGGCCAGGGGAGCATTGAATCAATGTAATTCGTAGACTCCGGGGGCCTGGTGTTGAAGGTCGATAGTTTGGTGGGAGTGAACCTACGGCGATTACTTGCTGACGTTGCGGTCAGCCTAGTTTATCAAATGTTTGGGTGTTTATGTTAAAAGGTCTCTTGACAGCCATTGATGATCACGTACGGAAGTTCTACAAAAGTATCCTATGGGAGGCTTTTCTAGTGTCATGAAGGAAACAACGAGGTTGCGCGACCATCGACCAGGAGGGTGTTCGTCCCCTTCTGGCATTCGTTATTCGTCGACTACATCCTTACCATTTCGCATCCAAAAGTGGTTTTCCATTAGCCACGGATCCTGACAGCGTACCATTTGGGTCTACACTGGATCATTTTGCATTTCCAGTCTTGGCTCCTCAATGCGAGTCATCCAGCATCCTCGATACTTTTCTGATCACCGCTGTCGTTCGTGCAGTTGGAATGGTTCGCCCCCTCCCGTGACTCAAGTCTGACCGTCCCCACACATCTCTGCGTTGGCGTTGGCAACTCTACCTTCAACATGCAAAATTTGTCAGACGGGGTATTATTATACGCTAGCGCTATGTCAGTGGCTAATCCATTTCCATCTGGCTTCGTCTTCATCGGTAATTTAAAACATTCCCTGTTTCAGTTGCAAATCATATTTCCCTTCACTGGAAGCAGAGCTTCCAATATCGTTGAGCCTACTGCTCAAGTTAATATCCAACATATCTCCAGCACCTTGGGGTGATGATAAGCGTGTACCTAATGTGACGCTCAAGAGTTTCCCTAATCTATTACATGCTCTACGTGATACAGTCGAGATTTACAGAGATTTCAAAAGCATTTTCTGGAAATCTTGGGCTTTGGCGAACATCGAAATGGACCCCAATTTTTACCGCTTGGTTGCATACATCGAACATCATTTGTCGACCGCCGCGGTTCCGTCTTCGAGTTCCAGAACTTCAGCCTCAGGAATGGCTGCAGACAGTATCGTGTTATTGCCGCCAATCGTAGTTGCAAACCGTACATCCGAAATCGTGACAAGTTCCTTGCAGTGGGCGACCCCACGAGCATGCAGTAGAACTCTTGTCGAAAGAACCGAGTGCATGACTCGTTGAAATCTGGGGAGAGAAGAAAGAACTGGCGTTATTTACGCAAGCAACACGACTCTGATATGTTGCGTACGGGGTCAGAAGCTCAACCAATTCTGGCTGGAAAACAAAGGATGTTGTCAGTCGGCCTATTGTCCTGTTGTTGTGCAATTTGGAGAAATAACGCACTGGGCCTACAGACAAGACTATGATATTCGCGAGAGAGATGACTACATATGTGACAGATCAAAATGATGCGTGCTTGCGCGCAGATTGTCCGAGACTTACAGAATAGGTAGACGAAATAAAACAACCCATCCCGATAAAGAGTTTTCACCAAACGATCATTTGATACGCCTGACTTCACTCCGTGATAGAAAGTGAGAGCAACAATAACTGAAGCACACAAATGAGCCGTTTGGTGAGTAGAGAAAGGCGACCAACGCACTAGTTTCTTGTAGCAAGAGCAAGAGATAGTCGGCGTATATGACTCTGCTACCGCCTGTTTGGAAACAACCCAGCACCGGTAGTGGAGACGTTCCAACTAATGCATATCATGAAGGTCACATAGTTACGATGTCAGAGAGAAATAACATACAGGTGACAGCGCGAAGATATACCTCGCAGATCACGATGGATATAATGAGAATCGACTGTTGCACGAGTTAACATTGAGAAAAAGACATGGAAAATACTAGGACGCACCCCCCATACCGACACTAGAAAGATGACCATTTTTTTGATGTTGCCGTAGAAAGCGGAGGTTCGAAGGAAGAGAATCGCTAGGAAATTGGGTGATTGGTTCAGCAGGTAAATATGTTAAACAAATCGAGTACTGACCTTCTGCCGAGGCAATGCCAAATACAGCCACCCCTGATAATCAAAAGAAGTCAAGGATAAATCAAACATCTCCAGTAACCCACACACATATTGCTGGGACGTAGACACGCCAACATTTCTGTTAAGTTCATTTGGAAACCGTAGGGTGAAGGGAATTCAGGAAGACTCACTTCAGGGGATATATCAGGAGATAACGAAACTGAGGGTATTATTCAGTGATCCATAATGAGGTCAGAAGTCAGACGTCTAGAGTCACATACGATACAAAGCCACAGGGGTATCAATTAAAGCTGAATAACGTGCCAGAAAAAACAGCGTCTTGCCGATTCCCCATGTCGACCTCCAAATTAATTCTACCTGTGATCATGTTATGGATTATGCCGCAAATACAAGGCAGGGCATTACGGGTGGCTCACCTCACGCTCAAAAGTAATAACATAGTCAAAAAGCTTGATTCAAGTTAGTACTCCATATTGCTGCAGGAATGGTGACCATACGGACCAAAATCGTCATGCTGGCAGCTTTCATGATTGATGGGACTTGAGTTACATAATCCTCGGACGACATTGGGGAAATGCATACCCTTCCAGTACTACAAGTGAAAGTGGACAGCTTCCGTTAACTTGCCGGGATGGAGAGTCTAACCGAGAGACAACACATTACCTTGACAATCTGGAGGCGCATGATAACGCGTAAAATTGTAGCAGGATCAGCCATATTTCTCCTAGCAGTGTGGAGCTGAATTGGGGAGTAGTACCAGTTGGCCAATGGATAATCTGTTGTATTTATATCTTGATCATCCCCATCGACAACAAGGTTCACGCCAGTTCACCCGAGTCTGTCAATTTAATATTAGGGCTTGTCAGTTCGTCGCTTCAGGATGAGATGAACCTGACATCGGAAAAAGGATTGCACGGTTTGAGTGCGCCCCGTATGATCGACAACGTGAACCGGCCCGCGGAGCTCCATAGATCCAAGGAAGGCGTGCCGATGGGGAAACAAAGAATTTGCGATCTTGCTACATAGGCCCCAACGCGAAATGTTTACCCTGACGACGAACCGGGTGGCCGCCGATCGACTTTCAAGACTGTTCAATTAAATGGGAGGCTATGATTGTGTGAGCTCATGACAGAACTCGTGGGTAAAACAGTCCAGTATACAAACCCTTTTAGTAAGTAGAAATTGCCAATCAGTTTACGGGCCTACTATCACTGCAAATTCAAATGCACATTAGCACAGGGATCTCAAGCTCGATTGCTCTGATGTATAGTCTCCGACCCGACCAGAGGTTTATGTCCAGTTGCATGAACCGGCGCAGACACACCAAAAACTTTTTACGTTTTTAACATGTGCCATCAGCGCATCACGCGGTTAACGTTAAACGTTTAAACTCCGCCTTTCCCCAATCAGGATAGCTCCTCTTCGTACATGTCGCACTCCAATATAGTGAATATAGTCTATACACTTGAATTGGCGTGAAACAACTTGATCCTATAACCCAGGCTGTAACCCACTTGTCAGATCCGAGTCGCACACACATTCTGAACTGAAAAGAAACACAGTTCTGCTCCACTCTCTGAAGCAACATGTCATAGGTTTCGAGTATCGCCTGTGATATATATTATATACCGTATTTGCCGAGCTAGATCGCCAGACTTCAATCATACTAGGACCAGGCCGCCAAGCTCCACTGCTGGCTGATATTTATAGTGAGAGTGACTATGCCCTTCGTGGAACTTGTGGTGACTGGTCGTCTGCGTTACATGGATATAGGGTCCTGGAAAAGAATGCTAGCATCAATTGAAGCGTCGCGAATTGAATGAAACTGTCACAGTAGTTGATTGTTTTATGCAGACAGTGGAGTGTTGGCAGAAGCGTGTGAATATCCTCAAACCCTTCCCCTTTTCGACATAAACGAGGTAGTATGGACATTCTATATTGGCCATTTCGGTCGTCTGCCGTTTTACTTGCGAATGGCGGGACAGATATGTACAGCGCTATTCGAATTCCATCTCATGAAAATCCCGCTCACTTGGCTTTATGGGTAACCGGTTTTGAATGAGATGTACAGGAGTCAGGAGGGTTGACAGCGACGGTTCCTATGATAATTACATAAATAATATACTTAGTAGTCCTGTGGTGCATATGAGTTTCCGAAATAATTAACTAAATAGACCCGGTAATGAAAAAGTGAAAGACTCGTGATCAAGGTCTTTCTAGTAAATTCTGTTCATCAAAGACTTTGCAACCTTTCCCTGCATCGGTTATCAGGTCGAGGTAATTCTCAAGGCCAGACAAGCCTGCTCACCACCTGTACAACGATATTTTCCATTCTTGTGCTATAGAGAACGGTGCTCAATGAAAGGAAGGGACGGAAAGAAGTGATGAACATACCTCAAAATCTGCGCCGCAAGTGTAGCAAAACTGAAAAGGACTTGAGATAAGCTGGGGAAAGCAACGAAGAGAGACATACGTGATGCTTGCAGATGCAGCTGAAGGAAAGGGTAAGTAAAATAGGACGCTCTTTGAATTTTGAATAGACTCACGTGATGTGGCTGTAGAAAAACGAACGATCAGTCAGATCCAGTACAAGGTGTCACAAACAGGTGATACTCACTTGCAGCCATACTGTATCGGGCAGGAGGTTAGCTAAAGTTTGAAAGGGGGAACGAATTGAAACACACCTTGAGCTCGACCATTGCCTTGCACTGCGGAATGATAGTAATGATAAAGTCAGTTTGGAGCTAACAAGTACTTTGTGAACCAACCTTTGGACACTGTCTCCATTTCTCCTTCTTTGCTAGCTCCGCGAACACTATATCTTCTGGGTCCCGTTCACCAGGTGGAAGTGCTTGATACTCGTCACAAGTAAGTTCTGCAAAAATGTTAGTACCCGAGGTACCAAAAGAAGGAACCGGGCATACTGTTGTGCCAGACTACTTTACAATCCCTGCATAAAGACTTTCTACATCTAGGGCACTGAAACAGAGTGGTGCGAATGATCAGCTTCCTATCCACTCTTGCCAAAGTAAGTTGAGATAACGGACTTGCACCAAACCCTTCAGTTTAGAAGCTCCAACCGGCGCCGGTGCCACATCGTTCAAATCAAACGGCTCATTACAATTCTTGTAGGGACTGAAAAGACATGTTTAGTATCAAATACATGTAAGTTGAAGAGGAGGCGTGTACCAGTTGAGGATATCCAAAGTTGACATGTAACGAGCTTGACTCCATTCGTCCATGTTGCCGTCTCCCAACACCAGCCGGGCAGTCATGTCTCCAATCTCAACCATCTTTTCACCTGGTTTGATTTGGCATGTCTTCAATAATGACCAGCATCTACTTTTTCAGTTGTTTGAATTGGGAACGACTTGGACTCACGGGACAACCCATCGGGAATTCTACTTTCTTGCCAGTCACAGCAGCTGTCGCTGGAGGGAGTTTGGTGCCATAAGTAGACGGATCGAAACGGACGTTGAGGTTTCGGTAGATTGATTGTGCAAGGCAGGCCTGTTATGACCGGCAAATTTCAGATATGATTCAGGTGGAGATTTCACCAAGGTATCGACTCACGCCACAGAATACATGCTTGCAAGGCTGCAGCGCGATTCCATGTTTCCCCTGCTTCGCCCGTCTCAACTCTCTTCTTACAGCACCGGTAGCAACGTTAACGTCGCCAGCATCAGGCTCCGCGTCGGAATCATCAGACATTTCTGCTGCGAGTATGTCACTAGCGGTTGCCACATTGTGAGTTACCACCGAAAATGTACGAATGAATGATATAAACATACCCTCTTGTCCGCTGCCAAGGATTAATAGTGATACCCACGTAATTCTGGCAGATTGAGCACTTTGGACCCTTTGGTTTAACAGGTGCTAGATTACCAAGTATGTTAGACAAACTGGCCGACTCCGTCGAGGGGATTGGACGTTACCTTGACCTTCAACACGAGCTTTCTCCGCATTCTCCGCTCTCAATTCAGCCGCCTTAAGTGCTATCAATTTTGGATCCGTTTCACGTTCATGTTGTTCGACATAGTCCTGGGTTGCCGCAATAGGATCAAAGTCACCACTGGGCTGGGGGGTAAGCAGGAGACGGAGAATAAAGTGAAGAGACCAGACTCACAGTTTGCCGCAGCAAATCCCCATTGTTACGGTGGTGAAGCTCGAGGAAGGAAGATGTAGAAGACAAACCACGATTGGTAAGACGTGTCTCAAGGTGTAAGTCGTCCGACCGGAACCGGACGGCGATGCCCGTCAAAAGGTCTCGGAACGATTGTGTTGGGAGAGTGGCCTGAGAGTGGCAGAGCCAGTGCTTTAGCACGAGTACTGGTACATCAGGCAGCACGCATCGCCACGGCTTCCAAAACAAGGGTAGTCAACTTGAATCATTGCCAGTGGCATCCGTCAATCTAATTGACAACGATTACCTCTTAAGCAGGGATGGGCCCGGGAATCTGCTGGTTGCTGTGCTTTGACCAGGTCGTAATTCAATCATACGAAAGATGTTCCGGAAGCATCGCAATATTAATACTCGGAGGTCGTCTAGCCCGTTGAACGTCCGGTATTCTCGTAGCGCTCGACGGTCCCGCCCAACGCTCAAGGATAATCGATAATCTATTGCCAACTAGTGTTCCTTTCTTTGTGATCCCAATTATCTTATGGTTGTCCTTGCGGAAGATATATATTCACACGTCCGCAATCTCCGCATATTTCCTCCCCAGAATATGCGATGTTGATCTGTATATTGAAATCTCTATTCCGTTACTCCCAATGACCCTCATAGCATACTAAAAAACCAAAGATACTGTAGTCCCGCTAATTGTAACAATTGACTGTGACGCGTGACCTTAACAATTTGGTATTTTGGTAACAATTATGACCTATCGTGACATGACCTGTAACAATTTAGTGGAGGGGGTTAGGTACATACTGTACCTAACAAATTTTTGCACCATGACAGGCATCGAAAAATACCTCATTCAATTCACTAAAGAAGAGTATGATGAGAAGGTATCTACTGATTTTCAAGACATCAGGATCCGTGCAGCCCAGGCCACTCTCCAGGAGAAGCATTACGTGAAGGCAAAGCATGAGCATATAAAAGGGCAAAATCGGGCAAGGAAGCAGAAGCAGCGGGCAAGAAATTTGAAGAAGGGAATTTTGTGTGGAGTTCGTGATGCTGACGGAAATATTATCAAACAGCAGGCGCGGTTGACGTGGCCCAGTTCGCCGTGAACCAGGTTCAGCCGTGACGTGACGGTTGGAATCCTAACAATTGGGCCCTATCGTGACGTGATTTTTCGATGAGATAACAATACAATTGGTGTGCGTGACGTGACAAATTGTTATAATTAGCGGGACTACAGTAGAGCCTACATGAATAAAATAGCACCGTAGCCACATGTCCAAGAAACCAATATACCGTCCATATGTCCATATCATCCAATGACTGAATACGGTGGTGGTGAGGAAATTATATCCTCCCTCGTCCAATCGTTCGGAGCCGCAAGCAGATTATTGAGCGTCGTCACAAGCACATCCCTCTCCATCGGGTTCAACCGCGCATGAGGGATGACTCCCAGAATTGCAGCTAGATCTGGAGAATCATCATGATGCATTGCCTCGTTCGCATGTATTCGAGGTACTGGCATTGACATTCGAACATTCGGTGGCGGTGGCGCAAGATTGCCGGGGGCAGTTAGGGAGGCAACGAGTGCCTGTTGTTGAGCGGCGGTCAAACGTGATACGGCATCCAAAGCTGAAGCTAGTTCAGGCTGTGGATTCCTGCTTGTATTCGTTGAAGACTCTGGTTGATAATGTGTTAAAACAGGTCTCGGGGGTATCACAGGCCGATTGGAGGTTGAGGGTGAATTTGCGCCAGTAGTTACAGGATATGGCGCGCTGCGGGGCCTCTGTGGTCCTGCACCTGGATATAGTTGGGTATTACTGGTAAGAGGTGTATTAGGGGCAGGATCTTGGTTACGCCATTGTGTGGCTGGAACAGCGTTTGCACGGGTATCTGGCGTGAGTGCCCTCCTGCGACCTACATCATCTATGGGGTTTACGACTGTCAAGTTTCTCTCTTGATCTGAGAGGTAACAATAAAAACATAGTCTCGATGAGGGATACGACGAACGCACCGGGACGTGCTTGAAACTCCTCGCAAGCAAGCACTGGTAAGTATACTGTCAGTGCATTCCTGTCTCGCGGAAAATGAATCGGACATACATTCGTGCCAGGTCACTCTGCAATCCTTGCACAGAGACCTCTTACACCTAGGGCACTGAAACAGAAAACAATGACGATCAGCTCTAATCTCGGTCTTTGTCAATAAAAATAGCGGACTTGAACCAGGCCCTTCATGTTAGGAGCTCCAATCGGTGCCGGTGCCACGTCGCTCACATCAAATGGCTCATTGCAATCAACGTAGGGACTACGAGTGAGATGTCAGCGTCGACCGCGTGCGCCAAATGGGGTGCTGACCAGTAACATATATCTATCGTCGACAGGAAACGAGCTTGGTTCCATTCATCCATATTCTTATGCCCTAATACCAGCCGAGCAGTCACATCGCTAATCTCGACCATCCTCTCCCCTGGCCGGACTTGACATGTCTACAGAGTGTTGGCTGAATTCAAGTTGTTGAATTGGGAAGACCTCCAACTCACTGGACAACCCATTGGAAACTCGGTCTTGCTGCCAGGAGGAGTGGCTGACGCAGGGGCGAGTTTGGTACCATAGGTGGAAGGGTCGAAGGGGACATTGAGATTTCGGTATATTGATTGAGCAAGGCAGGCCTGTTGTGATAATTTATTTACTGTCAGAACTTGATTCAGGTGGCAACGAGGCCTTTCATGTTGTATTGCAGACGCACACCGCAGAAGACGTGCTGGCAAGGCTTCAGCTCGATCCCATGCTTCCCCAGCCTCGACTGTCTTCTCACAGCCCCAGCACCCGCGACGGCCCTGACATCGTCGGTATCGGACTCTGCCTCAGAGTCATCAGATATTTCTGCTGCGCGAAGTTCACTAGAAGAACAGAACAATGCAAAGCCGAAGGGTATCTCAGACTTCTTGCAGCTGCTGCTGGACGAAGAACGAACGGAACCGAAAGCAATTCTTACCGTCTTGTCTGTCGCCATGGGTTAACGGTGATACCTACATGGCTCTCACAGATTGAGCACTTCGGTTTGACCGGAGCTGGATTCACAAACTTGTTAGCACATGCTGTTCTCCTCATGACTTCATCAGTCACCTGGACCGTGAGCCCCAGCATCTCTTAGCCCCCCCGCCCTCGGCTCGGCTGTCTTCGACAATACCTGGTCGCGTTGTGTGACGAAATCCGACACTGCCTGGGATCCGGGGGGCTCAAAATTACCACTTGAGTGGAATTAGTAGGAGAAATGAAGTTGTGGCGTGACTAGACATACGTGTTGCTTAGACAGTTTCCCATCGCGGATGAAGGAAGATAGTGGAGGAGAAACGAGTAAACGGCCAGTAGAGGCCAATAAACTTTGGACACCGCCACGCGTGGACTCGGACGGCTGTGCTTTGGACTGCGATATTCCGACCTGAGCCCACCAAAGAAAATGGCACTTCTGATAAGAGTTCTGAAGCTCCCACAAGTAATATGACGTATTTCAGTATGCACTCATGCAATTAAATGAGATTGTTTATTGCAAATTCCGAGGTGTAACTAAATTTGGCTGTCTCAAGGAGCCATGAATGACCAATTTGTTGACCCATCATATTTGGTTATGCACTGGCAGCGGCATGGAATGTTTTTTGGCAAAAAGAACTGCATCTTATGTTGAATGTCCCGCAGCTAATATTCCAGAGATTGGGGGAAATATTGTATCAGAAGAACTCACAAGTACGAGGCGAGGAAAGTGAGAGCAAAAAGGGAAGGGGACAAATAAGGGCCGAAGGTGGTTTGTTAGTCGGACCCTCGAGTAACGTTAATCCTCTTCTTCCTCCGCATCTTCTTCCTCATTGGGTGGTTTCATAAAGTCATTATCATCCAGGTCGATCGGGTCGTCACCATCGTCTGGATCGTCAACACCGTCTGGCACTGGGCGACCACTGCCCCGCTCCAGCGTCAAATTTGGGCTCATGTTCGCCGTCCTTTCCAAGAGGTATTTCAAACACCCCAGTACCACCCTTATCTCCTCCCCAATCAAGATATTGAACTGCCTACTCAACTTGACAATGCCTGCGTGCGAGATAGTCACAAAGACGAAGACATGTCCATCAGAAGCCACACCATACACAGAGGTATCACTTCGGTGTTGCGTTAGTCGAGACTGACGGAGAGACGCCAAGTAGACGAGGAGTTGGGGTAAGGCTTGGTCGACACTACGATCATGCTTGGCTTCAACAAAGAGTAGAAGGGAATGAAAGCGTTTCATAGCCGTCTTAGCGGACTTGAAGACATGGCCAATGCCATGATCGACGCGACCACTGACAACGACCTGAGGGGACGAAATTGCGTTTGCTTTGGAGGTAATTTTGTGAGAAAAAGACACTTCGCCGTAGATCTTGAGGTCACTTAGTGGATTAGGCGTTCTTGGACAGGAGTCTTCATTGTCTTGTTCCCCTGATTGGTTGCCTTTCTAAAGAACCATAATTAACTTGGTCGGCGAAATTTGAACCCGACTCACCAATACTGTCAAGCATTCGTTAAGGATGAAGTCAATAGCAGTCCTACACACCGCCTCACTAGATCGATGAAAGTTTCGGCCATAGTTATCAATGAGTGAAACTATTTGGGATCACAATGTTAGTCATGATCGCACAGTTAACAAGCGTGAATAGCTTCACCAATGCACGGTGTTGACTCAAAACCCTTCGTCTCTCGTAACTCCTCGATCTCCCAATGGTGCTGGGCATACCGGGATCTCACGGTGGTGTACGTTAATCCGAACGACTCGACTACTTCGGCAATAGTAAACTCCATAGCAGCCTTTTTAAGCAAATTGGTTTTCTCTGACGACTCGAACAGGAGAGTAGACTTCAATTGCTGGAGCTGAAGCGTAGTAGAATCGTCCAATTTGCCAATGACAGTAAAAATTCGATTGAAGATGGTATCGATCTGCTCAGCCACATCGCTCGAGTGCTTTCGTTTGGTCATTGCAGCGATGGGTTCAGGCTGGTGAGAGATAGCGCCCAGTGAAAATCGACATGATTTGTAATGATACCGGCCGAGTTTGACTGAATGAGCTGATATGAATCAGTGTTGTACAAGTCAGACCGACCTCGGGTCACTGTAGTCAAGTCACGACAGTCACGTCAGGCTGACTGAATCAAAAAGCCAGGCCTTTTTGGGACTAGATAAGATAAGATATGCACCACGACCTTAACACGACATTCGTTGCATTTCAGTCTCAAAGTTGATTTTGTCGCTTAGCTTCTCCCCTCAACCATGAGTCACTGGTCATGGGAGCACTTCGTGACAGATGGAACATTTTACAAGAACAACAACTCCAACAAAACTGCGTGGTGTATTCGATGCTTGGCATACCATTGTGACTTACTTCGGAATGCAGACATTGTTGCAGTTGCCATGACTGATACAGTTCAAAGTCGAACACCAGCTGAGTTGGACACCCAAGGTATATTCCACAATTTATCAGAAGTACCTTAACCAAGATTGGCGACTTTCGCTAGCACGGATTAATTGCGTACCAATAGCTGGGAAACCAAAGCAGAATATGGTGCCGCGCCTATGTAAATGCATCTATGTTGACCCAGCTACCAGAGCTCGTGCCCAGGCTGCAAAATCCACTGAATTAACTGCAGATACGTCTATACAGCACCAACAACCTCGGCGGCTTTTGCATTCAGCAAGTTGGTCCCACCCCCTGCAGCCTCATGCAGTCATTTCAACTGCGTGGCCGGGTTCTGCCTCACCCTCACCACTTCCAAGCCCTTTACTTCTGGTGACGCCAATAAATCTAGAACCCGGACCATTACCTAAATGCAAACGCACATCAAGTGTCTATGACGAGTCACCCCTTTCTGGGAGACCATCATGGTCCTCGTCCATGCAGTCAGAGTTTGGGGAAGATATTTGCAGGCTGTTAATAGCGATCCGTGCCTCATGGAACTCAGCGAATAACCCACAAATGCGCCTGTTTGTGGAGAAATGGATACCAGGGGCGGTTGTCCCTGACCGCCGAACTTTATCTGGCCCAATCCTTGATCGGGAGGCTACAAAAGTCGAAGATAGATTAAAACTGAAGCTGCGAGGGAGGTTAGCCACTTTCATGACTGATGGATGGAAGAATAAAGCAAAACAGTCCATCGTAGCCTCAATGGTATCCGTCGCCTCTGAGGTGCGCATAGAGGCATTTTAACCATTACCTTTACACTGATTCTAATCAACATCAGCCCTACCTGATGCGTACACACAATGTTTCTGCGGATGCCAAAAGCGGTGAGGCTCTGTTGAAATTGGTCACCAAAGACATTCAGTGGAGCGAAATCACATTTCTTCTTATCATAATTGCACTCTGTTCAGATAATGGTGGTGATGCACGGAAGATGCGAAGACTCTTGCTCATGTTGATGCCATGGCTTATCATCATTGTCTGCTGGGCCCACCAGATAAACTTGATTGTTGGCGATTATCTGAGTCTTCGGATCGATTTTCTCACATGTGTACTGAAAGCCCTGCAGGTCATCAAATGGATAAACAACCACAGCCGTGCCTTGGGGATCTTTCGAAGGGAACAACTGCAAACCTTTAACAAGATCTTATCACTTATCCTCCCTGTTATTACTCGGTGGACGGCACACTACCTATCACTCCGCCGACTTCTTGAGGTTGAAATACCCATGAGGGCAAGCTGGATGAAATATGGCCAGCAGATGGTTGACTGTGCTGGCCCGAAAGCAGATGTGCAACAGACTGCCCGTGACATCCAGGCCATTGTCGAGGATCCACAATTTTGGAAATGGACAAAAAAGTAAGTCAACAGCAACTGTAAAGCTACGTTACATTGACGCTAGTTACCTTAAAAGAACTTGTAGTCATCTCCAACCTCTCGCAATTGCGGCAAATATCTCACAGGGATCATATCTATTCAGACCCAGATCTCGATGCCGAAGTCCAGGAGAAGGTTCTAGGGAGTCTTGAGAAGCATTGGGCGGCAGCAGATCAAGACCCTTTTTTTGCTGCCGTTGTTCTCAACCCATTTCTCCGTGGGAGGTGCCTTTCGCATGCAAACCCAATTCTTACACCAATTGGCCTATGTAATGTACTGAAACATCTTCACCTTCGAGTTTTCAAGGAAGCCGTCGATGCTAGCTTTCAATCTGCCTTCATGGATTACTACAATGAGCGCAAGGAGTTCGGCCCTGGGTTTATGGCTCTAGAAGAATGGAAGACAATGGCGAAAAACAAGGTGAGTTTCTATGACAATGTAGTACTTTATCAGCACTGACGGTTTAATAGGGTTGCGATGTGGATCCAATTGAGGTGTGGGAGGGCATTGATACCCATCAGGAACACGGTCGCAACCGCCTCGTCAAGTTGGCATTGCACATCCTTAGTGTAATAGCTAATTCAGCAGGCTGTGAGCAAGCTTTCAGTCACATGGGACTCGTGCACACCGCAGTTCGCAGCAAACTGGGCGTAGATAAAGTTTGTAAAACAGCCATTGTCGGTATGGATATTAAACGGTCGCATATCGATGCTGGATTGGTCCGCCCTCGAGGGCACTGGAATTTCGAAGCACCTACTATGACTAGTGACAATACACATGAGACTGGCATGACCAATTTTGATACCGGCAACTTCGAGCTCGAAGATGTTCTTGATTTTGAACAACTTGCTGAGGAACTCATTGACGACGTGGCTGCTGATCTCGAAAGTGACTCAGAAACAGAAAATGACCCTGCACCCCCTCCTCCTCCTCCACCCCTTATAATCCGGCTCCCACTGCATGCTATTCAAGCTGCATTGCCAGACACCACTCCACCACAATGAACTGCAGCAGTCCTGAAGATGGCCATCCCCTTGAAATCACTTTTCATCTTCCCAACTGATCGAAATTCGCCTTCGACGGGTATAGATTATTTCTGGCAGGGAGGTATCAAGAACTTGGATAGGGAAATGGAAGCTTACGAGCTCTTGTCTACAGAGTCGAGTGGCCAGGAGACTGCTGAGGCGGGTACAGATGTCCCAATGGTGAGTACTAGCAGCATATTAGCCTGATTTTTTGGTACTATATCTCTATGTTTGTGATTCCCCATCCATTTTCTTGTCATTGCGTAGCAAATTGACATTAGTTAGCAAAGTACACCACTAGCAGCTACTGAACGCACATGAGTCGTGATTTCTCACAGACCCTTGACTAGTCACGACTAAGGTCAAGGGTTTTCGCCAGCGTGACTTAAGTCAACGCATGACCCAGTCAGACTACAGTCATGACAACACTGATATGAATCGACTTGCATTGATATGTGAGCTAGTTCGTTCGCTGTTAAAAGTATAGGCACTACCAGATTAGGAAAGAGCACTTCGAAGAAAAAATTTAAGCTTAGTAGCGTGTAATACCCATGTCGCCGTTGCATCAACAGTGACAAAAAACTCTCAACAATGAAGAAATTCAAAGGGCCAACTCGTTTCTGTGATTGTTCTAAGCGCTGCGGCCAACCACCAAAGGAGATATCATTGAGTGCGTATAACAGGCATGAAAAGTATCGAGCACTCGACAAACTATCACCAGAATTTAAAGCATTCCTAGTATCGAAAAGGCAACACAAACGGCCCAACTGCAGCCAACCGAACAGAAAATTGGACCTTCTTTGAGGGAAATTTGGGACCGGTCTGGGGAGGGGAAAGGAAAGGGCAGCTGACTCAGATGAATTTGACTCGGAGGGGGCCACAGATGCCCCAGATCAGGCACAAGCATCCAATGCAGATGAAGAAATGGTATCTGCTCATGTTCTTGGATTTCCTGTTATTAATAAGTTTTGCAGTATCTCGAAATTAATCCTGCTGATGTACCTGATGGTGCCGAGGCCTCTGGATCTGGGACGATGCATTCTACAGCCGAAAATCCTGTCAGGAGTTCTCCTGTTCCAGTCCCCAGAAATGTGGATGCAGATCCATTTCTATCATCAGATGACAAATCGTTACTTGAAGACCTTGCTGAAATAAACCTAGAGGATGGAGATATCGAGGTTCAAGTTCAAAATAGCCAGATTGAAGAGATAGCGATTGCCCAACAATTTATTCAACTCATCCAAAATGCATCATTTGGCGATGAGCATGACAATATGGATCCATACCACCTTGACCAACTACGAAATCCACTAAACGAAGTTCTTGTCATTGACAATCCTGACATTAAATTGTCAATCAAACAATTCCTCTCACTCTCAAATGCATCTGAGGATGCTTACGAATCAACACGATGGAATATCATGGAATGATTCCCAGACTGCGAGATGCTTTCCCTCCATGAGGTGGAGCGGCAGGTCGCTAACTTGAGCGGTATTGTCCTGATTATGCATGACATGTGCCCAAATTCTTGTATGGCGTATACTGGACCATGGAAGGACCGTGAAAGCTGTCCGATGTGTGGAGAACAGCGTTACAAGCCCATTCTGGGTGCTCGGGGCAGACATATTGCCAAACAAGAATTCTATACCTTACCAATTGGTCTGCAGCTACAGGCCTTGTGGCGATCTCCAGAGGGAGGAAAGGCCATGAAATATCGTCAAAACCGAACACAAGAGATTCTGCAAGAGATTGAGACGAACAATGGTAGTCTCAATGTTTTTGATGACATCTTTTCCGGTAGCGACTACATCACCGCTGTCCAGGACAGGGACATCGTGCCAGATGACATGGTTCTTCTTTTTTCACTTGACGGGGCTCAGCTATACCAAAACAAAGCATTGGACACCTGGATTTCAATATGGATCATTGCCGATCACGCACCTGATGCCAGATACAAGAAAAAAGCGATTTCCCCTGCGTTCTTCGTCCCAGGCCCAAACAAAATGAAAAATGGCGATTCATTCATGTTTCCCACTTTCCACCATTTAGCCGCATTGCAAAAGGAAGGTCTCCAGATATGGGATGCAGATACCAACCGGCAATTTTGCTCGAACCCCTTCCTCTTTCTTGGCTGTGCCGACGTGCTTTGCATGGCAATGATGAGTGGGCTCGTTGGTCACCATGGCAAGCATGGTTGTTGAATCTATTGTCCACTGGTGAAGTCAGGAATGTGGCCATGCTTCTGGAGTGTCTTCTGGATCCAGAGTTTGCACAGACTGTCCTGCTTGATCCCTATGTAAGTTTTTGCAATAGAAATAGGCTCCTGGTTAAACATGTCGAACAAAGTGATCATGGAATTGTTGTCCAGATAAGTATCCTTCATCTGTAATAGTTCTCGTGTGTCATCCCTGATCTGCGTCTCCAGGAGGTTCTTCCTTTGCAACCAGCTTCCTCTGCTCCTTCCTCTCACTCAAGTGGATCTTATGGTCAGTCACAATGCGAAGAGTACTGCCAATACTTGATAATTCATGTTGGATACCATTGATTGTGACAGGCCCACTGACACACTGGTGCTTGTTCTTGCTCTCGGATCTGACAAGGGAAGGATGAAGACATTGATGAAAGGGATGAAAGGGATGATGATTTTTCATTTGGAGATCCTTTGTGTTTCTAGGCTTCTTGCCTTGGCTGGCAATGGATGGGCATGGGATGGCACTTGAGATGGCACTGGGGTTACAGGAGGGGAGGATCAGGGGAGAGGGACAGAATCTCTAATTGGAGGCGTAACTGGAAGGACAGTCACTGATCCAGAACCTGAAGATTTGTCTGTAGAACCATTCTCTGATGAGAAAGTGCTGACTGGAGCTTGACAAGTCTGTATTGAGGGTCAGTACACATTCTTCCCCTTCACATTGGAGGGCATCAAAAGCTGAATATCATTAAAAAGGAACCAGTCTTTTGTGAAATTTGTGGCTTTGGGATGTTTCTGCACACAGGCAATGTAAGTAAGGGGTTTCCACTCTGAAGAAGTCTGTGTGTGTTGATCTAACTGCACACTGCAGTCAGAACTCCATTGTAGGCCTGATAACCTTGTGAGAGGGAGGACATTCTCATAGTCTTCCTTCAGCTGGATCTGATATCAGCATGATTCATATTAGCAACATATGCCGGTGAAATACCTTTCCCCACTTCGACTTGCAAGGATTTGCAGTCTTCTCAGTGCCCCTCTCAGGTGGAGTCTTGCTGAGTGCAGATGCTGCAGCCTGCCAGGTCACTGGCTTGAATGATCCTCCATCTCCACCCTCAGCCTTGTGATTGAGCAAGAAGTCAACCAAATGACAAACATCATTCTCAGTCCATTGTGCGCAAGGGGCCTTTGTCGGCTTTGGGACCTGGGGTTCATTGTCAGGCATGTCAGACAGTGAAGGTTTGGCCAGTTTAGCGGTATCTTAATTGGTTCTTCCTCCGATGCATGCATCTGTTTGGCTCACTTCTATATAAAGTAGTTCTTGTGTTTGAAAGTTAGGTGACTGCAGTGCTGATCAGGCCCTAAGGTTTTTTGACCTGAATAAACTTAACCCATAGAGCTGTGGCACTGCTGTGTGAAAGGTCAAAATTATATTTTAGATTATATTTAATTCTGTGGAAGGGCACCTAATCATTTATAATACCATGTCATTCTGTCCACATTTCCCTGATGTGGTAGCAATCTTGGTCTATGATAAGTTGAGAAACCTCTCCGCACCAGAGTGACCAAACAAGAACCAAACACACCATCTTGTTGTGATGTGCACCCAAGGGGGTGGCGGACCAGGAATTTCTGATATCCACTCATATTTTATTTTAAGGGCCAGCTTGGGACCCCCCCCCCCTTCCTTCCATATAAGGTATGTTTAGATCACATGTATATATTTTCTGCGACAAACCAATCTAGATATATCTCAAGATACTATACATATGTAATATACCATGCTGTTAGCAGCGCCGCTTGGTACCATTTGGTTTGCAGCTCGGACACACCCAGTTTCATGGAGCAAAATCATAGCTGAAGCATGCAAGATGAAACTGGTAAGAGTGTCAGTCCAGGGTAGGTCAAATCGGATACTGGAAGACTTACCCAAATGGTCTCGCAACCTGGAGCTTTGCAAGACAAAACCAAGACAGATTCCTTCTCTGCCTCTAAGACAACTTCACCACAGATGCACCCTTCAAGAATCACACATCGCTTTATTTGTACACGTCGTGCTCAAGCATATTTGGTTTGTGCCTCTTGGTCTGATCTTGTATCACCAGCAACAGCCATAGTTGTATCAGTGGGCTCTGTGGCCAGCATGCGCAACATTGGGGATGAACCTTGTCCCTTTTTGAGGTTGACAGCCATGTGAAGCAGACTTCTGGCACACGGACAGGTGTAGGTGTGGAGACTGTGGGTTGGTTGAGTGCAAGCTTGGGTCCGAAAAATGTGAGGAGTGATTTATCTGGCCTTCAGTTGATTTGTATGACGTTGATACGCATCATACAATCCTATGCTCCGAATATACAAATTGGACGTACTATACCTCTCCATCGACCATATCCCGATATCTCACAATCCTACGAACGTCTGCGAACTCTTCCGATATCTCTCGACAACTTTGATCACTCCCGAACTAGTCGCAGCACCAAGACAAAGTCATCTCATATCGGACCGATCCCGCCTTTATCGGAGGTTCATTCCCCCTATCCCATCCACCTCCTACCTCACTTTCGATCATTTTGGACGTATTTTCATATTAGTTTCTCTTTCTTATTCAATTTACCTTTCATCTTCCTTTGTTCTTTGTTCTTCATCTTATGTTTCACCTTCTGATCCCTTTCTCCCCATCTCCATTTAGTATCATTACTACTCCTTTCTATCGATTTTTATACCGTTCCGATCCTCCGATCGAAGTAGTATAAAAGAGATGTAGTTTAGATACATAGAGATACAGACCCCCTCCTCCTTCTCAGACAGAGAGAAATCTACGACTTCCCTCCCCTTCGATCTTAGTCTCAGAGCTATAGAGCTCCCCTTTAGCTTCAAACTCAAGTTATAGTCTTGAGTTTGTCTATCCTCATCATCCGATATCGATATCTTCGTCGCAACCATGTTCACAAAGTTGCACAGTTGATCGCAACTGTCGCACGTATGTTCACATTGTTCGGAAACTTTATAGTAGTTTCTATACCTCCCTATACCTTTCTACGTGTAGTAGACATCTTCGCATCCTCGCATTCACCTATTAGGTAGTTTGTTTGGGGATCTCCCCCTTTACAGCCTCCTATAGCGTATAACTGCACTTTTATTATTTCCTGCGCGATTTGAGTTTCCTGCGCGAAATAGTTTTATGTATTTTCATGCTGGCCATGTACCATTGGCCTAATGGAATCTACCTGCTCTAAAAAAAAGTATGTAGGCATATAAGACAACCTAAGACAAGTCTTGAATGCAAACGTGAACGCGAAGATAACAACCTAGGCTTGATGCTTTGATGTCATACTCTATTCTCAAATGATGTAACATTAAATGGAGTCTACAATAGGTGACAGCTACCAGTAATGAACGACAGTATTAGAAAATGAGCAATAAAGGAGTGACAATAGTTGGATGAAATGCAGATAGAAAATGAGTGACCATAATTGAATAAAGCAGAAGAAAATGAGTGACAATAGATGATGATGTGATAAAAAAACTATTAATGAATGTGAACTAAAGAGGGCGATGAAAACGACCTGACGAAAACTAGCCAATGGATGTGAAACAATCTAAGATGAAGGCGGCAAAGACAAGTGGTGAAAACGAGCTGATGAGTGTCTAACAACCCAAGATGTAAGTAGTTCAGGTGAGAATTTTGTGGATCTGATAATAGGGGGACCATGGGTTAATGAATGTGGATGGATCCCAAGCAATTCCCCAAAGGAGGTCACTTTGGGAGGGGGAGACTTGTTGTGCTGGGTGCAACAAGAGAGGTGCAATGGTGGAATTGGGCTCGTTGCCCTGTGAGGTCTTGTGAGGTTGTGGCACCAATGAAGCAGCCCGGGATGGGTCAGCAGTCTGGGAGGAAGTTGATGTAGTTCTCATGCCAGTGGCAGCACCTGAAGCATCAAAGACAGCCTCTTGAACAGAGACTTCGAGCTCTGGTGAAGCAATTCTTGCCACAGCTGCGATTGATATCAGAATGCAGTCGACAGAAGCAGGACTGAAGACTCACTGGGATGTGATTCCTTCCTCTTTTTCAAAGGTTGGAACTCGAAGGCTTCAGGTTCCTCGTGTTTGCGTTTTTGACCTATTAGCTGTAGGTAAACATTGAGGCTGACTCTGACAGATGTGACACACCGTGCGAGACCTTCCGAATCACAGCTTTGTCCTTTTCCTGAATCACCGGATGATTCTTGTGGTCATCAGAAGAGCCATCGGTGACACTCTCATCTTCCCACTCCGTGCTATCTGAGCTCTCCTCATCATTTGCAAAATCCGGATCCCACATTTTGAACTTGTCCTCAGGAACCTTGACTTGCAACGCTGATAAAGAGAACCAGGGTATTGCTGCTATACAGTAGGGTAGATGACTCACCTATGTAGATGTGTGAATCTGATTTTGCACCACTCTCCCGACCCTTGTAGCGGTGCAAGTCCATTCCATCCGGCCTCTTGGTTGGGACGACTTCAAGCTTTCGATTCTGTTTGTTCAAAAGGACCCAAACTGGTTTGTCTTTATATTTCCCTCGACGGTTTGTCTTTGACTTATGCTCAGCATATTCAAATGGAAGCAGTAGAATTCTCTTCAATCTGGTGGATTGATTGCATCATGTCGAACGTGAGGTTTTGGAGTTCTGTGACTCGAGAGGCCAGCCCTTGAGTTCTTGTGGTACCAGATTCAAAGCTTGAGGGTTGATTATTTCGGTAAACACCATGCTTGACCTGCCCGAGAAGTCACAAATCCTAAAATTATGTATCAGAATCAGTCTTTATGGAAAGATCATTCATTTTTACCTGTGGACTTTTGTTGCTTGCATTCGGGCCACTGATGGGGTGAGAGTTCCATTCTTTTTGAAAGCGTTCACAATCTTTGTTTATTGACTCAAGAAACAGTTGATGTAAGAGCCAAAGGTGCTCTGATTTGTGTGGGTCAAGAAAATGGAGCCTTTCAAGACGCAAGAAAAAGGCATACCAATGGCGTCCAAATTGGGTCCCAACCTCCACCCAAATGCGTTCAAATCTGGTATTACGTGTTGAGCTGTATGAGGACAGTCAAGGACTGATTAAATATAGCAGAAATGTCATTGACTTATGGGCCCCAAATGAAAGAAACATGGTTTGGTCCATGATATACAACCATATACGTTGCACACTGCAAAATTTCTGCTCCCTGATCTCCACATAGATGGGATGGTGTTCCATATTCATCGGTGGCATCAAGGAAGAGATCAAGTACCGTTATTGCATGGTTGTTGGAGTTAGCACGCAGGCCTGTGATCTACAGTTTTTTCAAAAGAATTGATATCGAAATTGCTGCTTGTCACTCACCGTCCTTCAGTACCCATCCACAAAGCCATGTATAACAATCCCCCAGTGTATGAGCTTATGGTGCCCATCAACATGCCACATTGCATTTGGCCACCGATCCTTGTACTGGCGTCTCTGGATTACCTTTCGATCTCTCAGCTTCTGGCCCAAAATATCTACATGCTTCATTGACAATCTGACTCAACAATCCTGAATTTGAAGTCCATTATTCCGAAGAAATCCAATAAGGTATCATAGGCCAGATTCAGGCCTTCTGGCCTTGAATGTTCTGACAAGAAAATTAAGGTCAGCATTGCTTATTGTTGAGTATTGTCGTTGAATGCCATGTCGTCTCATATATCAAGAAAGAGTATTCTGATGGACTCCAATCAACCTTGCCAGTTCCGATATCCTTATCTGCCGATTGCTCAACATCGTCTCATGAAGAAATGTAGGGTTGATATCCATCTTTGGATGACCAGCACCTCCGGATCTCAAAGTGCTGACTGGCTCCGGCAAGAAAAGCTTTGCATCTTCTCTTCAGAATAACTTGAGCACCTTGTCTTTCTAGATACCATTTCAAGCACTCACTGTCCTGATGCAAGGTCCTTGATATGTTGAAGCTGAACAACTGTATCCCCAAGGAGCTCGGCACAATTTTGCAACCATGCATCTGGTAATGGAATTCTAGTTGAGGTGCCTTCCTCTTCCATGGAAACTAATATTGGTATAGCATTGGATGTGATTGCATCGATATGGAATGCGAGTTGAAGAGGATCACATTGTTCATGTTGAAGTAAGGCTGTGGCATGCTTGTAAATGCCATCAATGACCTGGTGAGCTGCCTGAATGTTCACCAACCACTGGGATTGTTGAAGGCCACCATGGGGAAGTCCAGGAAAATCTATGGGCAGTGTCGACATATTTTTGTCAAGTTGAGAGTGTTTACAAATTTATTTGGGTTCGTCAATTTTCCAGGTTCACCCAAACATCACAACTCCGAGCCACTTACCATGTCGCCATCTGTTCAACTGATGCGTCACCCCATCCATTGGGATGAGTATGGCGACCACATATTTTGTGTGCATATTATTTTCATTCTTGTGTTTAGTATGATATTCAACATTTTATATCGTGATAGGTTGGCCGTACGCTGTACAAACTGGACAGCAAGACACTCAAACGACACTCAGTCTTCTTCCGTGACCTGTTCAAGCTGCCCCAAGCTCCTGGCCAAGCCGAAAGTACTGAAGATGACCCCATCGTCATTTGGAAAGTCACAGAACCTGAATTTGACCTCTTTGTATCTCAGGTGTATGGAAAGTACATATAATCATTCTTGTTCTTGTAGTAGTGTATACATTGACATTGGTCATGCAAGATTCATCCCCACTGTTTCAAATAATGAACTACTCGTGAATGCCCTTGAATTGAGCTGTTTTCTCATATCTCTGGCTATGCGGCAGTATACTCTCCATGCCATTGAGTCCCATAAATGGCATTTCAATCCAGCCAACCTGATCCATCTGTGCTTGGAGTTCAAAACAAGATTATTCTTTGTGGGAGCCTTCCGAAGGCTTCTGGACAAAAAGTTTTATGAATTAACTCAAGAGGACGTCCACAAAATCGGTCCATCTGTTTTTTTCAAAATTGCACAGATCAGGGACGTGCTCGAGGAATATTGACATATCATCACTACAGAACCACCAAAAATCATGGATCATGCTGAGGATTGCACTGATCCGATTTGTTGTGCTCAAGATTGGTATGCTATCTGGTGGAATGGGATGGGGCGATTTCTGTTGGATGGCCGTTGTGTGCTCACGTTTGAAGAGGCATTCAAGTGCTTTGAGTCTTTGCAATTTGGAAGAATGGCAAGGGGATGCAAATTAGCGATGCTCCAGTTGGTGAAGGATGGTGCAGGGTTTTACCATGGAGACCGGTATGTGGATGAGATTGCAGCAGAATTAGCTAGAACAATTGTTGTGGAAGACAACGAGATCTAACTTGTAGCTTTTTTTCAAACTGTTTTTCGGAATCCATGTGAACATTGTTGAACCTCGACGTACTCCTTCTCCAATGGCCAACCCAAACGCAAATTCAAATCCAATTGTTCTACCATGACCCTTGTCTCACGTTGATGTCAACATACCTCCACCCACTGTCCCTGGCAATGTTGGCAATGATGTATGTGAGGCCATTCAATACTACAAAGCTGTTGAACATGCAAGAGGTTTACTTCCACTTGGAAATTTGAAAATTTCAGGAACTTACTGCTATTAGATTCAAGGAATCTGACTACCAAAAGTGAGCTAGCTGAGGCTTACCTCTATGAAGTGCAAGTTATTCACCACTGTGGAGGCTGGGATAAAGGGATGCTGCCCCATTGATGAACCCCAAATGATACTGAACCTTCTTACATATAGATTCGGCACCTGCATGGATGCGCAAACTCTTGGAGCCAATCACAGCTGATATCCGGGAGATCAAGAAGGGTATAGCCAATATCCAAAAGATTAAGACTGATGTGCAAGGGCTCAAGAATGATATAACCAGAATCAAGACGGATATTCAAGCCATCAAGGGTGATGTGCAAGACATGAAAGCAGATATAACAGGCATCAAGAATGACATGCAACTTCTCAAAATACAAGCGGCAAAGGTGGGCTACTTCAATGTATGTTCTCGTAGGCTAACCTATAATCTTGGCAGGCTGCAAATCATCACCTCCTTGATGGTAGGACCATACCTTATGATGAAGTACTGTCTCCAGGTGGAAAGTGCCTTGCAGAAGTGAGTTATCGTCATCATGCCATTAATACTCTAACTTTGTCATTTCTCAGGAGGGACTTACTCCAATCTGAACTCTCGACCAGCTTAAAGGTCTCGAACTAGTTGAAGTGAGGAAATACTTCAGATTTTATTATCCAGATAAACGAGTTGGAAACACATCTTTACAGAGTTTGCTTGAGGAGGTGCGCATTGCGATTGGATGTTCGGTGCCAATCTAGTATCCTCCAAGTGCTTCCTACAATTGTAGTCAACTGGTTCCGGTTTCACCTTCTCACTCATGTAAAATACTATAGCTAGTCTTGCCTGGCCAAATACATGATCAGGCCAATTAATGGTTCAGAATTTTACCATAACTCAGCGCAAAAGATCACACTAGTAGGTTAATCTCATTTCTCGTATGCTTAATTGGTATGAATGAATTGAGTCTACCCAGCTAACAGTACATGGCTAGCATCTAAGACATGAAATTGCAGGAGTGGCCATTTTGCATGGAATAAGAATTTGCACAGGGTCACATGAGTTGCGGAGTGCAATTAATAAACTAGTGGGGTGTGGGCCATTGCTTTGCATGGCAAGTTACTCGTCCCTTTTTGGCAATGAGAACATCAGGTATATTAAGACTGATATATGAACACTGTAACATTATTACCACTGCATGATAGTAAACCAATATTTGCAAAGTCATCTATGTTCCCTTCATTACCACAAAAACAATACTATTTAGGGAATGTCTATTTGGCTCCCCAGGGAGCCGCTTAGTCATCTGACACCCCTTTCCTTATATAGTTATAGCTAAGTGGCTTGATCAAGATAAATGAATTATTGTCTTTGCAATACCATTGGCAAAAATATAGTAAAATTAGATTTGAGTAATTGATAAGTGTATATTACTGAGAAAAAATAATTGTCATCTTTGATGTAGTGGAACCTTAGGAACCTTAAGTATAGATAAGCAGTTGATTTATTTTTCAACAACTACTCTACCAAACCTTATGATTATTTATTCTGAAGGTCTAACAATATTGAACATTTCATTGCTTAATTCTCTTGAATTTGCTCTCAAGTAATAGACAAGCAAGAATTGATTTATCTTAATCAGGCCAGTTAGCTATAACCATATAAGGAATGGGGTGTTGGATGACTAAGCGGCTCTCTGGGGAGCAATAGATAAATCCTACTATTTATATACCATCCTGAACACACAACTCTGTTGACAAATTTGCAAGTTGTAACACTTTCAGTTACCCCAATTCCCTAGCAGTTTGTTGTAATTCCTATAAAGATGCAGCTAAGAGCTATAAAATGTGCTGGTCTTTCCAGGGGTTGAATATTGGTCCCTGGGCTCTAGCTTGGGATGTCCCAGGCCTAGCTTGTGCAAAGTGTATTTCAAAGAAATCCTGGTCCATTGACCCAGGGATGCTTGGTCTGTCCCATTAATAATAGTGGTCTCACCCATGGTCCCAGGGAAGACCATGTTTGTCTTGACAATAATGGGCCAGCCCCATGATCCCATGGGCAGTCCTGCTTGTCCCTGCTCACCATGAAAGCATTACTACAAAAGGTTTGAAGCAGTGCTACAAAGATTTTGAAACCTACTACAAAAAGTTTGAAACAGTACTACAAAGGTTTTGAAACAGTACTACAAAATGTATTGAAGCACTACCACAAAGGTTTCGAAGCACTACTACAAAATGTTTTGAAAGGATACTACAAATGTTTTGCAGCAAAAATTTGAAATACTATCAACAATGTGGAGATGGCTTGCATACACTTTTAAACACTTTTGGCACTTTGCTTTCATCCTTTTACTTGTTTGGACTTCAAATAAAGCCAATTTACAAAATTTTCACTGGCTTTCATCAAGTATTTTGAGAATAACTATTGGAATACATTTGCAAACAACATTCTGTAAAGGTATATCAATGCTTACAGTGAATCTCCATGACTTCTCTCTACTATGACTTCAACTAAAACAAAAATTACTAAATGGACTCTATGGTCATTCATAGTGTTTCACAGCAATCAGAGGTGAAGGGAGACTTAGAGATGAAGGAAGACTCAGGGATGCAGTCAGAAAGGAGCTGGGACAAAGGAGATGGTATTCTCTCTTTGTATGCTAAATACAGTGAGTATTTATATGATAGGGTTGCCATATTGTAGCTATTATGAAAATAGGGAAACACAAGCTAGCTACATGTGAAATGAAGGCGAAGCAATGGTGCAATAAGTGAGACAAGATGAGATGCATAGAAAATATTTGAAGAATAGTATTTGGAATAATACCCCTAACTGTGTGAAACAGTCTGATAAATCCACTATTTGACAGCCAGTTAAAGCGCAGCCATGCACAGGGCCTACATAGGATCAGATAATGTCAGAGATGAGCTGAGTTGAGCACTAAATGCTTGACTAAGCTAGAAAGTTAGTGTGATGTCTAGTGAATGACACGGGTTTCAAAACCCGCACGGTGTCATGACCCTAAATGACTTTAGGTGTAATGTCATGGTTTCATTAGTAGAGCACAGAGATAACCACTCATACCTAGTATACATAAGCACACCCCACATTCATTAACATTTATTCCATATTTTTCTATAACACGTATGCAAGTGAATAGGCATAGTAAAGTATACCCTTACTGCCTAGCATGAGCTTTGGATATTTTTTTATAGTGTTCCTACTTTGGCCCAGACTTAACCACTTATTGCTAGCATGCATAGACACTATCCACACTCATTTACATTTATTTCCTATTTTTCTATGATCTGCGTGCAAGGGAACAGGCATAACAAGGATATGTTGTGTATTATTATTGTTGGAAGGAAGATGACAAATCATGTTGGACTTTGTTGATTGTTGTTAGTCTTGTTGCCACTCAGCAGACCAAACAGATAAGGGGAGAAGAGATAAGATAGAGAGGGATAAGATAAGATAAGGAATTGGAATAGAGGACCAATTGTTTTGTACCTACATCCTAAATGGGGATAACATAGCAGGGTTATTTGAAATTGCAGCAGATCTGATGCTGATCTGTCCTAATGGAGTTAACACAGCCTTGGAGCACTCCATTGTTCCTCCTTACTCAGCCCCCATTGTTGTCTAGTCCCCATTGTTCTCAGTCCCCCATTGTTCTCAAACAGTATATATAGAGCCCCAAATTGCCCAGTAGTCAGTAACACTTCTCTCCCCCCAATTTATACCTTCCCCTTAGTGTTCACCCTTCAGTCTTATAGTTAGTGTTATCAAGTTAGTGCTAGTAGTACTCAGTTATAGTAGCAAGTATCCTTATAACAGTTCACTATCAGTTTATCATTCTTGCTTATTGAGTCTGTGGGTCTATCTTTGATCACTCAATAGCATATCAGTCTGTCAGTTTGCTGTGCTTAGTCAGCTATTCAGTTAGCTAGGATTAGCATATTTGGTAGTTCATACTTGTCTATCATCATTCTTGCTTGTTGAGTCTGTGGATCTATCTTTGATCACTCAATAAGTGCATATCAGTTATCATTCATGCTTGTTGAGTCTGTGGATCTATATTTGATCACTCAATAGGTGTATTCTCAGTCTGCCAGTCCAATTTTGTGCTTTGCTTAGTCAGCTATTCACTTAGCTTGTCTTAGTCAGCATCTATATTCAGTAGTTATAGGGTTAAGGTTACTTCTATTCAACAGAGTATTGAAAAGATATTAAAGTATATCCCTGAACTAGTAGCCAATGTGTGTTTGAAGCTTCAGACTAAGTAGATAATTCAATATCCAGAAGATACTCTTGTTGCTTAGCTTCCTTACCAGTTCATTCAAGTCTGTCAGTAGTCATTAGTATAGTCTATTATCATTGCTAGTCTGTCATCATTACTAGTTCATCTATAGTGGCTGCTTATCATTTACTGCCCATTGCTCATTGCTTGCTTGCTCTTTGCCCATTGCTTGCTTGCTTACTCAAAGTCTCAGTCCCATCTAAGGAGAGACCTCACTGTTCACTGCTCATTGTTCACTGCTCCTTGATTGCTTGCTCACTGTCTATTGTGTGCTTGCTCACTTAAAGTCTCAGTCCTATATCAGGAGAGACCTCACTGTTCATCTGTTCACTGTTCACTGCTCATTGCTCACTACTTGCTTGCTCACTGCTCACTGCTTGCTTGCTCACTGTTCATTATAGCCTGCTCACTGTTCATTATAGCTTGCTCCCTGTTCATTTCAGCTTGCTCCATGTTCATTGTTATTCTATCAATACTTGTATAAAGGTGTGTTCAACCTTGACAATAACTTTCACAAATTTAGTTTAGCCTCAGAACAACAAGGCCTCTGTCTGAAAAATGTCAATTCCACAAGCCTTGGTGAAAACATTCATTCACACAACAACGGGTCAGGGCTGCGGGTACTCAGGGTTGCGGGTACGGGTTTAATAATTTGAACCCGCAGAAACACCGTACCCGGAGACGGGTTTGCCGGGTTAACTGCGGGTACTTGAGGCTAAGGCATGGTCATACAGGTACATAGCTAAATGAAAAAAACACAATCCACTCAATCTCTACCCCACCATGGCTCCGAGCACAAAGAAACAGCGTGCAAAAGGCAAGTCCAACCCCAAGAAAACTATACCAGCAACAAAGAATATGTCAAGCAAAGCAACTGCCCAATTCAAAGCCAAGGCTTCTGCATCAAAAGCAACATTGGCTGCGGTGTCAAGAGTGGCATCAGCTGCAGCATCCAGGGCAGCATCAGCAGTAGCTTCAAGAATGTCATCTTCGAAAGCTGCATCTTCAGTAGCTTCTCTGCCACCTTCATCTCAACGGGCATCAGTTAGTGATGAAGAGGACAACACACCATCCCATGTTGGTGGCACCCTCGACGCCTCACATGATGCAATTATGATTGAGGTCTCAGGTAATGAAGATAGCGATATGATAGAGGCCGACGTTGAGGCCGAAGTTGAGGATGTCGAAGACGATGCTGAAGCAGAACTTGGTATGTGCACTTGAGCTTGTGCGAATTGGTCAGTACAACCTAACAATGTATCAGAGCGACTTTCAAAAGAGTGGAGCACTCCAATCTATGCCTTTTTTAAACCCATCCCAATCATTGAATTTGTGGCAGAACGCCGTTGTCATTCCTTCCAGTGTGCTGCGAAAAATTGTCTGCAGCGGTCGTGAGGGGTCAGGAGATATCTTGATAAACGAGATTCCAATTCCACCAGTAACTTGCGAAAGCATGCGAAAAAGTGTTGGGGTGAGGATGTCGTCAAGGCAGCTGATAGTGCCAAGACAGCAGATGAAGTCTGAGAAACGACAGTCGAAGGGGCACTGAACGTGGCATCAATCACAGCTATGTTTGAGAGGAAGGGAAAGGGGAAAGTGACGTACTCGCATCGTCAACACACAAAGGCCGAATCCTGGTGAGCACCTCCATTCACATTCACTGTCAGATAATTGGAACAATTCAACAGGGTGGAGATGGTTCGTTGGGTGTCCGAGAGTCAACAGCCCTTTGATATTGTGAACGATCGAGGTTTTAAGTCTCTAATGAAAACTGGAAGGCCCGAATGTTACATACCATCAGCCAGGACTGTATCTCGCAATGTTAAACAGGTCTTCGTGAAGGCATGCCGGCACATAGCAAAGATGCTGCAGGTGTGCCAATCAGTATCTTTGTATGGATGTGGGATTAATTTGCTAACCTGCAGGAGCATGATGGGGCATTGAGCTTCGGAACTGATGCATGGACGTCTCCTAACCACAAAGCATTCATTGCTGCAACGGCACATTTCGAAATTGACGGCACACCTGTCTGCCTGCTGCTTGACCTCGTAGAGGTGGCCAAATTGCACTCGGGAGTCAATCTTGCGGCAGCGTTTGCGAAAATCCTTGATGATTTCGGTATTGGTGATAAGGTTAGTGGCAGAAGAGAATATATGTTGACGACTCACCATTACCAACAGATCCCAGATCCTGAGCATAACCTGCGACAACGCATCGCCCAACGATCGAATGATCATCAAGCTTGCAAAACTCTTGAGTCCCTTTCCTGGCGATGCCAACCAAATGCGCTGCTTTGCGCATATCCTTAATCTAGTTGCTAGAAGCATAATACGTCAATTTGACATACCAAAATCAGAGGCAGACAAGGCCTTGGATGCGGAATTAGCCGCATTAGCTGCCAATCTAGATGACAATGGTGATGGCGACGACGAAAATGACAAGGAGGTTGAAGACGATAATTTGGACGGGTGGGTGGATGAGCGTGAGGAGATGTTGGAGGGGGAGAGGGCCACATTGGATGCCAATGTGCATCCTGTGAAGTTGGTGCTTGTCAAGGCAAGTAGCTCAGATGTAAAATGGTACGAAAACTTACATTGCCTGGTTCATAGCTTCGGAAACTCTCCAACGCGATCAAGAACTCCTCAACAATCATCCTTCCTGTGTGGTTTGAGACACTTGCGAAGCTGGAGTTGGCAAGTCGAATGATGCCGTGCGATGTTTCCACTCGATGGAACTCGACATACGACATGCTCGTCTTCACCGTCGAGTACCAGTCAGCCCTTGACGAGATCAGTGGGGATCGAGGGTTGAAGTTGCAGTAGTATGAGTTGAGCACAGAGGATTGGGAAATCGTGGTTCAGTTGAGAGATGTGTTGAAGGTGTGTGATGGATGTTTGTATAGTCGCAAATGTGGCAGCCTCATGTTCCAGCGCATGTTCAGGTCTTCAAAGATGCAACGCTCTTCTTCTCTCGTTCCACTCCCAGCCTTGCTACGGTCATCCCAGCGATGGACCACATCGACGCTAAGCTTGCAACCGATGCACTTGACACAAGATATCTGCCCTCAATTCAAGCCTCCCTCGCCATTGGCAAGAAGACACTCAACCGCTACTACAATCTGATGGATGACTCTGAGGTCTATAGGATTGCAATGGGTGTGTTTCCTACCCTCTCCTATCTACCGGCTAACATTTTTTCAAGTGCTGCATCCTCGCCACAAGCTACAGTACTTCAAGAATGCCGGATGGGAGCAGTCCTGGATCCAGGCTGCAAAGGAAATCGTTCGCAACGAATTTGAGCGTTCTTATGTGTCTTCACCCGATGACATGCCAGTGCCATCCGCCGGCAATACTCAGGTAAGTCAGTCTTCAGTTTACACTCCAAGCTAACTGAGTTCTGTACCAGCCGGCATCGCACAATATATTTGACAACTTACCAGCCCTCACGGCACCTAAGCCTTCTGACCTCCGTGGAGAACTTGAGCGGTACCTGAGCACCGACCCAGAGCATGTCACCGATGTCCTGATGTGGTGGGCAGAAAGAAAGGCCATGTATCCGCATCTCTCGCGAATGGCACTCGACTATCTCTCTATCCCAGGTGAGCCTGGGTCTGTGCTACATTATTGACAGCGCTTATCTACTTTTTCAGCAATGTCTGTTGACGTCGAGCGGGTATTTAGCCGGGGTCGACTGTTACTCTCTCATGTCTGGAACTGGCTTTCTGTTCAATCTATGCGTGCTCTCATGTGTCTTGGGGAATGGGGTAAGATGGGATTCATAAAGAATGAGGATGTGAAGGCAGTTTCAATGCTCCCTGAGGTGGAGGGTGATGAAGAAGGCCTTACTATGGATTGGGATGTGATTTTGTAGATTTAGTGTCTCGTTTGTATGTTTTTACCCTGTACCCACAAGAACCGTTTGAAACCTGTCCGTAACCCGTGGTTTTATCTGACCTGCAGTGCCGGGTATGGGTTTCAATAGATACGGGTACAGGTCATGGAAATTTACCCGCGATAGACCCGTGTCATTCACTAGTGATGTCTGTTGGAGTGGTGCAATGTGCGAGTGAAGAGATAGTAGAAGATATGGGAAGTTGTAAAGTGATGCACTGTGCATCAGATGACTGTGGGGAATAGGTGGAGTGCATAAAAGTGTGTCTAAAATTAGAATAGGTAAAATGGCATGTTTACAAGGTCAGAATGTGCAGATGCAATCAGTGGTGTTCAGCAAGTCAATGAAAATGTTCCACACTTTTCTTGCATTTTATTTTGTTTCAAATTAGCCATGTAAATTGTACAACAATGTACAGACTTGTTGATATAACTTCACCACATTGTTGTACTTATGTGATTTCCAGTGCCTATACAAGCATTCTTGAACAGTCTGAACATTATTTGTCCATGGTGCAGTATCTTGTCCACCATATATTTCCAGTTCTCTTGTTACCAAAAAGTTGTATGAGCATCTGCCATGTGGTTGTGAGAATGTTGTCCAAATCAGTAACAACAATAAAAGCTCAGCTCCAGCTGGAATGAGCTCCACTATTGCAAGCCATCTTGTCAATTAAATGGAAGCGAATACATTCAGAACTATATGAGAATGGGAAATTATAGAATGGCAGCACACTCAGTGGATTGATAACCCAGATGCTATTACCCATTATTGAAAGACTCACTGAATGATTTGACAAGTGGGTAATATTCCTATAATTTATTATCAAAGAGCCATACAAATCTTGCATAAAGAAGTTGACATGTGTTCAGGAAAGTTGTTGTGGTTACTTGGTATCAAAGATCACCGCTGAAGATGTGTAAAACATCATTCAACCAGGGTGTTGCAAGTTTTCTACATGTTTCCTGTATTGAGTTTCTGACCCACTGGCTGTAAATAAAATGCACATCCATGTGCAGGCTATTTGACAATGGTTTGTGACAATGTTATATTTATTTGATATCTAAGTACTTGGAAGACATTGTGGAACAGTTGTCAAAGAGGCTGAACACTGGCTGGAATGGGGTAGTATAACTATCTACAACCTATGTCACAAATGGTCATGAGATCTGTTGTCCTACCTGTAATGCGACGAGGTTAAGCGAAGCTTTTACTTCACAAGCGGAATAAGAATTTATAAGCTTAACAATCGAAGGCGTTACTTTGGTGTTGTAAAGCAGGTTTGTACGAATTTTAGAATCTAAAGTACATGCGGTAAACTACAGGATATATATATGCGAGTAGAGGAAGAGGCTGTGTACTAATAGACAAAGGAAAGAACGAATGGAGTAAAGAGAGGTTATGCGTCTCGGAATGAAGAAGGAAACATATATGGAAAGGAGGGCAGTGCATATAGCATAATAGGAATGATTAAGCGGAGGAAAAAGGCATGGATGAGTCGTATAAGACGACTAAGCGGAAGGGAATGGCCATATGTGATAATACAGATGACGAAAAGGAAGGAAAAGGAAAAGAAAGAAAAGAATAAAAGTAAAGGAAGGACGGTACCGTAACAAACTACCAGACTTCAATAATATCGTCCGCGATATTCACAACAACGATGCCATATAATCGTGTAATGCCGGCGACAAGTCGGCGGACTTCTCGAGTTCATCGATGCGCGCGTGGACTGTGTGACGTAATGTTCGGCGGCGTAGATCATCACCACGGAACTTACAAATGACGTGGGAACGATAGGTGGCCACGTCCATGGGTTCGCGAGGGGGGTACTTCGGTACAAAAGGTTTACGATTCTTACGACGGCCTCTAGCTGGGGAACTGGATTGGAGACATGGGGGTGCAGAAGACGCACGACGAGGAGGGGAAGGCTCGGATAACCATGTACTTAAATCCTCATCTAAAGGGATTGGTTCTGGAAGGGGCTTCGGCGGCGGCGGGGTGGTAAGATAGACCGCAATGACGAAGGTGTCAAAATGGTCGAAATCGTCCGGATTCGGGAGAGGGTGTTCGGGGTGGGGGGACATAACGTTGCCCTGGATTATCCCTGTACCACTCTGCTCGGTCCTCGATATCAAGGAAAGTATCGTAAGGAACAAGGAGTCGGACGAGTAGGTGTTCGGAGATGCCGATTGCGCGAGCGAAATGTCGTTTGTAGAAGACGTCGGGGCGGCTAACCTTGAGACGATGATGGGGGAAGTAGAAGTCGAGTGTGAATTGAAGATCGGCGAGGATATTAAGGAAATGAATGACACGACGAGCCGACCAAGAGAACTCAGCAAAATAGAAACGTAGGCAAAAAATATGGTAGGCAACGAAGTTAGCACCAAGGGCATCGCTCAGCGCTAATGCTTCGAGAAGGGGACTGTCCCACTGGACAAAATGAAACCAAAGGTCGGGGCACTCTGGCCAAGCGGATTCGTGATCCCAGTCGTCTTGGTGAGGCCAATACTGAGACCAACAGAAGTAGTCGTCTTCAGTATGGGGGCCTGTACTGCGGCGGTACATAAAACGAGGGATGATGCGAGGGTCGCGAGTACTTTTGTGATGATCGTCGTCGTATCGTTGGAAGTCGATAGAGAAGTTGAAACGACGATATTTCTTTAGAAGGCGCTTGGAGTGGAGAGCAGGACCAGAAAGTGGGGGGAGAGAGCGATGAAGTGGGTTTGGACACTGACCGAGATCGACGAGAACAAAGCCTTCCAGAATGTATAAAGAAAACCTCAGCTAGACCGAGGAGATCTGAGAGAAGAGGGGAAGGCAAGGAAGTGGGTTTATAACGGATAAAAGTTTAGGGTAGGTTACTTCCTTAAACGGATGTTCTTTTGTTCTCAAAGTCTAGAACCAGATCACGTGCGTGCCGGAGGTTTGATACCGGTTCCCAGGTATTTTCATCAGCAGGGTAGCCCTTCCATTTCACAAGGTATTCCTTTTTGCGACGGCGATAACGATGATCGAGAACAGCTTCGACTTCATATTCCTCGGTTTCGTCAATGATGTCAGGAGGAGGGCGAAGTGTGTCGTTAATAACTGGAGGATGTAATTCATCGTTAATGTCGGCAGGTTGCAATAGGGAAACGTGAAAAACGGGGTGAATCTTCCAGGAGGGTGGAAGTTGGAGTTTGTAAGCTACCGGGGATATGCGATCGATGATGGGAAAAGGTCCGGTACGTCGGACATCAAGTTTCTTCGTGGGTCTCCCTGTTTTAAGGTTTCGGATGTCGAGCCATACGAGTTGTCCTATTTGTAAGTCGAGGTGTTTACGTCGTTTGTCGGCGAAGTGTTTCATGTTGTCGGCGGTACGTTGTAAGGAATGTTTTGCATGAAAGCGAGCGTTTTCGAGAGTCATAAGAAAATCGTTAACGGAGGGATTGTTGGATTCAGGTTTGTTGATGGAAAGGGGAGTGATCGGATGGCGTCCTTGATCTAAGTAAAAAGGAGAATAGCCGGTGGAAGAATGTTGCCGATTATTATAAGAGAACTCAGCCTGTGATAACCATTCAGACCAATCGGTTTGCATGAAGTTGGTATAGAGCCGGAGGTATTGTTCTAGCTCTTGATTGGTTCGTTCGGTTTGGCCATCGGTTTGTGGATGGTAGGCGGTGGAGAGTGCCGTTTCGATACCGAGTAGTTTATTGAGTTCTTGAGTGAATTTGGCAGCAAATTGCGTTCCACGATCAGAAATGATCTTCTTCGGCCAGCCATGGAGCTTCCAAATGTGGTCACGGAAAAGTCGGGCGGCGCCTTCTGCGGAGAGAGCAGAAGTTGTAGGAATGAAATGGGCGCGTTTCGTGAATCGATCCACAACGACAAAGATTGCATCGAATCCAAATGAGAGGGGTAACTGCGTAATGAAATCCGCAGTGATTTCTTCCCATGCGGCGGATGCTGGTGGAAGAGGATGAAGGAGTCCTGCAGGGCGCGAACGTAAAACTTTAGTGCACTGACAATCAGGGCAGGAATGGATAAAATTTGAAACATCTCTGTGAATTTGATCCCAGACGTAAGAGCGAGAAATTAATTCGCAGGTCTTTTCTATTCCAGGATGCCCAGCATGAGGCGGTGAGTGAGTCGAACGAATAATTTCAGTCCGCAGAGAAACAACCTCAGGGACAACTATACGTTCTCTGGCATCTCTAACCAGACCATCGATGAGGGACCATCGGGAAGAGGGATCGGAGAGTTTAGAAGAGATGTGGGGAGGTAACGGCGTAGGGTAGCAAAGTAGATCTAGGAATCTAGGAGAGGATAAATTAATGATGGCATTGATAAAATGATGTTCCGATAACAAAGCTTTATCCGTATTGTCTAGACCATCTGGAACGTAATCGGACCGTCGAGATAAACCATCAGCTCTATTACGCGTTCCTGGAATGTGCTCGATACAGAAATCAAAACGACTAAGGAATTCCGACCATCTTGCTTGACGACGCGACAAAGTGCGATTTGTCATAAAATACTTGAGGGCTTGGTTGTCGGAGCAAATAGTGACAGTATGATTTGCTCCTTCAAGTAAATGTCGCCAGTGTAGAAGAGATTTGACAATAGCAAGGAGTTCTTGATCGGGAGTCGAGTAATTTCGTTCAGCAGGGGAAAGGGAAGCGGAATAATAAGCAATGGGATGGAGTTTATCGTCGTGTTTTTGCATAAGTATGGCACCAATTGCGAATCCAGAGGAATCGGTTTCAAGGATATAGGGAAGATCTAGACGAGGAGCTTTGAGAACTGGTTCGGAAGTGATAGCGTGTTTTAATTTATCGAATGCGGTTTGACAGGTTGGTGACCAAGCGAATTTAACGTCTTTTCGTGTGAGTTGATGTAAAGGTCGAGCGATTGAAGAGAAGTCTTTTACGAATCTGCGCCAGAAGTTCATAGTGCCAAGGAATGATTGTACGTCGCGAACGCGTTTAGGAGTTGGCCAATCGGAGATCGATCGAATCTTGGCGGGGTTGATAGCTATTTCCCCATGAGAGATAATTTGTCCAAGATATCGAACGGAATCTTTTTCGAATTGACATTTGACGGGCTTGCAAGAGAGGTTATTCTCTCGCATGATATTGAGTACGCGTCGGGTATTCGTCTCGAGTTCTTCAGGGGTATCTCCTAGGATAATAATGTCATCCATGTAAATGAAGACACAACCTGTAGCAAGAACGTCATGAAATCGAATATTCATCATTCGTTGAAAGGTGGCAGGGGCATTGCAGAGTCCAAAGAACATAATGGTAGGTTCGAATAGTCCACGGTTCATAATGAATGCGGCTTTCCATTCGTCTCCACGTTTAATCCGAATATTGTTGTATCCCCAGCGAACATCAATAACTGTAAAGTGTTTCGCTGATTGGAATTTGGGTTGTTGGAGAATTTCGGATAAGAGAGGGAGCGGATAGCGATCGCGAACTGTGTGAGCGTTAAGATAACGGTAATCCTGGATTGGGCGTAATCCTGGATCTGAACCTAGAGCGTTAATTTCCTCAACCTTGTTTACGAAAAAGAAGAGAGCAGCTTGGGGTGACTTAGAAGGTCTAATTCGTCCTGTCGAAATGTTTTCTTCTAGAAAATGATCGAGTTCGACTTGTTCTCGAGGAGATAGTGGATATAATTTTCCACGCTGTGGTTGAAAGGAATCTTTGAGATTGATAGCGTGATCGAAGTTGGAATGAGGTGGAAGTTTGTCGAAAGATTTCTTGAGAAAGATATCTTCGTATTCCCAATACTTCTCTGGTATAAACGCTTTCATATCTTCTTCAACTGTTGTTGTACGCGAAGTATCTCCGAGTGAAATGCTGTTAATCATGTGGAGGATTTGATCTCGTTTGAAGGAAAAATACTCATCATCGGATCTGAGATCAACCGAAGCAATGATTTCTTCGTAAGGATCCAAAGGAGTGTCGACTCTTGATTCATACATCGAATCCACGGTCAGGGATGTCGAAGGAATTCCCTTTTGAAATATCTCGAGGGTTTTATCTATGACACCGGTGTATGGATTGTGTTTTCGAATCCAAGGGAAGCCAAGAATGACGTCGAAGTTGCCGATGGAGGAAATCTCCAAATCAAGGCGTTCGGAATATGATGGTGGCGCGAAAAGATTGACGTCGCAATAAGAATCGATGGGGCCGTCTTGGTTAGGTGAGCCATCGACGTTCCGTACGGGTATCGGGGATTCCAGATACTGCCGAGAGAGACTGTTGTTCTCGACGAAGGAGCGATCTATAAAAAGACCAGAAGCGCCAGAATCAATAAGAACATGGACAGGAAACTTTTCGCAAGTATCTATAGTTTCGAGATAAAGTGTGACCGAAAAAGTGTCATTTGAAGAAACTAAAGAGCCTAGACAGCGATAAGAGGATAGCCCATATGAAAAATCGTCCGGTAAATCAAAGAAGTCCAAACAAGATGATGTATCTAATGTCCCTCAGATACAAGATTATTAACTAGTTCCGCTTTCTGCGCACGTGTAAATTTAGACACACCCGATGTCTCATAAAAAGTATTTCCCGAAGAACTTGCTTCTTTCGTCTCTTTTTCATCCTTTGCAATCGCACGAATGGTGCGAGCGCGTTTGTGCTGTCCGCGACTGGAGCGATTGCTGCTGCGAGGGGTGGTGGTGGGAGAGAGAGAGGATGAAGAGGTGCGATTGGGGCAAGCATTAGCCCAATGATCCTTGGAAGCGCAAATGATGCACTGTCCAGCAGCCTTTCGTTGTGCAGCGATAACGGGGTCAACCGCTTCTGTTTTGACGCGAGAAGTGGATGGCGCGGAAGATGTGGAGGAAGTGGATGGTTTCGACGAAGACGAAGGTTTAGAAGACTCTTTTTTCTTTCCTTCTGCTTTGGTGGACGACTGTATTGCGAGAAGTTCGCGGTATTGTCGGTCAAAGCGTCGAGCGTAAGTCTTCCATCCTGCAATCGTGTTTGGCATGATCGCGAGACGATAAATGCTAGTAACAAGTCCTGAATTTAGTCCATCTTTAAATTGACCTATGAGTGCTTCATCGTTGAATCCCGTATTCGCCTCGTATTCTTCGAACTTGACGATGTATTCGTCGGCTGTAAGCTTTCCTTGTTTGACATCTTTAATTTTGAGTCGAGCTGTTGCTGCTTTGTCGAGATCTCCGAACGAAGTTTGAACGTCAGTTTTGAATTCGTCCCAGGTGTATGTGGCCCAGGGGATCGACGTTGTTTTGTTCTCTGCCCAGGATAAGGCGCTACCAGACTTCATATACGATAATCCAAGAATAACCTTCTGCGTGTCGGTGTAAGCTTGAGTGCGGAGAAATAATTCGCACTGATGAAGAAACTTGTCGACATTATCGGATTTACCATCGAAGTCTTCGGGTTTAGCAGGCTTAAGAACTGGAGCGGCAGGAGCAGGAGGAGGAGGAGGAGGAGGAGGGGGAACGGCAGCAGCAGCTTGAAGAGTAGCGATCTCTGCATTGGCAGTGTTGAGCTCTTGTCGAAGGAGGTTGACAGTTTGAATAAGGTTTTGAAGTTCGGCGGCAAGGTCAGCCATTGGTAACGAAGAAGAAGGTGGAGGAGGGACTGGATGACGAGATGATGTAGATGGATCTGGGGAAAAGCGAGGAGTTGAACCGAAAGTGGTTTGCGAACGAGTGCGAGGAGCAATGATGGGCGACGTGCGGTGAAGGAGATTCTAAAACTGTAATGCGACAAGGTTAAGCGAAGCTTTTACTTCACAAGCGGAATAAGAATTTATAAGCTTAACAATCGAAGGCGTTACTTTGGTGTTGTAAAGCAGGTTTGTACGAATTTTAGAATCTAAAGTACATGCGGTAAACTACAGGATATATATATGCGAGTAGAGGAAGAGGCTGTGTACTAATAGACAAAGGAAAGAACGAATGGAGTAAAGAGAGGTTATGCGTCTCGGAATGAAGAAGGAAACATATATGGAAAGGAGGGCAGTGCATATAGCATAATAGGAATGATTAAGCGGAGGAAAAAGGCATGGATGAGTCGTATAAGATGACTAAGCGGAAGGGAATGGCCATATGTGATAATACAGATGACGAAAAGGAAGGAAAAGGAAAAGAAAGAAAAGAATAAAAGTAAAGGAAGGACGGTACCGTAACACTACCAATGGATGACAAAAGAATTCCATGACCATCTACAGCCAATTTGACAGAAATTGAGGCCATTTCTCGTATGTATTGAATTGCTCATGACTGGGAAAGCTTTGCCAACAGTTGTCAAACAGTCTGAAGACTGCTCAACAAGGGTGTTCGTGCTGTTATGCATTTTTGTTGTATTTGTTTTCCAATCAACTAGCCATGAGACAGGTGTACAACCATCTACAGCATGGTTAACACATTGGCATGACATGGATTGCATTGATTCTCTTGTCCACTGGTGATAAAGAAATTCCATAACCATCTAGAGTGGTAGTAGATTGGAGCACTTGTCACTAAGCCGGATGTACTCCTAAAGTCCACATGGACTTTTGGCAGACTTTTGCAGGACTTTAGGTGGACTTTTGCAGGACTTTTGGTGGACTTGGACTGGACTTCTCAGCCAAATCAATCAATTTTAGTCCTTCTAAAGTCCACCTAGAGTCCATATTCAGTCCAGTCCACTAGAGGACTCCTGATGGACTTTTGGTGGACAATCCGGACTTTCATATATGTGGAGTCCATGTGGAGTCCAGCAGGACTCCAACCGGACTTCTGCTAGATTTATTATGTAATGTAATAATAGTATTTAATTTGGGGCGGCATGCCCCAAAATAGATACGTGAGTTTTGCCTGTTTATATACATTTGTTTGGTGCACGGACCATTTATGGTGCGTCAACAAAAATCACATCATGTGACAATCAACAAACGTGAAACCCAACGCCAAACATGCGGAGCAACCCCAACGCGACGCCCACCAGTTGCACGAACGACGAAGCAGCACCCACACCCGGTCAGCCCACGCCCACGCCCCGGCCAACGCCAACAGCCGCCAACGCCCACCGACGCCCACCAATGCCCACCAACACCACCAACGCCCGCGCCCACCCCACGCCCACGCCCACCAGCGCGAATGCCAACGCCAACGCCTTCAGCGGGAACAAGGGACGGTAGCAAGAAAAGGACGCAGCGGGGGGTGGTGCGCCCACCCCCGCTGCTAAGATAAGTGTTTTTTTTTTGATTTTTGTGGCTATTACTGATACTGACAGACACCCCCAGCTCCATGACGCCCGCAAGCGTGGACGCGGCGGCAGCCCCACGGCCCCAGCAGCAACCGCAGCAACTACAACGGCGGCAGCGGCACGGCAGCAGCAGCAACAGCAGCGGCCGCGGTGAGTTTCCACTCTCTCCCTCCCTTCCTCTTCCATTCCCTTCCCCTTCCCCTTCCCCTTCCCTGTCCCCTTCCCCTTCCCCTTCCCCTTCCCTGTCCCCTTCCCCTTCCCCTTCCCTGTCCCCTTCCCCTTCCCCTTCCCCTTCCCCCTCCCATTCCCATTCCCCCTCCCATTCCCATTCCCCCTCTCATTCCCATCCCCATCCCCATCCTCCCTTCTCCTTCCCCTTCTCCTTCCATTCCCCCTCCTCTTCCTCCTCTCTTTCCCCCTCCCCTTCCTCCTCTTTTTCCCCCTTTCCCCCCTTATTTCCCCCCAACCCTTCCCCCATTCTTTCCCCTCTTTCCCCCTCTTTCCCCCTCTTTCCCCCTCTTTCCCCCTCTTTCCCCCTCTTTCCCCCTCTTTCCCCCTCTTTCCCCCCTCCCTGCCTCCCCCTTACCCATTCTTTCCCCTCTCTCCCTCCTCCCTCTTCCCCCTGTTGGCTCCACCACTCTCCCTTCCACTTTCCCCTTCCTAATCCTTCCATTTTCACTCCTTTCCCCTCCCCTTAACCCTTTGTATTAATCCAGTTATTACATGTAAATACATTTTAATGAAGACAGTTTTTGAGTTCATCTGATTTTAGTGATACTTAAGCACCCTCATGAACAGTCTGAAGATTTAGTTGGATTTAGATATTTGTGTCTGATGAATACAAGCCCAAACAATATCTTGAATTAACCCAGTATTAACAATTTGTTACATTGGGATTAAACTGATCTTGTTACATCCATGAATTTCTGACCATGTCCACTAATTATTCTTGGATGCAGTTTGAGACTGTATTAGAATACAAACAAAGCAAACCCCTTACATGTTTGCTACAGAGCTCACAGGGCCTTACAAAGTGACTCAATGGTCCTCAATGGTGATAGGAGTCAAATGGGTGATGTCATTGTTTTACACTAGTTTAAATCCCAAAAATGTCACCTAGCAATGAAACAGAATGATCTATCACTACACACGGAGTGCTAAGAATGAGTAGGCAAGATAATCGCTGGTATGACATATACACTTCTGAATAGTCCAGTGATTTCATGTACCAGACCTGTATAAGTTTTATCAATTGGGCACAGGTATGTGGGAAATACCTGGGGGTTACCCATGCAGATCCCAAATCATCTTCTGTTACTCATCAGTTGAACAATATGTTTTACTGCACACCCAGGCTCTCCCTCAGACAAGGAAAACAATGTGAGGATGTGTTGTGTGATTGACTGGAACTGGAACTGGAACTGGTGTTGTAAGTCCAGTATAAATAAAAGCAGTTTCATAAATGGAACTGGATGTCCTCTGATATAAGTCAAGGAAAGCATTAACATAAATAAAATGGAAAATGTATTCAATCCTGGATGATGGGGAGATGAACATGAGATGAAAGGTGGAGATGGAGATGAAGGTGAAGGTGAAGGTGGAAATGGAGATGAAGGTGAAGGTGAAGTGAAAATGACTATGGGATTAATATGGACTCCTGAACAAATAGTTAGTAACTATAAGTGCATATTTGCTTGGTGCAGATGAAGGTGAAGGTGAAAGTAAGGATGGAGATAAATGGTGAAGGTGAAGGTGAAGGTGCAGATGAAGATGAAGATGAAAGTGAACAGATAAATGGTGAAAGTGAAAGTGAAGGTGAAAGTGAAAGTGAAGGTGAAAGTGAAAGTGAAGGTGAAGGTGAAAGTGAAAGTGCAGATGAAGATGAAGGTGAAGAGATGAATGGTGAAAGGTAAAGGTGAAAGTGCAGATGGAGATGAAGATGATGATGGAAGAGATGAATAGTGAAAGTGAAGGTGGAATTGAAGATGAAAATGAAGTCATGAAGATGAAGTGACCAAGATATTGATGTGAACTGTTGACAACATAGTGATTAACTAAAAGTGATACTTGCTTGACATCTTTATGTGGTTAAGAAAGGTGGAAGTAAAAAAACATTATCATAATGAAATCTTACAGCTTTACTCAAACTCCACTCAGACTCCGATCGAATAATTACCAAATATGGACCGTGGGAAAATATTACCTAAAGTGATTATGATGCCCATTATGTACACAATGCTAAATATACAATTAGATTTACTTTATATACAAAACTGATTGAGAAAAACACAAAAAACTGAAAAATAGCTGACACTTTTCAGAAAAGCATACACTACAAATCTGAAAAAATGTGTATTCCAATTGGAATGTTCCAAACTGATAAGCATTTCAAAGACTACTAATGAAAAAGGCCATTTGGATTGGAGTTCAATGATTCCTTGGAGTCTGAGCATTTCAATCAGAATCATGGCCTCAGTGTAAAATACTGCAAAGGTGATGAAAGTAAGGTTGAGATTGGTACAGACACCAATGATGCCAAAGACACTGATGAGCCAGGTTGCTGTTGTTGTGTTGCTGTTGTTGTTGTTGTTGTGTATTAGTAAGAAGGAATGTATTTAGAAATGCATTGGTGAAAGTATTGGTGAAAGTACTTGGAAATGTGTTGGTGAATGTATTAGGAAATGTATTGGTGAAAGTATTGTGTTGGTGAATGTATTAGGAAATGTATTGGTGAAAGTACTTGGAAATGTGTTGGTGAGTGTATTTGGAAATGTATTGGTGAAAGTATTGGTGAAAGTACTTGGAAATGTATTGGTGAAAGTATTAGAAAATGTATTAGTAAATGTATTGATGAAAGTATTGGTGAATGTCTTTGGAAATGTATTGGTGAATGTGTTGGTTCACAGTCCAGGTCCAGTCCATGTGGACTCCATGTGGACTCCATGTGTATATATTATTATTTATAATCTTCATCAGTACATGAAAAGTCCTGATAAAGTCCATGCAAAGTCCAGGTGGAGTCCATTTTGAGTCTATCTGCCATAAGTCCAGCTTGAGTCCTGCATGAGGACTCCATGAGGACTCCATGAGGACTCCATGAGGACTGGACTGGAGTGGACAAAATTTTTGAATGGACTTTTGGTGGACTGAAAGTGGACTTTAGAGAGACTTTTCGGACTTTGGGTGGACTTTTGGTGGACTTTGGGTGGACTCCAAGTGTACATCCGGGGGACTGACAAATACACCGCCAGGGGTTCATAACAATGGGGATAATGGTGTTAAAATGAGGAAACTGGATGGAGTAACAAAAAAAAATGTCAGATCACCTTCAAAAAATTCAGTGATTGGTGTCTTTCCATTTAGAAAATAATGTTTCAAGGCAATCCATAAAGGTCTTGTTCCTCTGAGAGTGTCTGTCTTCTGTGTGTGACATGCTTAAGAGTATTTCAATCTCTGACCAAAATGCAAGCAGTCAAGTCAAGTCGGCCCTTCAATATGGTGCCTATGGTGCAAATCACTTAGTCACCACCAAAATTGTACAGTGGCCAAATTGGGTTCTGCTTGCCCCAAAAGGTCTAAATTCATCTAAACCCTGGTCTATTGGTGGTGAGGAACTCGCAGAGAACTAAAATGATGCAGAAATGTATAAAAAAAATTATTAGAATGCAATACTCCTCTTATTCTCTGAGCTACCATATGCCACAAAAAAAGTCCCTTCAAGAAGTGGTGAAGTGAGCCCATGTGGGGTGAGCAGCTGTGCATGAACATGCAAAAAATCAATATTTGAAGCCTCAATTGGAAACACTGGAGAATCAACCTGACTTCCTTGGTCAAAAGTCACTTGTTCAAGAGGTAATTGAGGGAGTGGGACATCTTTGTCTTGTTCTCCCAAGTTCCATTGTGAACTAAATTTCATTGAATTCTTCTGGGGTGCTGTTAAATGATACCTTTGTGAGCATTGTGATATGACATTTGATATGCTCAAGGAGAATATGTCCAAGGAATCAGTTCCACCTGGAAATGGGAGCATAGGATGTACCAGTGAATGGCAGCTTACAGGGAGGGCCTAGGCACCTGTGAGGCTCAGATGAAAGTCAAGGCTTTCAGTTCAATGAAATACAAGTCTCATTGTTGAATACCCAAGTCGGTCCCAGCTGCAATGGATGCCTGAGACAATATTTCCTTTTTAGTATATTAGTAATACTCCATATATAGTAATGGCCAAATGAATATGATCTCAAATTTGACCAGGCCCATTTTTGATGCTATCAAAATTCTGTCTTGGGGGTTTAGATCCCCTCATTAAAAGGAGCATTTAGGAATGAGAAAAATATTAAGATTTACAGGTGCCCATAAATTTGTACAATTTTGGTGGTGACTAAGTGATTTGCACCATAGATATCATGTGTGACATGCTGTAACTTTTTGTTAAAAGGTAGTCCAAAACCATTAAAAGTTAGGGAATAGCACAGGTATGGGTAAACCCATGGTTTTCGGGCCATGGGTTGATTGAGTACAGGTACAGTTTCCAAATTAGGCAACCCATGCACAACTATGTACCCTCAGCATGGGTTGATGGGTTTCAACAGGTTTTCAAGAGACCCTTTCAGTATATTTTTGTTCAACTATTCAACATTTATTGACATTTTTTTTGACTTAGGAAATGTACCAACAGGTCTTCAAGGACCACAAATGACAACTCCCACATCACCACCACCCACACAGCAAGAACAATGACAGAGAGTGAGGCTGGGAGGGTGGTGTGCCCACCTACCAGCCCAGGTATGTGCCCCATATCTATCCCATCATGTCTACTAACTAAGCCATCCCCTTGCAAACATGAAAGCCCCAATGACAACAAAGAGAACGTGGGTGTAGCCCATGTTCCCATATCTCCTCACCACTGGCCATATCACTTCATGAATGAGCACTGACATGTAGATGTCATTTGTGAAGTATCCAGCACCAACAACGATGACCTCACCACCAGCCACCTTGCAAACATGGCCTGACATGTCAACTGACATGTAGATGTTGTTTGCGAGGTATCCAGCATCAAGGGCACCAGGAACAGTGCACAGCTCATCTGAGTCCCCACCCCATACCTCGCTGGGGTGACAGACACGTCAATGGACATGTGTCTGGCCTGAGCAAGGTATTGGGACCTCAGCTTGCCAGTGACGCACTCATGGTAGTGCCTGGGTCCATGGTACCCATGCAGTGACACAGGTAACCTGTGTTACACCCTACTTGGCACCTCAAAGAAGCAGAAAGACACATTCAGAATGCATCATCTCGTGACACCACCATTACCATCACAACAACAACAACGGCAATGACTTCCACCACCAACTGGCAGCAGCAAGGTGATGATGACAGTGGTGGAGTGGGAGGATGGCAGTGGAGCCCAGTCCAGCCCCACAAACATGAACCATCATATCAATTGACGCGCATGCTTCATTTGTGGGGCTCGAGGAGCTCACTGCCCACTGGCATTGATGCTACCCATGTGGTGACATGGGTAACTACCATACCTGTGTCTGACTGTGGGTAATGCAGACCCGTACCCATGATGGGTGCAGTGTCTGCAGGTATGGGTATGGTGTCTGGCCTAGGGACCCACAGGTCACCTGTGCTACACCCTATTAAAAGTTGAGCACATGATAGTACTGGTGCTCACTCATGCTAGTAATTCTCATTGACACAACTGAAGAAATGAAATGTGAAGACAAGATGAAAATAGTCCAAGATAAATTTAAAGGATTACTTTATACTTGCACAATCACGGTGAGAGGACATCATTCAACTTCCATTTGGTTTGGTGTAGCTCTTTTTGCTTCTCGGTCCACATCATTGTACCCAACATTTGAGCATTGGCTTCACATCAGTGACCCACATCAATAAATGTTTTCTCATAGAATCCTGTTCACTTGACTTTTACTATGAACCTGTTTGTTAAGATATTGATGGTTGTAGATTATAGAGAGGACTCGGATGTGCCATGCAAAGCAATGGCCCTCTAGCTCAAGTCTCTTTCATAGACCTTTACCGATCGTACTCACAAATTACCATAAAAATTTGGACTTGTCCCTCTCCTGGCTACAAGCCGGAAGGGACAAGCTCCGATCACCTGCTATATTCTCGTGCCTTTTTCTCTTAAGCAGAGCATATCAGCCTCCCTGGCTAATCCTCATGTGCCTCTTGAGCAGAGTCGATTAGAGAAACTTGAAAGGGTCGGAGAGGGTCGGAGCTTTAACCGCCTACTGTCTTAGCTTATCCTAAGATAAGATTTCTCTTATCACGGAGTTTTTGCCACTACACTCAGGCTAGTCATGGAAACTCAACCTGATTGAGTTCGTGCACCACCGTCTGTGATGACCTGCATACAGGTGCCAGTGGCAGTTCTGAGGTCCTTTCCAGACGATGAAGTAGCAGGTGTCCAGCTGTAACAGCAGACTTTTACAATCTTCTGCCTGCCATCGACAACATTGCCACAAAAGGAATGTTTGCAATTTTCGAGAATGGCATTCAAATGTATTCTACACACATTATTATCTTAGATTCTCCCATACAGAAACCCAAACGCAGAGAGCTTAACGCATTGTGACAAGCTCTATTAAAAATAAAATCAGCAAGCTTCCTTGCAAAGGGGGGGGGTGGGTGCGATAAAACATACCCTCAGCAGATGTCGGGTGAATAGCAACCGTGTCATCCAAGTCCTGTTTTCGCGCTACAACCGGACAACAACAAAAAGGCCAGGATCAGACAACAGCAAAATAACATAAACGCCGACAGGGCCAGCACGCACCTCCCATCTTGACAGCAACGCCAAACCCTTGAGTCACCTCGTCGCTGCCTTGCCCAATGATGTGCACGCCAACAACTCGCTCCTCCTCCCCGACGACAACAAGTTTGTACACCGTGGGCTCCTTGTGCTCATCGCCAATCATGGAGAAGTACAATGCAGAGAACTTTGATTTGTCTGTGTGTGTGTGTGTCCCACCGGAAATGGGTCAGATATCTACACACTGCTTTCGGAGGGTATCATATCGTGGACGCACAAATTTTGACCGCATCACCGTATTTCTGGCGCGCTTGTGCCTCGGTGAGTCCTACGGTGCCAATCGTAGGGTGTCTATAAATAATAATAATCAGAATAAATACCTGTCGGCCACAAAAAAAAGGCGCGATAATAAACAGCAAGCAAAACGAGAAAAGATTTCCAAAAAAAAATAACGGACGCGAATACCACAGTAGGAATATTATGATAGTCGAGCTTATCATTTTTGAACTTCTCCGGCCCAAACAACCTGTTGGCCAGCCGCCTCCCAGCCGCAATAGCCACGGGTGTCAACAGCCACTTGCCCTGCACGTCGCCAATCGAGGTAACGCCGCTAATGTTCGTATTCTGATATTCGTCCACGACAACATCGCCCTTGTCACTAAGCTTCACGCCGACGTCCTCAAGACCCAGACCCTTGGTGTTCGCATGGCGTCCAATAGCCCACAGCAACGTGTCCACCTCGATCTTCTCGCCCTTATCCGTGTGCACGGTGAGCGCCTGGCCCTCCACCCCCTCCACGCGCGTCACATTGCTCTCCCTGTGCAGTCTGACGCCAGAGTGCTCCATCCACGGCGTCAGCGTGTCCTGGATGTCCTGGTCGAACGTACGCAGCACGGTCTTCCCGCGGATGCAAAGGTGCGTCTCGGACCCCAGCGCGTTCAGCACGCCCGCAAGCTCCACGGCGATGTACCCCGCGCCGACAACAGCGACGCGGCGCGGTTGTTCCGCCAGGTCGAAGAACCCATCCGAGTCGATTCCAAGGCTGGCTCCGGGGACGTCCTCCTCGCGCGGGATCGTCGGGCGCCCGCCTGTCGCGATACAGATGTGGTCCGTGTGCAGGGTGTACGAATTCCCGTCCGGCCGGGTCACCTGCACGGTTGTGGGAGAGAGGAGCCGGGCGAAGCCCTGGTGGTGCTCGACGTGCTCCCGCACGAGGTTATCGTCGTATATCTTGTTGAGCTTGCGGATGTAGGCGTCACGCTGGGGTTTGAATGCTTTCCAGTCGAATTTGGCGTCTTTGTTGATCCCGGTGAAGTGATACCCCTCCGCAGCTTGGTGTAATTTTTCTTGCAGGTCCGCGGCGTGCCACATTATCTACGTTATTTAACAGTGTTGGCGGTAAGTATAATTGCATAATTGTGTAATTGTATGATGATGATGATTTTTTCTGTCGTGTTGGGACTTGCCTTTTTCGGGACACATCCTGGAAGCTGCGATCAGGGAACAAGGTAATCGATGGGGGAAAACAAACGGCGTTGCGCACCGACGTTGACACACGTCCCGCCTAGACGCGGCGTAGCTTCTATCAGTGCAACCTTCTTTCCATACGATGCAGCCCTTCGCTGTCACAAAAGACTATCAGCACCGCCCAGTACTCCGAGGATACGAATAGAACTGACTCCACAAGCCACACCACCGCTCCCGCCTCCCACGAGCACCATGTCATACTTTTCGAATCCGGGTTTTTCAACAGGAGGCATGCTTGTACTACTCCGAAATGTGCGGTGTATCTATGAAAGCAAACTCGGGGAGTCAGCAGCGAGAGAGAGAGAGGCTACAAACCGGGACAGTTTGAAAAACACCTGGGAAAGTCTGCGTACAGCAGATGGGTGGTACGCTCTGGAAAGTGACACTTTGATGGTGCCCAAGCTAGCCAGTTTTACTTATACCGCAAGGGTTATATGACGAGGAATTGTAAGCAGATAAAATACCCGCGCGTGATCAATCACGTGTGGTCTGCTTATGAGTTTAGCACATGATCGATCTTGCACATGACCTTTCTAGCACATGACCTTTATTTTTTCTCTACAAACCATTCTATATAGATCTACTAGAAAACCAACAACCAACAAAGAAAAAGAAAGGAAGGAATCGTGGAAAGCAAGGACGTAGAATTGAGCAAGCACATACATGGATATATATACATGAACATGAATCACGAGAGGGGAGAGAAGGGGGTAGGTTGATCCAAAAAAAGAAAAAGCATTTTTTTATGTACATCTGAGCCGTCAAAAAAAAATTGAAATGAGATCCAAAAATGACAACTCAGAGGACCTGAAAAGAAGGGGACGAGAAAAAAAACCCCAGTCGATATCAAACAGATGGATGGACTAAAAGAAAAAACGGCACCTAGGCAGACGATCACGATATACGATACACACAGAATCAGATGATGAGGATGGGACGAGGAAAGGGAAAGGAGGAAGGGAAGAAGAAGGCGCGATGAATAAATAAAAAATAGCACGAGTCGGTAGTTAGTAACACAGATTTGGCACGCGACACTTTTTCTTTTCTTCCCAACCCACGTCTAGGAGGATTGTGTTGTGCAAGCAAACGGTTAGCGGGAGTGGAGGGAAAGCGACAAATTAAACGAGGACGCGCTTGAGCGGCATGAGGAGATGAGACGGTGTTCGTCTTTTGCGATGTTGTTAATGTATTACGATTACGGCTGCAGGTTGCATCGGGGAGAACAGAACGTGCCATGTTAAAATGGGTGATCGTAGATTGGGAGAGAGGGGGGGATTGTTCCTATGATATTCCAGAGTCGGTTGTTTCTTCGTTGGTTGATCAGAGAGAATGGAACGGATGAAAAGTGGGTGGGTATGAAAAAGGTCCGTGAACGGCAGTTTGACGTAACAGGACCGGAGAGGGGATTGAAATCCGAGCAGTCGACACGCATAAACCCAAAAAATAAAATAGCCCAGAGTAGCCTGCACCGGCACGGCCGGGGGGTTGCCCCAATGCTACACCTTGTCCTGGTGCCGGCTAATTTTTTCGACCCTGGCACAGAGCGCCGTTTTTCTGTTCTGCTCCTAAACAACCGTATCAGCGAACACGTTCTGAAAAGAAGTACAAGCACAAACCTCGTCGTCCTCGTCCTCGTCATCCTCACTACGCTCACTCTCGCTCTCGCTCTCGTCGTCGCCGTCGTCGTCGTCCCGTCCCTCTGTGCCCTTGACAATGCGCCGAAAGTCTTGGAGGTCGACGACACCCACGGCCACGGCCTGGACATCCGGAATTGGGCCCACACGCGAAGGTGTAGGAGGACTCGTAGAAGAGTTCCCACGTACATGCCGATGCGACGGAGCTGGTACTGCGACGGCACGCAAAATATGACTCTCGCGTGCAGCAGAGTCGTCCGGCGGAGGTGGAGTATGTGGTATCGCAGCCGATGGCGCAGTAGTTTTAGCGGTGGAATCTGGCGGATCTGTAATATCCGTCGACGGGGGTGACTGAGCCTCTCCTTCGCCAGGATTTTCGGCAAGTGCAGCCTTTTCCTCCCTCTCGCGCTTCTCGCGCTCCCTCTGCTCCCTCCGCATCCGTACCCACCCCATTCCACTACTATCGTCCTGACCGGGACCGTCTGGCTGGGGTACAGCGGCAGCTCCGTCACCCAGAGCGACGCTGTCGCTTTGGAGACGTTTCCACATGCTATTCCCGCCGCCATTTACGCTCCCCATACCGCCGTATCCCCACTCGACAAACTCGGGATCAGGATCATCGCGTGCATTGGCAAAGGGGTTCTCGTCGGCAGAGCGACGACTGCCATAAACGCGACCGTTGAGCATACGTGTGCCCTTGCGCACACCGGCCCTGCGTGGGATTGCACCGAGGACGGGCATACGCACGTTGCCGGTGAGAGTCTTGGAAGTCTGTGTGCGCTTGAGATGCACGTCGGTGGTTGAGCGCTTTGAGGTGGCGAGAGAAGTGGGAGTGGCCCAGGGACCGAGGGGAAGGCCCCATGATGGCAAGGAAGCAGTGCTCGTGTTGCTGTGTACGGAAGAGGGGCGGGAGGGGGGATCTGTGTCAGAGTGACCCGGGGAATTGGGTGTTGAGGACGGTGCAGTGGAGGAGCGTTTGAGGAAGGGTTTGAACCAGGCTCTAGACTTTTGGGATTGTTTTTTTGATTGGTTTACGATGAGGGCTGGTATTGGGGGTGGGGGAAGGCATTGGAAGGGAGGATTTGAGTAGGGTTTTTCAGAGTGGATGTCGATGGAGGGGGAGTGGTCGGGGTGGTCGGGGTCTGGGTGGGGAGTGGTGTGGGCGGTATCGCAGGGGAGGTCGTGTGGGTCGTCGTCGAAGGAGCGAGGATCTGGAAGGGGAGCAAAGCGAATGCGACGTGGGATTGGGACCAAGTTTGAGGTTGAAGAGGAAGACTCTGAGTTGTCCTCAGCGGTGGAGTCGGTGGAGTCGGAGGAGGAGGTGGAAGAGACAGAGTTGTTGGAAGAGAGAGAGGTGTTCTCGAGGCGTAAGAGAATACCGTTCATGAGTGTGGTGGGGTTCAAGACTTTTGTCTGTTTGACACAGCTAAATGCATAATGGTGGTGCCAGGGGTCTCGTTCACCCAAGAGTCATGTCTTTCTTATCTCGCTTTCTAGACTTCCTCTTCCCCGGCACTCCAGAACGTTTCTGTACGGCAGAGTTTGCGTGGATCCACTCACTCATTGATCCATATGATATATGATGTATCCACGAACGTGTCCAACCTATTCGGCTATTCTGACGCGTATACTGACGGCGAACCTTGGCATTGCCACGACCCCCGACACCTCAATCTCCGTTCAATATGTCTGAAACAAAGCTAGCTGAGACAGGAGTATTTGAATGAGATTATACTTTTCTTTTTACTGGTTTTACATCGCCATGACGTCGATCAGTCAACGCTGATAATCCTGACTAAAACGCCGTTGCCTCCGACTTCCCCTTGTAGCATCACTGCCCTATTTTCGGAACCAACTTGCCCTTTTCTGCACGGTCTCGACTCGGCGACGAAATAATCACCCGGTTCGATCGCCTCTATTTAACGCTGAGAAGAGGATCCGCTTCAACAGACGCTCACAAATGCCATGCTCCGGTACCTTGTCTGAACAAGTGATCATACGTGAACACGTACTTGCAACATGTACATTATTCAGTTGATTAACCTCGGAGTTATGGCCTACCTCCATTGCCGATACTTTACTTCAGAAATTCACGAGTGCAAGGAACACCGTTGAGTCACAATCTGAAGTGCTTCAGAGACCACCTCTATTGATCGGGGAGGTGAAAGACGAACAGAGGTGGACGGGTCATACATGTCTGTTTCAAATGTGACCATGGGGTGTCGGAGAAACTGAAGCCAACCCTGAATATATCTACTGAGACAATTCTATTCAATCAAGTATATAATCATGTCAAGCCGTCCAAGTAGTCGTCAACCGTGGCTTGGGTCAAAGCTACACTTTTGACTGGCGAAATGGTTTCGTGCGGAAGATAGTCGGCGATGACAGAGTTGAAATCTGGCATTGTTTCTGAACCAATTATTTCAACACAACCAACAAAATCGTTGAAAACCGTTACCTGGGGAAACCCGACGGGCAGCAAGCGAGTTTTGTAAGAGCGTTGATGCAATCAGCCTCCGAAGGGCAGGTCCGTCAAGCGGCTATAATATGCATGTTGTCAAGACCACGCATGATGGAATAGTTCCACCAAAGTACCTCATCCTCTTGCTTCTTTTCGACTTGAACATGCACCGACTTGGGCTCCCTGTACGTTCCACTCGGTGTAGAGGCTTTCCCAAGGTACGCCAAGACATCGCCCTTGGTCAGCATCCCGCGTATTCCCGTCGCTTTGATTCCCGCAGGATCCAGGATGTTGTTTTCTAGAAGAAGTCTGTGCACAGATGGGAAAAGGGGTCTCGGATGCTGGATATGTGCCGATTCTGTGCGCGGGGAGGGCTTGGCGTCTGACTTCGGCGCAGCATGTTCGACAGGAGTGGACTCGGATGGTGTAGTAGCGGCTTCACGATCCAGGCTGCGAGCTGATGTCTCTTCATTGGGTGGTTGGAGATTGGAGATGTCGTCTCCCTCTTCTGCGAGGAGAGCAATTACTTTTCCGACAAGCACGTTTTTGGTGCCGTCTGGTATCTATAGCAGGTCGCGGGTCGGGTCAACGGAATCCATATATATACCAGTCAGTTAGAATGCCGTACTAAAATTTTCCCCATAATCCCATCATCCTGAGCCTCGACATCGATGGTAGCCTTGTCTGTTTCCTATACGACGTCAGCGGTTCGCACCATGGGAAATAAAAAACGTTTACTATTTCAAGCAGGATGTCGCCCGTGCTGAATGGCTCTCCTTCTTTCTTCTTCCACTGCGCAATTCCCCCCTCTGTCATCGTCGGGGACATGGCTGGCATTTGAAGATGTGTGATCGCATGGCATATCGCCGATTGGTGTAGCACTGCGAAGGAGTGGGTGTAGTAAGTACTGTACGGGGCAATATTCTGCAAACTGAGCTGCTGGCTGCTGCGACATACACCGTTGAGACACAGTCCATCCAGAACGCGCCGATTGTCGTATCCCAGCACACAGTGACACTACGAGAAGCTGCATCGCGGCGGTGCTACTTCGGTGGAGCACCTGGGGTCCGTCGGGGTCGACTCGGGGAGTTCGGCAAAAACCTTTTTGGGTCACACATTTGCCAAGCGCACCTTCAATGCCTCCTTTAGAACGCTAGTAGCCGGTTCTAGCCAGCTGCAGGCACTTCCCCTGCACACATTATGCTTTTCAGGCCTTGATAAACCCCCAACACCAACGACACCAAACTTGAAAACCAAAACCATAGGATTTTATTTCATTTACCAGCGATTCGGTGCCTTATTTTTTTCATATGGTGAGTACCGTGGTTGAGGCTGCATCCCTGGTCCTGCAGCGTGCACGGGCTCTGGGAACTAGGCTTTTTCACCGCTTCGGCATGTACGTAGGTTTTTTCACCACTCGTCCAGATACCCCCCCCTCGCACCCCCCCCCCCCCCTCTTTTTTTTTTTTCGTACTTGTCTGACAACAGGACCTATAAAGACACTGCGCGACACATCAAATTCGAATAATCCTAATATCCTGCGTCGTCATCACATCCCTATTCTACCCCGCCTTGGCGATATACTCCTCCTCGCAGCCCCAATCGCTCTCCACCTCGCGAATCCTGCGCTTCTTGGCCGGGAATGCCGTATCCGGGTTGTACGGGCAAGACGATCTGTACAACCTCTGGGCAGGGCACAACTCGCTCTTGGTCCGTGAAGACGCCGTTTCCCGAGCCCGGTGTGGCATGGAACGCACGGTGAGGGTGGAGCGAATACTCCTCCAGAGTCCCGCTGCCGGAGACGACGACGACGACGGCGGCGCATTGAATCACCGAATCCTGCTGTCCACCCTACACCTCGAACGCCAGATCGAAAAAGAGGTGACGGCGTCTGCCCGTGGGGCGCCGTGCCTCACACAGCCCGACGGGCACTGCTTCGTCCTCAGCCCCTTGGCGTTTTGGCACTACGACGAACGGGCCCTCCGCGCCGACGCGAACGTGCTGGATACGCTGGGCCTTGCTAGGAACGTCTCCGTAGCCGGGATCCCCGTTACGCCTCACATGGTTTTGGCTGGACGCGGTTCGAACGAACGGGTGTCCCCGAACTTTGATTACGCCATGTTCCTGGCACTCACGTATTTTTTCCCCGAGACGGATTGTTTGGGGAATGTTGAACATGCTGCGTGGTTACAGTTGGTGGAGAGTGCCGCGAAGCAGGATGCCGAGTTGGCAGTGCAAGTGCAGGAACCGACTCTAATTGCTCTTGAAGTAAGCTCAAACCTCTCCTGCTTGCATTGACTTTTGTTTGTTATTGCTATTGTTTTCCTTTTTTTTTTTTTTGTCATACCTCTCCACCCCCCTTGACTTTTTTTTGCGCCATGGTTTTTTTTTTGCTTTTTGTCTTCGATCGCTCATTTGTGTGCAGTACGAACCAAAACGATCCCGGAACAAGTCCTTTTCAGCCATCTCTGCGTTTCTTTATTTGGCATACATAACTTTCTTTGCATACGTAGCGCTGTCCATGAGGCGCATGAACTCGGTTCATTCACGCATCGGATTGACGTTTACGGCTCTTGTGGAAATCGCAGTTAGTACTATCACTAGTTTGAGCGTTTGTGCACTGGTCGGATTCAAGGTGACGATGGTCCCTTGGTAAGTGTCCCCCCCCCCCGTGATTTTCATCGAATAATGCCCGCGAATTCTGTCTAGGGAGCTGCTTCCAATCGTGATCGTCTTTGTAGGAGCAGAGAATATGTTCAACCTCGTGGGTCATCATCCATAGCTTCCAGACGAACCCGAGTATGACTCAGAGTCTTTTTGTGACCCTCAAGGTGGATGCTGTTGGCAAAACGTCGGTTACATTGCCCGTCAAAGAACGAATCGCCTTGGGGCTAAGCCATGCTGGCACCTCCAACACTTTGAAAGTGGTTTCCTATAACTCGATTTTGGGTGTCATCGCTGTGCTTAGCGTCGGTGCCATCCGCCAATTCTGCGCGTTTGCCATTGTGGTGCTTGTAGCGCACTGGTTCCTCGCGCATACCTTCTTCATGGCCGTTCTATCTATCGATATTCAGCGTCTAGAGGCAAGTTTTGGAACAATATTCACTGTGTCTGCCGTTTCCTCAATTATTTTCTTTTCTTACTGTATATTTTAGCTTGAGGAGCTCTTGAGGCAGAACGCCAGTTTGGCCCCTTCTTTGTCGAATGCTTCTCGCAACGTTCCCACTCCGCCGCCTCTGCCTCGATGGCGGAAGCTGATATTCGTCACCCAAAACATGCTCAGGGGACGTGCTACCAAAAATATCAGTTTGTTTCTGGTACATAACATATCTTTTCCCATTCGTGACACCTTGATTAAAACTTTCTCACTGCTTACGTTCGCAGCTCCTCGCGATAACCGCCACACTTTATTACACTACTTATCCTTCGTCGGCTCGTAGTATTGATGAGAAACAGTTGGCTTCCCCTCGGGGTGCTTTTTCGAGGACGAATGTAACAATGATAGATCACCAGTCCCCCGCATGGCATATTTGGAAATTCTTGAACCCAAAGGAGGACCCACTATTACATCTCCGCATCGAGACGCCGATTGTCCTTACATTCAGGCCCGACGTTGCCGACATGAATCAATTTGTGGACAAGGCACAGCGTCTCCGCTTTGCGCGGATGTTTAGGCAAGTTTTCCGGATAACAAAGATTGTCGTCTTTCCTATCGCGGTTACAACTGCACTGCTTTACGGACTTCTTTTATACCTCCTGAAGAACGCAGAACTCCTGGAGGCGCAGCGGAATCGTGCAGATGGCGGAGACGTTCCGGCACCCGAGAAACCGTCCAGATTAGAGGATCGGATATCCTTCACGACGTTACCCCGGGCGTTTGCGACTGATGTTGAGCTCATGGCTGCGAGTGAAGATGGGAGAGTGGTTGTGGCAGTCAGTCTCGAAAATGAAATCATCATCTGGCATGTGAACAACCATACGCATATCTGTATCGATGCTACAGACGTTTTACTCCGTGCTGCAAGCACGTCGTCATCGTCAACGTCTTCAGCTATTACGGCTGTTACTGTCGCTGCGAACGGCAGGTTTTGTGCGGTTGGGACAGGAGCAGGAATTATCGCTGTGTGGACCATCACAGGAGACTCTATCCAACCGTTACCCCATCTCACCCTGGATAACTCGACGTCTGGAGTTATGGAACTACAGTTCATTAAACCTTCAGGGGTGTCCAACCAACCATCTATATCTCATTCGGAACCAAATTCGCCCTCTGACTATGTCGGCCTTTTAGCTATTTACGAAAACGGTCTGGTTGCCAAATGGAACGCTCATTCGCTCCACCATGTCACATGCATGACGCCATCCCGCCCGGGCACTGTCGTAAAGACCATGGCACTGCGTGTTCACGCAGATGAGCGGTATCTAGTCGCACATGTCATGGAAGACGGCACAGTGGAGTTGAGTGAGCTCCCGGATTCTGGGTCATTGTTGATGCCCGGCTGCTGTCTTCAAGCCGGAACTCGCAGCAATCTAGTTTCAATGGTCCATGTTTGCCGTATTGAGATAGGTGGCAGGACCCGCCTTATCGTCGGTGTCGCTACTGATGCTGGAGTTGTTTCCATCTGGGATGGTGGAACGGGCGAGTGTATATCCACCTTTGACGAGGCTTTTGGGGAAGTCAGTAGTCTTCGAATATCCCCCATCCCGTGCGAGACGTGCCATTATTGTGGAGAACTCCCTCTTGAGAGCTTCGTCATCTCGCTGTCGGTCGGCCACGTCGTCCTTGTTTATAAAGCGTATATTCCCGCCCAGACTAGACGGTGCACGTGCGCTCGCAATCAACCGCACAAGGAGGCTTCTCGAGACGTGCTCGGTCGTCGGTCTCGTAGTGGTAGTGCGGGGTCTCCAGTCTGTCCCTCCCCTTTGAGCAAAAGGGGAAAGTTACCCCTGGTATTCGATCCTTCACCATTTCCTGTTTCAGGGCACGGTGTTCACTCGAGGAGAGCGTCCGAAAAAGATTCGCTTCGACGGGCGTCTGAGGTGTTGTCTCTACCGTTGACAACAGAAGATCAAGAACCCTCCCAGTTGGTGGTTCCGCCAGATAACTCGTTGTTTGCTCCCCGAGGATCCATTTGGCAACACGTCCTCATCGTGAGGGTCGGTGACACGACCTGTGAAAAGGGTACATGGAATATCGTCAACGATAATAATATCATCGGTGTGCGTCGGAAGGTTCGTACCCACGGGAAGTTGAAAGGTGGTGCAACCACTACGCCGTCGAACACAGCACCATCACAAGGTTTAACTCCTGCGACCATGGAACGCTGGGAATTGTGGACGTTTGACCCGATGACTCTGGGACTTCAAAGCTCTCCGTTGATTTCTCTAGTAGATAAACTGCACGCGACTCGTGCTAATTTGTGGACAAAAACCGCAACGCTTTCTGTACCTCGTTTACCTTTCACTCGCGTCTCTACATTCCTCGTCAGCGGGTCCTCTGCATTCGCTGGCTTGGGTAATACGGTCGGGGTGTTCAATTTTGGTTCCTCTGTTGATAGATAGTGTCCCGTACTGAGTACTGTACATTTGTAAACCAGCTGTAGAAATTGTTTGGGCTTGGGACTTGAGTGCTTTGAGCTAGAGCCTACGCATTGCACTCTCTCGCTGTCGGAAGAACTGTCATGTCATGCCATCATTATATAAATATCACCGTCATACACATGCACAGGTTTACCTGAGCTTGAAGCTTGACCGCTGATTCCTACTAACTAACTCAACATGCCCTCCCTTTTACTCACTACGAACGTACAGGTAATGCACGATTTCAAACTTCCCACCGTGACCGTCAACTCATCTGACTGCAACCCTGCAACCCTATAGATTGCCGACCAGAAAGCCTTTTCCCTTGAGTTTTCCAAGGTGACGCCTTCAGCACTTCTTATTGCTGATGCTGAAAACGTATTCACGTGTATCCATCGCTAGTTCAGCGCAGAGACGCTTGAGAAACCGGAAGAATACATCACCACCTGCTATACGTATAACGAGACGCTCGCGTTCAGCGGGACATTCGAGCCCGCCTTCATGTTGGCCATCGTGAGCACAACCTAAGTCCTCGGAAGCTGGAACTGCACGTCCCACGAATGGCTATTTTCACTCTACTGCAGAATAGTCTGGGAAATATCAATCCGGAAATGAATGAGAAATACAGCAAAGCCTTCTTTGAATTCTTCCACAAGAAACTGGGCGTTCAGGGCGATCGTGGTTACATGTGTGTTTTTCTTCACCATCCCATTAATATATATATTTCGTCTGAAGGATCATGCTTGTCCCTCCTGGCACAGAACTTTTACTGACCCTGGCAACGCTTTCATGGGGTGAGTGCCAATGTTCCGTGAGTTCGAATGACCCTAATCGTTGTATCAGATATAACGGAACGACCTTCGCGAGCATCTTCGGAAAATAGCGGTCGGAGATGGCTGATTGATATCTCTGAAATCATTTGTAAGATAAGTACACAGTGAATGTCTGCAAGGTTGAAAAACAACCAGGAAACTGACCTGATCCAGAGTAGACATTTACCTGGTTCAGGTTGATCTTCACTGGTTGACAGTGAAATTCACCTTATCCCAGGTTTACAAAAATAGGTTGAAAACCAACCTGGATCTGAACAATTTCAACCTATTAATTCTGAGGTGGTGGGAAGATTATAAGGCAATAAAAGTAGCTTATCCAACAGTACAATGTGTGTAGCAGTCTTCCATATCTGATAAGTCCTGCCAGCCCCAAAAAACATTATGGTGTAGGTCAAGTTGTGAAGTCTGATAAACACTGTCAGGAATCAGCAACATGCTAGCTGTTGCAGGATTTTGCAAATTGTACACCACAGTCGAAGAAGCTGCCAATAACTCAGAATGGCAATACTTGTGAGCTTTGACTCATAGACCAGAATGTCAGGGTTTTCTCAATCAAGAAAATGGCAGCTGACTGATATAAGCATGTCAATATCTCAAAAGAAGTTAGATTTTGAATGACACCAAAGGGCAGCAATGTTTATTAACATTTAAAGCATGTGCTGGGCCATAAAGTAACTCAGAATGGCAATACTTGTGAGTCTCAACTTAGAGACCAGAATGCAGGGTTTTCCAATTAGAAAAAGGCAACCTGGCTGATATAAGCATGTCAATATCTCAAAAGAAGTTAGAATTTTGGGTGGAACCAAAGGGCAGCAATGTTTATTAACATTTAAAGGTATCATCTTCATGAAGTTGGCTGGTGAAGGGTAACAAAACCTGACAAGGTTTGTAACTTAATCTTGATGTCATGTCAGTTCAAATAATGCCGGCTGACAGGCCTGACGTAGTCTCAATGGTGATGGTTGTAACAACAGCAAGAGGTACCATGGTGGCCCTGTATTGCCCAGATACATCAGCAGGGCAAGGTGTTGCACTAGTTACTAAGATCGCTGAGAGAATGGTCAACAAATGGTATTTATTGATGTAAGGAATACAATCTTTTAGTAGATTATTTATCCCACCAATAAATATTAGGGCGTAGTATGGGTCGAAATTTCCCAAACCGTACCTGTACTCCTGGATACCGCGCCCCTGGACGGGTCCACACCGACCCGTTGTGCCCATGGTGGGTCTCCTCCACTGTGGTATACTGCGTACCCTTGACGAGTAGACAGTTGTGGCGAGCCAAGCACACATGTTCTGACGTGTTTGGCTCTCTTTCGCGAGGTGATGTAGGGCGGTGGGGCGTGTTGACGTCTCATGTCAGGACACATGTCTGTATTAGACGGGCCTACGCATGCGCTTGTGTAATATAGTTAGTAACTATAATTAATCGAAATAAACGTACCTGATCCTGCAGGGCACCGTACCCGCTGTGTTCAAACCTTCTGTACCCGTCAGCCCTGCCTCGTTCGTCGCCATCGTGTGCTGCGCCCATGTGGTTCCAGGGTGGAAGCAGCATGGCGCCATCGTCGCTTGTGTGTGTGTGTGTGCCATCACCCCACTTGTTTGGGGTTCTGGTGCTCTTGCACTTGGCCGTTCTCGCTCGCCTCCTGTTTCTGCGTGTTGTCGAACATCGTTGGTGGGTGGTAAAGGTCGAGCCCTTTTCCTGAAGATCCTCGTCGGCAACTCACGCCGTCGCCGTTCACGTTGGGCCCTTCCCGTCGTCACATGTCGTTGTGGTGGGCCAATGAGCCCTCCCCATCCGTTCCATGAGAAAATCCCAACGACGTATCATCGTGCGTCGTCGTGCTCGGCCACGGAGCCCTCCCCATTATCCTATGTTGTCCTTCACCCATCGCCGTTTGGTACATATCTTGATTGTGGTGGTTGACACCGTGATTACCCGTGGGGCCCTCCCGTCACACATTGAGGCCATTTGGCGTCGGATCCACCCTGCGTCGTCTTCTCTGGCAGTTAGGCGCTCCCTGTTGTCTTGTGTCATTGCTGTCGGCCATTGGGCTCATCCCCTCGTCGTTGGGCTTCCCCTCTTTGCTGACCGTTCAGGCTGCACCCAACATGCGTACCTATTGGTTTGTCGTTGTCGTGGTAATGCGGTTGCCATGGTCACCAGTGGTTCGTGTATGTTTTATTATAAACACAAAGAAAGCTTTTACTGAGACGTACCTGGTGAGTATACTGGAACCTGTCAAAACCCGTAAGCCGTGAGTTCGGGTTGCGGTATGACTGCGGTCAGGACACTGCAACTGCAACCGCCACCCGGGACTTGATTGCCGCGGGTTTACCCGCACCCATGCTATGCCCCATCAACGATGCCAGTCCTCCTGACCTTTCCCAACGCATTATTCTCGAGAACATGAAAAAACATCAAATTGACTCATTACACCTCGCAAACAAATAAGGAGTTACCTCTACTCTTATATCTGGATGAATAATACATGGGTCAACTTTTTCGGCGTCTGGTTCATACCTTAGCCTCCAATAAATGCCATGTCGTAGATTTGTTGGTGTTGGCGACGATCAAAGCGGCAGAGTTGGGATGCAACATTGTAAAGCGGTGCAATTGTGCCTGATCTCACTTCACAAACCGACGAACTGGTGAACACTAGATTCAAATATCGCTAGGCCTAGAGGTGAAGGGGAAACTGATGATGAGCATACCATTCTCTTGGTCTCATCTATTGGCGACGTCAGCGTGAACGGAAAGGAAAAGTAAGAGGTTCGTGCCATACAGGTTTCGATGTACCCACGGCACGCAGTGAATGCAACGGTGAATTCAGTCATACCAACGACTGGAAATGGGTTGCCTTGCCCAGACCAACAGAACTGGATAATACAATCAGGAAAGGTGGCTTTCGATGGCAGGATCCCACCTTTACAAACAAGGGGCTGCAAAAAAGTCCATTTCAAGGGTCTTCAGCATCCCCACAGCAAATAAAGACACCCCTCTGATCACCAGCTCTTCACTGCGTAACTTCACTTCAATGCCGTATTGGGAGATGAAATCAACTATGCACTCATTGTACAACCAATCTAAGTCAGCCAGGCAAAGCAACGCACCCGTGTGTCCGTGATGAAACCCCTAGTCTACCTTCTCCTTCCAAGCCAACACGAGGTTGAACACCCCTTCGGAACCAAAATAATGCTGATGAAAACCTGGCGCTAGATGGCCTTTCCCGATCTAAACCAGCCGAGGGTGTTGACGTTGGCAAGTCGAGGCCCGGGCACATACTACTTCGTGCCACGTCTTTCTTTCAGTCGCCAATTAGATGATCTTGAAGACCAGGGATCACTGGAAGAAGTTTCGAAAGAAAAAAGTCTTCCCCTTCTCTGTAAAGCTGGCAGGACAGGTCGAAGGAGCCAGCTCACGCCCTTTTCCTTGCACCTCACAAAGTGCACTTCGCCGATAGGACGGTCATCTTCATCGCTCATTTCGCTCGGTGTCAAGGAGCTGGCAGGGCCTTTTATACCAACCGAGAGCAAATTCCATAGTAATGACGCCTTCAGAAAGAACCCTCTTGCCCGCTCCAGCGCAAAGCAGGATAATGCAACAATTTTCGCATGATGTTGTCAACAAATGCCGAAGGGAGGACTCGGGCTCTCCGGTGATGACGTCACTGACTGATATTACTCATCAACAGTATGTCATAGATGTAGGTGCAGAAGAAAGATACCTGCCGCCCGCAAAGCTCAGCAATCGTATTTAACCTCCTCTTGAAACTGGACCGCGTCAATGCAATGGGCATGATCACGACCAAGTTTCAAGATCTGTGGGCAAAATTTGTGCACGGTCTTAGTTAGAGTATTTTCGCTCACGAAGGGGAGAGGCGGAGTATCGCATGGACCCTCCAAAAGGAGGCAAAAGGGACTACATCGAACCGTGAAGCGGCGAAAAACCCCAATTCAGGGGCCAAGTCTCGATTAACTCCATGACACCCAATGGCAAAAGAAAGTTACTCACAGCTGGGTAATGAGGTTCCCTCCTGTGTCTCCTCCATAAAGGCAGCAAGGGTATTCCGCGACTCGGGCTATACAGATAGATGGTAAAGACTCGAAGGCGACGGGTACATAGTACACGGAAATGCAGGATCAGTCCTGGACAACCACTGGCAGCCTGAAGCTCTGGCAAAAGGGTGGAAAACGTTGACCTCCGTGAAAAGCTTGACGACTTAACTTGTCGGGAACTACGAAAGGATAGGGTATCCACAAGGCCATCCGAGTGAAGTAACGGAAAGTGGGCCAGAGGTGACAACAGGCCTTCGCGGTCTCGTGCTCCACGCGCGAATCTACGGGAGAACAAGCCGTGCCCACCCAAAAATGGCAGGTCTGTTTCAGTTGCAAGTCCCCCGACCCCAACGTACCCCGACAGAGCGATGGGCTTGAACGGACCAGGGAGCAGTAGCGTTTAACGGAAATTTTCGTCCATGATTAGCTATGGAGGAATTGTTGAAGCAATACCCACTAACACAGGGGTTTTGACAACTCACTAGTCAATCAATTGTGAGGATCAAGGGGTACGTCGAACCGACTCCTACAGCACACTGCAGAGACCGCACTTGTTGCCGAAACTTGCTTGGAGGCTTTGGTGTAGTGCGAGGGCATGAAATCCAGGACTCCCTTCTTGTTCCCGCAGCCATCTCCACGAGGTCGGTAGCGTCATCGAATTTAGCCATAAGACTAGCGAGTTCAGCTAATGGCGTCCCGGAGGTGCAAAACCGCCGTTCCAAACCACCACACGCGGCGCAATGCCGGGTGTCGCAACAGGAGTGCGGGTAGGTCGTTTAGGGAAAGGGCAGCCTACTAGTAGTAGGGGACGAAGAGGATCTGAACAATGAACAATGACTAACAACTGTCAATAAAGCACGTTTGCGGCAAGTGCCGGCAGTCTTACGTATTTTCACCTAACAGAGAAGAGAAGATGAGGCCGCTTGTCAGCCTCTCCCATCATGCTCAATAGACGCCAAACCAAGACCACGGGTTCCACTCCCGAGGCCTCCAGTAAACGGCAACCGTTTCATTCCTGGCGAACAGCAATCCCACCCTTCTTTACGAAGAGGTCCCGGCCTCTTACACCCTCCCCGCCTGTCCGTGTTCAACAATCAGAATACTTCACTCTTGACGCCTCCTTCATAGATGGTACCTGCCCATTCATCACCCCTTCCTGAGAATGTGCAACCATGCGAAGTCTTGGAAAAATCAATAGTAAGTTGCGTCTTAAGGTATACAGATGAAATGTTACCCGATCTATTTTCAAGAATCCAAACCTCGATCGTCTCATGAAAATACCAGGATTTCCTGAGACACCAGAGGATGCTACAAACCTCCTCTCCATCGTTCGTTCCTGTAAGAAAGAGCGCAGTTCTAGGAAGGATGCCGCTGAGCATGCTGTGCATCAGGCCATGGTTCAGATGCAAGTGCTGAAGAGGAGCTCTCTCGGTGAAGAAGCCGTGAACGAAGGCCTCCGCCGTTTACAAACTCTACAGCAGGAGTTATCAGAGGCCACTAGGGCAGTGTTGGATGCTGATCAAGATATTGGTGTCATTCGTAGTGTAATTCGCAAGAAAGGTCTACCACTTGAATTTGATCGTAGTATGAACCCCGGCACTGGAGTCGTCCGTCGTCCTAGTATTAGCCCCGAGCCCATTAGCGATTCTGATGATGAAGGGAGTGACGAGTAGCTATGGTGTAATATCAGGAATGGGTGGGTGTTTAAATTTATTGTCGATACATACGTACACATATGTCACGTGCTGATTTGTGAACCCGTGGGGGTTTTAAGTCGATCAAATTGCACAAATAATATATATATTCAAGGCATCCGTTTAAAAGTTCACAACTTACGCCCACGGTCATGTCGCCATCGGTCGAGGAGTCTGAAGCCATTGAAGTCACGATCTCGAGAAAACATGCACGAGATCATGGTCATCACTCGGGCATGCGGAAGAAAACTCGGTGCGTCCTGCAGCTGACGGTCACAGTCAACCGCACACTAAGTTGAACGGCATCAACCCCAGGATATCAGTAAAGTTTCTTGACCCAGAAGACAACAGTCCCAGGCCTGGAGCTAGTCAAGGCCATGGCCAAGTTGACCGCGGTACACAAACTGACTTGAACCCAGAAGGTATGTGGCCATTTCAATCAAACCAAAGCGGCCAAGACCACGGTATCAAAGGCGGTAAACAAGAGCCCGCCGTTCACCTAGAACCCCTGTCCGCCGATGGTGGAATTCGATCTCTGCTTGCCAAAGTCCAACATTACAGGGGGAAGTGGTTGACGGAGTACAGGCATAAAGCCTTGCTAGCTCGTGCAGTAACGGAAGCGGAGGCGAACGCAGGCATTACGCAAGCCAGAGGATACGAGTCTTCCCCCGTACCTGAAAGTTTGTGGCCATCCTCAAAACAGTATCCCTGGAATCTAATAAACGTTTCCGACAGGCGATGATGACGAGGGAGATTCGGCGGGTGGCCGCTCCCAGCATTGAATGCCACGGCTTGGTTCGCTCGCCGTCAAACAGATGGGCTAGAAGTCGAGTAAAAACTTCCGTTATGCCATGAGGATTTACAGGGGATGTAGATAGTCCGTGATGCTTCCGTCAATGAATGAGACGTTGACATCGAAATGTGCCTGAATGAGGGAGAGAGGAAGACAAACTAAGATTGCATGCGTAACGGAACACTAGCGGCTTCAGTATTTACTCCCTCCCCGCTAATTCCTCCGGCCATACGCGTTGTCGCGCCGGTATACGTGGTGTTTAGTGACGAAGGTTCCGTCTCGCCGTGCCCAAACGACGGTGAGGTGCCCGCCACGACGATTGCGCCCGCTCTCTCCGTGCCAGCCGGTGGGCCTTACAGCAGGTAAGTGGCCGTGGTGAAGAAAATGGGGGGGAAGGTTTACCTGACGAACGCCTCTTCGACCCCACGGCGCCAGAGGCGTTTCAACAGGTAGTGTCGGCGAATTCGCCGCTCAGCGAAGCGCCTTTTGTCGCGTCGGCGGCGGTAGAGGTCGTTCCAGTGAATGGTGATGAGCGCAGTCATCTGTGGTGGAGGGGTTTGAGAGAAGGGTTACGACGAGTAAACCATGACGCGGTTGTACGGGGTCGACAAAGCGGTGGTCATTTGTCGTAGAAGAGGCGTCGTGGCTGCTTACTCACCGTTTTGCTATGTTTTCTTCGCCCGACGCCGCTGGTCTTGCCGTCCGCGTTCTCACCCTCCTGGGGCGTCAGTGGGCCGTTCAGTGTCACGAGAAGATGCCGGCGACTCGTCGGTCGCGCCATACGAATTCTGTAACAACCCACGCCAACCCATGCCAACCTATGCCTACCCCTTCGGACCGTCAGGAAAAAGGTGCCAACTCTGCGTTAGGGCTCACGTCCGTCCGTACTGATCTTCTTGTGGTCACGCTTCTAGGTGTGACTGGAGGGCGCGTATCAGCAGCTTTCGGACTGAAGGTACGACGTCCGGTCACTCACCGCAAGACCCTGCGCCGCTGGGTTTTCCCGCCGTTGCTAAATCAATATTCTTTTGCCACGGCATCCAACGTCTTTGCCGGGTTATGAACCGTGGCTATGAAGGGGTAACGACGCCCTTATGATGACGAAAGTATCACAACATCATGAAGTTCTCTCTCATAACCGCTAAGGTATTTACATGTTTCGAAAACGAATGCCATCGTTAAGATAGTGGCGCTGCGCACGCAGGGAACGGCACCGGCGTCTAGCCGTTTTCAACCCCCCACTGGGATGCTCATCGCAGCTTTCAGCGACGCTCGTTTTTCCCTGATTTTTGCTAACGCGCTAGTCTTCGAAGCCGGACGCTGTGCCACCGAGTGGCTGGGAAATATTTGCCTAAGACGAATTGAATACGTGGCTAGCTCTGGCAGAAGGAAGGAAACTGCACCGGTTCCACCACACCAGCAGCTCGCCGACTTCTTCCTGCTCATCAACGTCCTCAAACAAATCCAGGATCGAGGAATAAAAGTTCTCCGAGTCGGTGACGGTGTCGGTTCTTGAAAAGATTGGCGATGAGGCCAATGCAAAGCGAACCTGTGAAAAGGAAAGTAAGGAATCGGCAGACGAAACGATTGAAGTACCTGAGTAGCGATGTATGCAATGGAGGCGGGAGTGACCTGAGTCATCCCATGAATGCGGGCATTGCCCGAACGCGTCGCCTTGGGCGCTTTGTCTACTGAGCTGGGCGATGTGAACACGTGTTTATACGCCTAAAATGCCGTCAGGAAGACAATCGCAGGCGCAGTAGATCTCACCGTTATCAACAAGGGGCTTCGAAAGAGACCATTCCAGGGATCTTCCTCGTCGTAGCTGTACCCGTGGTAGAGAAATATGGGCCACTGGTCGCCCGAAACCGTCAACTCTCCGTTCCGTAGTTTTTCTTTGACGCTGTAGGGGATTGAGCCTCATGGCTCCGTGGTGGATGAGGGTGGACGCACTCGTTGTTGGACCAGTCCAAGTCAGCAGGGCAGAGCAAAGCGCCCGTGCATTCATGATGGAAGCCTCGATCAATCTTGACGTTCCGAGCTAGCGGAGGGTTGAGCGACTGGCCTCTTGGTGTAATCCAATCCAAAATAGAGCCTTTCAGGCTCTTCGTGTCGTCGGATCTGGCGTTTGATGCGCCCTTCTGTATCTGAACGACGTGTGGGTCAGGCAATTGCCAGCAGAGGCTCAGAAGCGTACTAAGTCTGCGATGAATGCCACTTCCTCCTCTGAGCTACTCATGAGACGATCTTCGAGGCCCGGGATCATCTGGAGCAGCTTCGTAAAGATGCGATCCTCCCGTCTCTCCCTGAAAGCATCACCGTCAGCGAATCTTTCGAAACCAAACAAAGCGTCTACTCGGTAGCCAAAGCCTCTTCGTGGTCAGTAAGTTCGCCTTTGCGAAGGATACCGTTGGTGAGAAGGACGTGGATGTTGGTCATTGCATGTAAAGTACGACCGAAATGGCGGCCATGGTGGACCAGTGGGTCTGAAACGCAGCTGTCAATGGACGAGGGGTCCTCAGAAAAATCGACGAACTGATGAGGAGGCCGATTACTCACGACTTTTTCCTCGCACCGACGTGGAGGGCGTCCTCCCTTTGGCGCCGACCGGCTGTTGCACTTGGGGGGAGAGCGGGGTTTCCGTCAGCCATTTGGATCGCAGGATGAAAGAATAGCGGCATGAGCGTTTATATCTCACCTTAATTTCCCACGACTTGCCCAAACTCCCCTGGGTAGCAGGAAGCGATGAGACCGGCGGCTGAGGTGCGCATGGTCCCACGCAGTCGCCTAAGTGACCGAAGGTGGCGATGGCGGGGCTTAGTCCGACGCCTATATAAACCATGCGGCTACCTGGTCGTGATTGCAACCTCTTCGAAGCCCCATGTCCGCCGCTTCTCTCAGGGTGAAAGTTTTCTTGCGTCGCATCCGCACCACACTCAACGCCGTCCTGCACTACGATCACGATAGAGACGATCTGAACGTTTGGTATTGGTGAGCCGAACCCTCAACTGTAACAGCCATGTTGTGAGCCCCAGGCGCGGAACGTGTGAATGAATAGGCCCACGAATGAAAGGGGAGAGCGGGTCACCCCTTCGGACCTCGTGAATCACCGCTCGTCGCACCACATGCGTGGTCCCTGTTGCATGTGTCCGGTGCAGCAGGGGGCCGGGGGTAAATTCGTCGAGGCAGCGATATACATGGCCACCGAGGGTCGACTGTCGGGAGAATACGTCGCGACCTGTGCTGACAGCTGGTGTGGGTACTTGGGTAATTCCTTTGGTCCTGATCATCGAATGCGTCTAACACGCCTTCAGTCTTGATGGAGCGTATCCATGCCAGGCGAGGGGTGCCCGTCCGCTATTACCTACTACGAGGTTTGCCGTCAGCTGCACGGAGATGGAATTGACTTAGCTAACTGGCTGATTAGGCATCGGCTACCCCGCTCCGCCTCCAGTCGTCAAGAGACATCGAGACGGAGAAGTGAACCGTCGTGAAAGATTGCGTGCTGGAGGTGAAAGGCCTCCGAAATCGGCCTGTCACCCACTGATTAAATGCCGACAGAAATTGACGTGGACGCGGTGCGAACCTATCGGCCACTCTCGCTTGGCCCAGCGCAAGTCTTTGGCCTTCTCTTGCAACTGGACTCCGTCAGCGACTCGGGCATCACCATGGCCCAATTTAGAGATCTGTTTGCGAAGTGTGGCCGTTGTGGTTTGGTGATGACGCGAAGGGTTTTTTTCACCCACCAGTGCAGGGAGGTCATCGACCTCACCAGCGCCGAATAATGACCGACCTATTAGGTAGCCTGGTTCTGCTCCGAAGATGGGGTAGTCTACTTGAAAACCAGTGCTTGTTCTTGGCTGGCGCCGCGGCTGTAAAGTTGTGCTGTAAGGCTGTAAGGCTGTAAGGCCGGAGGGTGGTAAGGTTGTCACCGTGCATGCCTACGCCTGTGCGGACGGCTTGACGCAGGGTCATGAGCATTCGCGCCTAAGCTGCCGTCCACCGTGCACGAGCCCGTGCATGGCCTTATACCCTGGGTGACAGCGTTTGCTTCACGGAAACGAGCGACGAGAACAAATGTATGGCATTGCTTGGTCTGTGTAGCAATACGTCGATGGGACAAAAAAAAAAACATGTGAAAAGCGTGAACTAATTAGACATGAGGATTCAACCCGCGCACGAATCTGGGGACAAGGGGGTGAGCTTCGTGGACAAGAAGCGTCGCCCAACGCACCTTCCGGCCTTGAGCGTCAGAAAAGAGTCCCAGACCGCCTCCCATTGCGGATCTTCTTGGCGCTTTCGGGCGATTTCTTCGCCAACGGATCGGTAGAAAGACAAGTAGCTGGCGTTGCTAAATGCAATCTTTTGCGAGGCTCCGCTGCTTCGGCAGTCCAATGCGTGCTTGAGCTGTGGAGTGGTCAGCCTCAGCGCCGCGTTTGAATGGTGACTTACCGCTGTAGCTGCTAGCGCGACCATCTCGTCAGAAATCTTCAAGAGTAGGGAGGGAGCCGAGGTGGTGATGTTGTGGCGCAAGGCGTAGCTTTTGACTCCCTGAACGAACGATCGACGGGTTGACGAGGCGGATGAAGTCCCGTTGTAGCAAGCATTGAATATGAGTTGAAAGATGAGCGGCGCCATGAAATTTTGCGTGTGGCCCTGAGTTGTGGAGGCATTAGAAAGGACCGTGGCCTCAGCTAACACTCACATTGGCGCTCGCAGGGGCTACATGCATGAAGGAGGCATCATCCAAGAGCACGAGCACTCGTTCCCTGATTAACGCTTCGGAAGGCGGCAGCCCGTCTGCTCCAAGCTGGAAAATCCCGAATGCTTTCGCTCGCTCCAGCGAGTTCAGCGACGACACCGGGCGCCTGGGCTCTATCAACTTCTTCGCCTCCATTCGAAACCGGTTCCGAAGGTTCGGGACGCTGACCGTCACCTGCACCGATGCTTGTCAGCTTGAATGCGAGCGAGCACATAACGCAGTCTCACCAGTTTGATCAGATCCTCCGAAGATGGCAAGAATCCTGGAGGCAGCGTCGTCAACAGACTATGTGGAGAGAAAGTTACGAACCGGCCTCCAGCGTTCCAAACCCCTGGCCTTGGCTGCACGTCGCGGCCACTTCTTGTAGTAGCTCGCCACTATGCGGATCGTAGTGGTCCAAGTCTTCAGGCCAGGCACCCGCCTGCCAATGAACGATGCTATCGAGGAGCATGTCGCGGGCGCTTACCACCACCTTGGACCAAACAGGGGCCTGGCTCCTCAGTTGGGTGATGGTGAGAGGCGGTGCGGAGGGCAGGCTTTGTAAGGAGGCCCCTGGGGTCAGGCTGTCGGGAGTGGGGCTAGCGAGGAACGAAAACTGTGAGCCTGGCCGACTGGCGGACGGTGGCGCGTAGGGATCTGCCAGGAAAAAATTGACAAGGACGCGGCTGGGAGACAGCAATCGCGCTGACCTTGAAGGGGCACTTCCAACCCCAACACCTTGTATAGGCTTTCCTCGGTGAGGAGCCCCGGCTGCTCCGAGCCTCCAGACGCTGTGGGGTTTGTTAAAATAACCGGTTGAGCTAAGGGCCATGGCTTACTTGGAAGCTGCCCGGGCAATCCGTGATGGAACCAAGCGGTGAAATCGAGACGGTCTGCGGGGGGGTCTCCCATGCTGGTGGTGGTGGTGGCGGTAGGGAAGAGGCGCTTGAGGGAGGGTACTTATGCGTTCGGACTCCCTCGCTATCCAGGCGGCATCTGACCACGAGAACCCGTCGGCATTCTCCGCTGCGAGCTGTCAGTTGGGCGTCGGATTGGGGGACGGAGATAGCGATTTGATCAAACTCTAAGTTGGATCTTCGCCGTCAATACGATAAGAAACGAACCACTCGACCCACAAACTGAGGCGTCACGCCAGCTCCCGCCGGACTTCGGCACCCTCCTGGAGGTGGCTTCGTCCTGGGAGGAAAAACAAGGGGGGGGGCCGGTATGAAGATCAAGGACACAAAAACACGCACAAAAACACAAAAACACAAAAACACGAGAACTGCCCTGCCGTGGCCGCCGTCTCTCTGCATGCGTCCTTCCAGCTTGCGCCGGCTTTCGGCACGCTCATGACGGCGGAAGGAAATAGATAAAAATAAAAAGAGGACGAACGAAAACCAAGAACACAAGCGTCGCTGCCGACTCTCTGCATGCGTCCTTCCAGCTTGCGCCGGCTTTCGGCACGCTCATGACGGCGGCTCCTTCTCGGAAGCACAAAAAAATTCGAAAAGAAAATTCAAACAAAAGAAAATTCAAACAAAAAATTCAAAAAGAAAATTCAAAAAAAGAAAATTCAAAAAAATTATACAAATAAAGACGCACGAAAACCAAGGGCACACCCGTCGCCGCTGTCTCTCAGCATGCGTCCTTCCAGCTTTCGGCACACTCACGACGGCGGCTTCGTAAAGGGATTAAAAATTAAGAACTGCGATTAAAAGCGTCCGTATATAAACGATTCGTGGATGATCTAGAGGAGCAGCGCGAGCAACTTTTTTGAGTGGCTGTAGTATACTTGTGTACTCGGTCATTAATTTCGTTTTCGTTTCGTGTCGCAGGTCGATTTTAAGTCGCACGAAGTGGGATTCAGTGATGAATTTGAAATCGTCACATGATCAGTCGCGTCGCGTTGATATGTTGATGGCTTGTCGATCCGGTAAATCATCGGACTCGTTTGTCTTCACGTTTGTCTTCAACCATGTCGTCTCCTGCCAAGTCCATCACCTCTAAAACCACCGGCGATGATAACGTCGATCAACTGGTCGAATCGACTGCCGGTTCACCGGCCCCGGAGAATACTCCTTCGCGGCTTTATAAACGAAGGCGAAGCGCGGGTGACTTTGGGCTGGCTCCGGTGAATGGAAAGGTGGGCGCAATTTCCTCAGAAAACAGTCCTCGTTCGTTGATCGCACGTAGAGGTGCGATAATTGCATCCGACATAAACATGCGTGCGACATCGATGATTCGAAGCTTCGCTGTCGAAGATGCGCTCGCTACCACCGCTGCTGCTATTGGGAGGGGGTTACTCGCAATGGAAGAGAGGAATTTCCGAAGTCGAAGAAACCGAATCGTGAGTCGCGATGATTTTCGTTCGTTGTATCGACGTCTGAGGCGTTCTTTCCAGGAGTTGTGGGACCATCGTCGTCGCGCTTGGGTGTGGTGAAACGTTGCGGTAAAGGAAAAGGAAAAGGAAAAGGAAAAGCAAAGGCGATTGATAGGGAGTTTCGAGAGGAGGAGTTAGCGGTCTTGAGGGAGGAGCTTGCGCGAGCTCGTGTTCGCGCCGAAGCTCATCGGAGAATCGTCTTGGAGTTGGAATCCATGCTGGGGGGAATGGAAAATCAATCGGAGTAGAGTCGAGTGTAGGAGTCGCCAATAGGAGCCTCGATGGCTCCTCTTCCGTAGGACAATAATTCGTTTTCGTAGATGAAAACGATCTGGGAAAAAAAACTTGTCGCAAAAATGCGAACCAAAGGAAAAACTTACGAGATGGCTCCGACGCCATTCATCACTGCCTTTCTCTCGAAAGGATGCCTGTCGGGACAGCTTTATCAAGACAAGGCGAACGAAAACAAGCACACAAAAACACCTCGACGTCGCCACCGTCTCTCTGCCTTCGCCCTTCCAGCTTGCGCCAGTCTTCGGCTCATGGCGGCGCCTTCGTTGACAGCAGGGCGGCTGAACGCGTACATATCCGTCGACAAAGCGCTATGTGGAGACCACCGCTCAAGTCACACAACGCGGCGCAATGCCGGGTTTTGTAACCAGACGGCAGGTAGGGCGCGGAGGGGGAATGAGGACAGCGATACAGGAAGGACGACTGGGCCCCTTGGAGTCAAGTGGACGTTGAGTAGGAGGCAGCGGAGCGACGAAACGGGCCACTCGCCGATAGACCGGCGTGCTACAGGACGTCGCAAAGAAGGCGATCCGGAAACAAAGGGAGCGAGTTCGGCACGTCAAGCCAAACATTGCGCGTTGCCGTGGGTAAAGACCACCACTCAGACCACGCAACGCGGCGCAATGCCGGGTTTTGTGACCAGAGGGCAGGTAGGCTGCCTAGGTGCTGAGACGGGTTCGAAAAAGCAGGAGATAGTAGCTGCAGGACTTGGGCCACTCGGCCCCAGGGTTGATTCCGGAGTGGCCCCTGCAGGGGGTAAACGATGGACAGAAAACGAACGTATATATGAACGAGGTGAGAGGGAAAAAAAGCTAAGGCCACAGGGTGGCTGAAGGCTCAAACAAAAACAAATAAGTCCGAAAAGACATTGCATGTATCCGCACCGCCATTCCGTTCATCATCGATGATCAGCACTCCTCCCGACTCCACTCCTCCTACTCTACCTACGAGCATAAGTTATCTTGTTGAGGCCCCAATGCATCACTCACTTACCTTCCACTTCAAGGCGCCTTCCCCGCCGTCGTCCGTTGCGTCGATCGTTTGATCGAGAGGACTTCGCCCGAACCCTGCGAAGACGCTGTCCACCTCGCGGGGCAAGCTGAGCGTTATGAAGGTCCGTAATATACCCAATCTGCACTGGCTTAGTCGACTCAACATCCCCATGGCTCAGCAACGCCCTCTCTGAGGCTCCCGAATCTCCACCTTCTATCCGGTGCAGAATCTCCCTTCGCTTGCTTCTGCAAAGACGACTGGCACGAGATTTATCTCATCCACTAATCACAATGCTGCAACAATAATGCACCCGCGCATCGTGTCCCGAGATGAAGGCCAGTGAATACGCGTTGCTCATGGGGAAGACGGAGCGATGGAAACGCATACAACATGGCATGCACCGGTACCGGATCTCACATGATTTCTTGCTGCAATGTTGATTACATCCTGCACAGCCTTGACAGCGCCACAGCCCTGCTGAACTCGCCTGGGGCTTTCCCGTCGCGGTACAGTTCATTCATTATTGCATTATCACCCGTTTTGTCTGATTAGTATTATTTGTTTATGTGCATGTAGCCTCTCGATACTCCCAACATTCCGCCGTCATTTTTTGTCCCTCGCTCGCCGACTTTTGCACACGCTTACTTTCATCACCGTGATGCCTTCGAACAAGCCGAAGCAGAGGGGAGCCTAGATGGGATGTAGATGTGCGGCCGCCACGCTTACTTGCCACTGCAGTCGATCCCCAGGGCGAGAGAGACCAACGGACGGAACAGCTGTTCTTTGTGCATGATTGGGAACCGAGGGGTGTGGGTAGGAGTCCACCGGGGCTTGGCCATGAGCCTGGTCGAGATACCCCTCGCAAATTTGGTAGGAATAGGACCGATACCGTGGTTTTCACTAGTTCAGGTGGACGGATGTGGCGTCGCCTCTCCGAACGAAGAACTCGCAGTTGAGGAACGCAACCTTCTGTCGCCTACAAGAACGTCATTGGTGCGCGTCACGCGTCGTGGAGGATGGTTTCCTCCGTTGAGCACGGAGAGGAGTCGAAAGGAAACGAGGCGCAGGCATCGACGATAAACGGCTACCGAGAAATTTAAGAGGAGCCGACCGAGATTCGCATGGACGTTTTCCGAGTTCTCGGCAAGCATCTCATTTCTTCTGCCGCCTTCGGCGATTCCAAGGTCTGATATACAAAACGAACGCAGTGCGTCTCGATCTGATTTTCTGAATCCTTCTTATTCTCAGGATGGGTGATTGCCCTCATTTCCTTTTGGAGTTCGCCACCGGAAAGATAGTGCCGACAAGCACTTGGAGGAAGTCAGATATGATTGTAGTCAATGTTATGGGATGCCTGCAACGTGAAATGTGTATAACATTTCGCAATGTAGCGCCATCTTTTGTTCGCAGAAATCATATACAATTTACTGAAAATTTGTATCTTACTCTACTTCAGTCAACAAATCATCTAATGTGCTGAACAAGTCAAGACCCATTTTCCACCGGGTTTTCTTCATCTCAAGCATCTGGGCGAAACCGGCGGGGTCATCTTCACCCAACTGGGCTTCTGTTCGAAAGCCGTTATCAATGTAGCGAAACAGACCACCTGCACAGTACTGTGTGAAGGAAACACGAGTATCACCAGGCTGCACTGGGACATTTGAGTGGGTGAGAGTTGCAGATGGGATGAGGATGAGAGCACCAGGGGGGAATTCTATAACCAAGCCAAGATCCCACAGAATCAGATGACCTCCAGCTTTGGGATCAAAGTGACCCAAAGCCTGGATGGCACACCAGCCAAATGGACAGTTCATAACATCCCGGTGCTTGAATGTCCAAACATTGGGTCCAAAATTGAAAGCAGCACTCGGAAAGATACTGCCTTCAAAGTTTCGATAGAGATGGGGCATTTTGGCGTACAATTGATCCAAATGGCCTCGGTAATACTGGTAAATCTTTGGTGCCCATAAGGCAAAAGCAGCTGGAGTGTGAGATCATGCATGAGGTGGTTCTCTAGAAAGCAGTCACTAGTACTCACCACTGGCAAAGCTTGCCATCCGCTGGATATGTGGATGGTCCAATAGTCTCTCAGCCATGGTAGTATACTCGCGATTGTTCCGCCTGATTGGCCTCGTTGTACCTAGGTTATGCATAATCCCCACGTTGAGGACTGCATAGAGTCCACGCATATGTGCGGATGGCTTGAGCTGAGCTTCCTCAGCCAGAAGTGAGAAGAATTGATATACAATCTCCACAGAATCTGCATAGGTCGGGTCACGCGGCTGTCCTACCAGGCATGCAATAATTCTCTTCTTGTGGTCATAAATGGGTCGTGATTCACTACAACTCAGTCAGTCTTTGTGATGATGCTGAGCACACGTAGGTCACAAGCTTACTAGCCATCCCAGGCAACCAGAAGGAACCCCAAACTCCACAATTCCTGCAATGTGTAGGCTTTGCACGCATCCGAAAAGGTCCCTGGAACGGCCTGGTAGCCACAGGAGGTGGCAGGAAGGTCCTCTGTTTCCAAAGCAGTGACGAGTGGCGTGGCGGGCTGCACATGTTTTTTTATGGTCTTGGCCCGTGGTAGGTGTCCATTGAGCTGGCGGGCCGCTTCCCGCTGGCGGCGGCGTTTCGTATGTTGCCGAGAAGTGGAAATTTCGGGTACTTGCTGGTTGTCCTGTCGACTTCGTTTTGCCGCAGGGGCTTCGGGAGAAGGGGACCGTTTCGTAGTGTCTTCCAGCGCCTCATTTTCGGCACCCTCTCCATCCAGTTCTTCGGATTCTCGTGAAGTAGCCTCCTGCAGGAGGCGGCTGAAATCCACGGAACCTGGGCAGGGGAGGGGGGAAATACCATCATGATAGGGAGAAAATGTTCTACCTGAGCGGGTCTGCAAGCAACATCAGCTGGTGATTCCAAAGAAAACGGTGGCTTACCAGTCGAGCTCGGGGTAACCAGAGCATCGTTAAGCGCCGAGAATGAAGTCAAATTTAAACGACTTCACAAAAACTGCGCAGCTATGAGCTCGAGCCAAACAATTGCAGCAATTTCGGTCAAAATAACACCTGGGATTATACCAGCGAAATGGGGAATAAATCCCAAGTAATCCGGGTATAATGAATAAGTCAGATAAGGACAAGATAAACCTTTGTTCACTCGAACTACGGTCAGTCACTAGTCGGTCACCACTGCTAGTAAATCTTCCTAAGTCCCAATGGATCCCAACCCTTGACCCTGACGACGACGACCATATGCATTGGGCTCTTCCACAACAGTAATGTTGATCACCCATCATGGTGAACTCGATGTAATGCAGGCTTTTACAACACAGCAACAGGTACACCGCCGCTTCCACAAGCTGCTGGATTGCATACGAACCCAGGATGAAGCCGAACGAAGCGAGTGACTAAAAGCCAACGAGGATGATGAACACGACAAGGTCAGAAACAACAACAGCAAGGAAGAACACTGATGTGGGACGACAAGGGCAACAGTGCCGATGCGCCGACAAGGATGGCTGAGGCCAAGCTACTGAACTCTCACATTGGGAGTCTGTGTACCTCTCGAAGTCCATCCGCTCGGTGTCTTGAACATTGAAAGGTGGTTGCCAATGGTGTTGGTAAGTTTCGGCTTGGTCCCCTTCGTTCCTATTGGCTGATTGTTCCCTTCCGAATGGGTCGAGAAAATCCAAAGTAGCACTCCAATTGTCTTCGCATGGCCACTTCGATGTATGCGCATTTTATGTGAATCAGCGGCTGTGTTCTGATTGGCTTCCTTCCCCTCCTGCCCAATGATGTCAACAAGCCGGTGACCAAACAAGGTCCGGGCCATCCGAGGAAGCAAGCGAATGGGGAGGCGGGGTGCACAACTAAACCTGGCCCAAAGGATTGAAATCCGATCGAAACGATACCGTCGAAGCCATTTACCAAAAGTTGAATTTGTATAAGTTCGTTCAGGTATTTATATGACTATCGGATTTTTTAAAATGCTTTTTGATCCTTGCCAGGTTCGCGGGACTCCTGCGAGTGGAAAGACATCGCTCGCCGAACTAATTCGTAACCATGTCCGCGAGCAGGAGCCCGACACGCATGTGATTTGGATTCAAGGGTGGCCATTCGAACCAGGGAAGGGGAGCTCCCGCTGGAAAGATTATTTTGAAAATGAGTTGGGGTGGGACGATCTCCAAGAGACGGTGTTTATTTTTGATGAGGCGCAGTCGACGTATTGGGATGGGGACCTTTGGCACAACTTCATCAAACCCATAGACACCTACGAAGGACGTCGCGCCATCCTATTTGCAAGCTATGGCAGTCCAACCTCGCGCGTTGCCATAGATGGCACTCCGATTTTCATTCAGGAAGCGCAGAGGGTCACTTTACGCGCTATCCAGCACAACGACGATACCACGTCTGCCGGCCTCTTTTTCACCCGGCTCGAATTCGATGATCTGGTCACAAATCTGTATCCATTCCCACAGTACTCCCTTGATTCATCCTTCTTCGATGCTGTCTTTGATCTTACTCAAGGACATGTGGGAGCATTCTTGGATTTCATCAAGATAATCATCGCTCACGAAGTAAAGACCTTCGCATTGATACGAATGATGACCTGACGTCGACATATTTAGTCATACAGTACAATCAGCAAGGCCAGCCAATTTTACACTTGGAATTCATTTGAGAGCAAAGTCAGTCCAGGGACCTTGGTTGAGCGGCTCGAAAATTCTGCTACCAGATTCGCGAGGGGGCTTCCATCGCATCTAGAGCTCCAAGATTTATCCAACGCTCACGTTTTTACCACCGTCCTTCGTAATGGCGTCATAACGGATAGGGACTGTACCACCAAGGATGAAAAGGAGGCACTTATGACATGTTTCCGCAGCGGTTGGCTTCAGTCCGACAAGCTCAATGAGATAGGCCGACCTGAAGAAGCTGGGTACTTTTTCTCCTCAGAGCTCCATCGCTGGTACGTGGAATGGAAGGTAGCTTCCTGTGGCGTTGTCCTACCTTGAAGCATTGAGGACAGACAGGGGAGGGCGGTTGGCCGTGCTCTGGCTGGGAGTGGGACTTGGTAGCAGCTATAGGTAGTAGAATAATATACTATTTCGATCAGGTGACATTAAGTGATGTGATGATTATTCTTGCATTACCCCAGTCAATATCCTAGCATTATGTATGTGTTATCCGGTAATAGCTAGGAATAATCGAGGCGGTGATATACAACGAATATCTGAGCATTACGCCTGCATTATTCAGTACAATGCTGACATAATCCGCTGCATTATTTAGGTCGAAATTGCCTACTGTTGATATTGTAATGCGCAAAAGAGCCAAACAACTTGAAAAACAATTGCAAGTGAGCTCGAGTCCTACGTTAGCATGGCTACCTTAAGCTTCCGTTACCCAGTACACTGTTATCACTACACCACGCCCGACCGTGCGATTATCGCTGCGAATACCGATACGATTTGGACGCCGACGCTGATAGGCGTATGTCCCCTGCCAAGGAGTGATGGATGGTGGGGACCACATGAATATGCAGTCCTCCCTCAACTGCTAGACCATTCATCCCCTTATCTTGCCTGGATCCCATCCCTCAAGGCATACGTCGATCCGCATTTCAATACCTACACCTCTCTTGACCCAACATTAGCCCAGCTTTCCTTTGATGACTACCCCCTCGTACCCGTCCTCGAATGCCCACCTACAAATACCCCGGCTTGCGAGATGGTTTCAGCCACAATCGCAGGACTGCCCGCCAAGCCTCAAGTCACTCAGGTTTCCAAACACAACCTACACAACCTATACAGTGCTTCAGAACTTATGCGCAAGGTTGTGAAAATTAAGGTGTATGAGCTTCTTGCTCGGATCCGTCCTGTCATCACTGCGGTGAAAAGTGACCGCAACTGCCTTCACGTCCGTCTCCCTGAGCAGGCTATGTTTTGGCTCGAACAGGCGTACTACTGGAATCGTCTTCCCAACAGTGAGGCAGGCCACCGACTCGTCCTGGCCGGTCTCAAACGAGCCGTACACGAATTACATGGGTTCCTTCTCTGGCGCAAGGATGAACCGACGTCCAGTGTCATAAAATGTCGCCTCTTACTTCAAAAACCCTACCCTACTCGCGGCGCATACGTTGATTCCTTGATCGACTACAACTTACTAGGACGCTTTGGAGTGGCCGTTTTTTTTGAACTCAACCTCGCCGAGTTTACCATACCAACAAAGGCTCGAGAAGTGGAATTCACGGTTATCCCGATTCAGCGCAACCTTTTATTTCCCCAAGGATACCGTGGCGGCCATCATACGTATATATATTTCTATCCCCCGCTCACGAACGATCTCGCTCATTATGAGCGAGCCTCAAGGGGTTATTCATCACGCGCCGATGTTTATCAACCGAATAGGGATATCGATAAAATTTTTGAGGGCATAAGAAAAGATCAAGGTGTGCTCACTTTCCTTTGTTTATCTTCTGATTATTGATCTTTAACGCTAGCAATTGCCCAAGGGATTTATTTTCCTTACATCAAGGGGCCGGTCAACCACCTTACCCAACGAGCTCGCGAAGAATATAACAGCATACAACCTTTCGCCCCCATTCCACCACTAGGTGAATGGGTCTCGGGTCGACAACAAATGGAGTACCCTCCCGCTATAAATTCAAGATCACGACCTCCCCGGATTCAGACAGCCATTCCGCCGCCACTCTTCTTCTTCGATGCGTCGTCGACTCACAAGCAAATGTCTTATTTTTACATCTGGTACTGCATTAGGGAGCGGCTACTTCTGAGATGGGAATCTGGCGCTGCACAAGGGAAAACTGAGTTACTACTCACCCACGACAAATGGCGTGAGGTTCTCAGTGGTGAATTGTTTAGGAAGGGCCTTTGTGGTACGACGTACACACTGGAGAGTTTTTGGTTATCCGACCCGAATTTCCTTTATGAAAATGGCTTCAAGCCAGAAGACATTAGACCCAATCTTCAAGACGGGTCGTCACTCAAGCCAGAACATTTCATGGACTCAAACCCTGTCGGATTTGCGCTGAAGCGACTACTATGTTATGATATTGCCCTCAGTCATATCAAGCACCAATTTGAACAAACTGATGATGCCTTCCTGGCTACCATGGATCTTCCTCCCGATGAACTTCTTCACCGACGTCACCTCAGATCTGGACTCTTCAGAAACTCGATTCGCCTTTTGAGCGAGCCGCCCCCCTGGGAGTCGAATGACTTCGCTGTTAAGGCGGCGTGGTTTGAGCGGTTTCGATACTTCGTCCGAGATTGGCAGCCGGCTGGAGACACGCGGTATCTTGCAATTGACCTCACGACGGTAGACGAGCCTACTTTTTCGCGGGAGGTCAAGGCGCTCCTAATTACATACTTCACGGGCGTGACAAAATTTCTTAATACGATCCCCACTCTGATGTGGACTTATCCTGGCAGCCATGGTCTCGAAATGTTTTTGATGATTTAGATAGCATAGGACCGTTTGTATAAGGTTTACGTGTACAAGTACTCATTTGTGTGGTAAAGAGGGAGCATGTCTCAGCAAGTTCTTCCGTCGATTTATCTGCTGTGCCAGAAACGTAAGTCTTGTGTCGCGCTCGGCAATGGCATCGTCTTACGTCGTAAGGAGGCGGGCAGGTCGGTACTATCGAGGGCTTCATAGCAGAAGGCGGAGAAGTTGAGTGCGAGGCCAAGACGGATTGGGTATGTAGGGGGAGGTTGCATAACTGCAATATCGCAAGCGGCCTTATATGCATCCAAGTGCTTGTCGGCACTATCTTTCCGGTGGCGAACTCCAAAAGGAAATGAGGGCAATCACCCATCCTGAGAATAAGAAGGATTCAGAAAATCAGATCGAGACGCACTGCGTTCGTTTTGTATATCAGACCTTGGAATCGCCGAAGGCGGCAGAAGAAATGAGATGCTTGCCGAGAACTCGGAAAACGTCCATGCGAATCTCGGTCGGCTCCTCTTAAATTTCTCGGTAGCCGTTTATCGTCGATGCCTGCGCCTCGTTTCCTTTCGACTCCTCTCCGTGCTCAACGGAGGAAACCATCCTCCACGACGCGTGACGCGCACCAATGACGTTCTTGTAGGCGACAGAAGGTTGCGTTCCTCAACTGCGAGTTCTTCGTTCGGAGAGGCGACGCCACATCCGTCCACCTGAACTAGTGAAAACCACGGTATCGGTCCTATTCCTACCAAATTTGCGAGGGGTATCTCGACCAGGCTCATGGCCAAGCCCCGGTGGACTCCTACCCACACCCCTCGGTTCCCAATCATGCACAAAGAACAGCTGTTCCGTCCGTTGGTCTCTCTCGCCCTGGGGATCGACTGCAGTGGCAAGTAAGCGTGGCGGCCGCACATCTACATCCCATCTAGGCTCCCCTCTGCTTCGGCTTGTTCGAAGGCATCACGGTGATGAAAGTAAGCGTGTGCAAAAGTCGGCGAGCGAGGGACAAAAAATGACGGCGGAATGTTGGGAGTATCGAGAGGCTACATGCACATAAACAAATAATACTAATCAGACAAAACGGGTGATAATGCAATAATGAATGAACTGTACCGCGACGGGAAAGCCCCAGGCGAGTTCAGCAGGGCTGTGGCGCTGTCAAGGCTGTGCAGGATGTAATCAACATTGCAGCAAGAAATCATGTGAGATCCGGTACCGGTGCATGCCATGTTGTATGCGTTTCCATCGCTCCGTCTTCCCCATGAGCAACGCGTATTCACTGGCCTTCATCTCGGGACACGATGCGCGGGTGCATTATTGTTGCAGCATTGTGATTAGTGGATGAGATAAATCTCGTGCCAGTCGTCTTTGCAGAAGCAAGCGAAGGGAGATTCTGCACCGGATAGAAGGTGGAGATTCGGGAGCCTCAGAGAGGGCGTTGCTGAGCCATGGGGATGTTGAGTCGACTAAGCCAGTGCAGATTGGGTATATTACGGACCTTCATAACGCTCAGCTTGCCCCGCGAGGTGGACAGCGTCTTCGCAGGGTTCGGGCGAAGTCCTCTCGATCAAACGATCGACGCAACGGACGACGGCGGGGAAGGCGCCTTGAAGTGGAAGGTAAGTGAGTGATGCATTGGGGCCTCAACAAGATAACTTATGCTCGTAGGTAGAGTAGGAGGAGTGGAGTCGGGAGGAGTGCTGATCATCGATGATGAACGGAATGGCGGTGCGGATACATGCAATGTCTTTTCGGACTTATTTGTTTTTGTTTGAGCCTTCAGCCACCCTGTGGCCTTAGCTTTTTTTCCCTCTCACCTCGTTCATATATACGTTCGTTTTCTGTCCATCGTTTACCCCCTGCAGGGGCCACTCCGGAATCAACCCTGGGGCCGAGTGGCCCAAGTCCTGCAGCTACTATCTCCTGCTTTTTCGAACCCGTCTCAGCACCTAGGCAGCCTACCTGCCCTCTGGTCACAAAACCCGGCATTGCGCCGCGTTGCGTGGTCTGAGTGGTGGTCTTTACCCACGGCAACGCGCAATGTTTGGCTTGACGTGCCGAACTCGCTCCCTTTGTTTCCGGATCGCCTTCTTTGCGACGTCCTGTAGCACGCCGGTCTATCGGCGAGTGGCCCGTTTCGTCGCTCCGCTGCCTCCTACTCAACGTCCACTTGACTCCAAGGGGCCCAGTCGTCCTTCCTGTATCGCTGTCCTCATTCCCCCTCCGCGCCCTACCTGCCGTCTGGTTACAAAACCCGGCATTGCGCCGCGTTGTGTGACTTGAGCGGTGGTCTCCACATAGCGCTTTGTCGACGGATATGTACGCGTTCAGCCGCCCTGCTGTCAACGAAGGCGCCGCCATGAGCCGAAGACTGGCGCAAGCTGGAAGGGCGAAGGCAGAGAGACGGTGGCGACGTCGAGGTGTTTTTGTGTGCTTGTTTTCGTTCGCCTTGTCTTGATAAAGCTGTCCCGACAGGCATCCTTTCGAGAGAAAGGCAGTGATGAATGGCGTCGGAGCCATCTCGTAAGTTTTTCCTTTGGTTCGCATTTTTGCGACAAGTTTTTTTTCCCAGATCGTTTTCATCTACGAAAACGAATTATTGTCCTACGGAAGAGGAGCCATCGAGGCTCCTATTGGCGACTCCTACACTCGACTCTACTCCGATTGATTTTCCATTCCCCCCAGCATGGATTCCAACTCCAAGACGATTCTCCGATGAGCTTCGGCGCGAACACGAGCTCGCGCAAGCTCCTCCCTCAAGACCGCTAACTCCTCCTCTCGAAACTCCCTATCAATCGCCTTTGCTTTTCCTTTTCCTTTTCCTTTTCCTTTACCGCAACGTTTCACCACACCCAAGCGCGACGACGATGGTCCCACAACTCCTGGAAAGAACGCCTCAGACGTCGATACAACGAACGAAAATCATCGCGACTCACGATTCGGTTTCTTCGACTTCGGAAATTCCTCTCTTCCATTGCGAGTAACCCCCTCCCAATAGCAGCAGCGGTGGTAGCGAGCGCATCTTCGACAGCGAAGCTTCGAATCATCGATGTCGCACGCATGTTTATGTCGGATGCAATTATCGCACCTCTACGTGCGATCAACGAACGAGGACTGTTTTCTGAGGAAATTGCGCCCACCTTTCCATTCACCGGAGCCAGCCCAAAGTCACCCGCGCTTCGCCTTCGTTTATAAAGCCGCGAAGGAGTATTCTCCGGGGCCGGTGAACCGGCAGTCGATTCGACCAGTTGATCGACGTTATCATCGCCGGTGGTTTTAGAGGTGATGGACTTGGCAGGAGACGACATGGTTGAAGACAAACGTGAAGACAAACGAGTCCGATGATTTACCGGATCGACAAGCCATCAACATATCAACGCGACGCGACTGATCATGTGACGATTTCAAATTCATCACTGAATCCCACTTCGTGCGACTTAAAATCGACCTGCGACACGAAACGAAAACGAAATTAATGACCGAGTACACAAGTATACTACAGCCACTCAAAAAAGTTGCTCGCGCTGCTCCTCTAGATCATCCACGAATCGTTTATATACGGACGCTTTTAATCGCAGTTCTTAATTTTTAATCCCTTTACGAAGCCGCCGTCGTGAGTGTGCCGAAAGCTGGAAGGACGCATGCTGAGAGACAGCGGCGACGGGTGTGCCCTTGGTTTTCGTGCGTCTTTATTTGTATAATTTTTTTGAATTTTCTTTTTTTGAATTTTCTTTTTGAATTTTTTGTTTGAATTTTCTTTTGTTTGAATTTTCTTTTCGAATTTTTTTGTGCTTCCGAGAAGGAGCCGCCGTCATGAGCGTGCCGAAAGCCGGCGCAAGCTGGAAGGACGCATGCAGAGAGTCGGCAGCGACGCTTGTGTTCTTGGTTTTCGTTCGTCCTCTTTTTATTTTTATCTATTTCCTTCCGCCGTCATGAGCGTGCCGAAAGCCGGCGCAAGCTGGAAGGACGCATGCAGAGAGACGGCGGCCACGGCAGGGCAGTTCTCGTGTTTTTGTGTTTTTGTGTTTTTGTGCGTGTTTTTGTGTCCTTGATCTTCATACCGGCCCCCCCCCTTGTTTTTCCTCCCAGGACGAAGCCACCTCCAGGAGGGTGCCGAAGTCCGGCGGGAGCTGGCGTGACGCCTCAGTTTGTGGGTCGAGTGGTTCGTTTCTTATCGTATTGACGGCGAAGATCCAACTTAGAGTTTGATCAAATCGCTATCTCCGTCCCCCAATCCGACGCCCAACTGACAGCTCGCAGCGGAGAATGCCGACGGGTTCTCGTGGTCAGATGCCGCCTGGATAGCGAGGGAGTCCGAACGCATAAGTACCCTCCCTCAAGCGCCTCTTCCCTACCGCCACCACCACCACCAGCATGGGAGACCCCCCCGCAGACCGTCTCGATTTCACCGCTTGGTTCCATCACGGATTGCCCGGGCAGCTTCCAAGTAAGCCATGGCCCTTAGCTCAACCGGTTATTTTAACAAACCCCACAGCGTCTGGAGGCTCGGAGCAGCCGGGGCTCCTCACCGAGGAAAGCCTATACAAGGTGTTGGGGTTGGAAGTGCCCCTTCAAGGTCAGCGCGATTGCTGTCTCCCAGCCGCGTCCTTGTCAATTTTTTCCTGGCAGATCCCTACGCGCCACCGTCCGCCAGTCGGCCAGGCTCACAGTTTTCGTTCCTCGCTAGCCCCACTCCCGACAGCCTGACCCCAGGGGCCTCCTTACAAAGCCTGCCCTCCGCACCGCCTCTCACCATCACCCAACTGAGGAGCCAGGCCCCTGTTTGGTCCAAGGTGGTGGTAAGCGCCCGCGACATGCTCCTCGATAGCATCGTTCATTGGCAGGCGGGTGCCTGGCCTGAAGACTTGGACCACTACGATCCGCATAGTGGCGAGCTACTACAAGAAGTGGCCGCGACGTGCAGCCAAGGCCAGGGGTTTGGAACGCTGGAGGCCGGTTCGTAACTTTCTCTCCACATAGTCTGTTGACGACGCTGCCTCCAGGATTCTTGCCATCTTCGGAGGATCTGATCAAACTGGTGAGACTGCGTTATGTGCTCGCTCGCATTCAAGCTGACAAGCATCGGTGCAGGTGACGGTCAGCGTCCCGAACCTTCGGAACCGGTTTCGAATGGAGGCGAAGAAGTTGATAGAGCCCAGGCGCCCGGTGTCGTCGCTGAACTCGCTGGAGCGAGCGAAAGCATTCGGGATTTTCCAGCTTGGAGCAGACGGGCTGCCGCCTTCCGAAGCGTTAATCAGGGAACGAGTGCTCGTGCTCTTGGATGATGCCTCCTTCATGCATGTAGCCCCTGCGAGCGCCAATGTGAGTGTTAGCTGAGGCCACGGTCCTTTCTAATGCCTCCACAACTCAGGGCCACACGCAAAATTTCATGGCGCCGCTCATCTTTCAACTCATATTCAATGCTTGCTACAACGGGACTTCATCCGCCTCGTCAACCCGTCGATCGTTCGTTCAGGGAGTCAAAAGCTACGCCTTGCGCCACAACATCACCACCTCGGCTCCCTCCCTACTCTTGAAGATTTCTGACGAGATGGTCGCGCTAGCAGCTACAGCGGTAAGTCACCATTCAAACGCGGCGCTGAGGCTGACCACTCCACAGCTCAAGCACGCATTGGACTGCCGAAGCAGCGGAGCCTCGCAAAAGATTGCATTTAGCAACGCCAGCTACTTGTCTTTCTACCGATCCGTTGGCGAAGAAATCGCCCGAAAGCGCCAAGAAGATCCGCAATGGGAGGCGGTCTGGGACTCTTTTCTGACGCTCAAGGCCGGAAGGTGCGTTGGGCGACGCTTCTTGTCCACGAAGCTCACCCCCTTGTCCCCAGATTCGTGCGCGGGTTGAATCCTCATGTCTAATTAGTTCACGCTTTTCACATGTTTTTTTTTTTGTCCCATCGACGTATTGCTACACAGACCAAGCAATGCCATACATTTGTTCTCGTCGCTCGTTTCCGTGAAGCAAACGCTGTCACCCAGGGTATAAGGCCATGCACGGGCTCGTGCACGGTGGACGGCAGCTTAGGCGCGAATGCTCATGACCCTGCGTCAAGCCGTCCGCACAGGCGTAGGCATGCACGGTGACAACCTTACCACCCTCCGGCCTTACAGCCTTACAGCCTTACAGCACAACTTTACAGCCGCGGCGCCAGCCAAGAACAAGCACTGGTTTTCAAGTAGACTACCCCATCTTCGGAGCAGAACCAGGCTACCTAATAGGTCGGTCATTATTCGGCGCTGGTGAGGTCGATGACCTCCCTGCACTGGTGGGTGAAAAAAACCCTTCGCGTCATCACCAAACCACAACGGCCACACTTCGCAAACAGATCTCTAAATTGGGCCATGGTGATGCCCGAGTCGCTGACGGAGTCCAGTTGCAAGAGAAGGCCAAAGACTTGCGCTGGGCCAAGCGAGAGTGGCCGATAGGTTCGCACCGCGTCCACGTCAATTTCTGTCGGCATTTAATCAGTGGGTGACAGGCCGATTTCGGAGGCCTTTCACCTCCAGCACGCAATCTTTCACGACGGTTCACTTCTCCGTCTCGATGTCTCTTGACGACTGGAGGCGGAGCGGGGTAGCCGATGCCTAATCAGCCAGTTAGCTAAGTCAATTCCATCTCCGTGCAGCTGACGGCAAACCTCGTAGTAGGTAATAGCGGACGGGCACCCCTCGCCTGGCATGGATACGCTCCATCAAGACTGAAGGCGTGTTAGACGCATTCGATGATCAGGACCAAAGGAATTACCCAAGTACCCACACCAGCTGTCAGCACAGGTCGCGACGTATTCTCCCGACAGTCAACCCTCGGTGGCCATGTATATCGCTGCCTCGACGAATTTACCCCCGGCCCCCTGCTGCACCGGACACATGCAACAGGGACCACGCATGTGGTGCGACGAGCGGTGATTCACGAGGTCCGAAGGGGTGACCCGCTCTCCCCTTTCATTCGTGGGCCTATTCATTCACACGTTCCGCGCCTGGGGCTCACAACATGGCTGTTACAGTTGAGGGTTCGGCTCACCAATACCAAACGTTCAGATCGTCTCTATCGTGATCGTAGTGCAGGACGGCGTTGAGTGTGGTGCGGATGCGACGCAAGAAAACTTTCACCCTGAGAGAAGCGGCGGACATGGGGCTTCGAAGAGGTTGCAATCACGACCAGGTAGCCGCATGGTTTATATAGGCGTCGGACTAAGCCCCGCCATCGCCACCTTCGGTCACTTAGGCGACTGCGTGGGACCATGCGCACCTCAGCCGCCGGTCTCATCGCTTCCTGCTACCCAGGGGAGTTTGGGCAAGTCGTGGGAAATTAAGGTGAGATATAAACGCTCATGCCGCTATTCTTTCATCCTGCGATCCAAATGGCTGACGGAAACCCCGCTCTCCCCCCAAGTGCAACAGCCGGTCGGCGCCAAAGGGAGGACGCCCTCCACGTCGGTGCGAGGAAAAAGTCGTGAGTAATCGGCCTCCTCATCAGTTCGTCGATTTTTCTGAGGACCCCTCGTCCATTGACAGCTGCGTTTCAGACCCACTGGTCCACCATGGCCGCCATTTCGGTCGTACTTTACATGCAATGACCAACATCCACGTCCTTCTCACCAACGGTATCCTTCGCAAAGGCGAACTTACTGACCACGAAGAGGCTTTGGCTACCGAGTAGACGCTTTGTTTGGTTTCGAAAGATTCGCTGACGGTGATGCTTTCAGGGAGAGACGGGAGGATCGCATCTTTACGAAGCTGCTCCAGATGATCCCGGGCCTCGAAGATCGTCTCATGAGTAGCTCAGAGGAGGAAGTGGCATTCATCGCAGACTTAGTACGCTTCTGAGCCTCTGCTGGCAATTGCCTGACCCACACGTCGTTCAGATACAGAAGGGCGCATCAAACGCCAGATCCGACGACACGAAGAGCCTGAAAGGCTCTATTTTGGATTGGATTACACCAAGAGGCCAGTCGCTCAACCCTCCGCTAGCTCGGAACGTCAAGATTGATCGAGGCTTCCATCATGAATGCACGGGCGCTTTGCTCTGCCCTGCTGACTTGGACTGGTCCAACAACGAGTGCGTCCACCCTCATCCACCACGGAGCCATGAGGCTCAATCCCCTACAGCGTCAAAGAAAAACTACGGAACGGAGAGTTGACGGTTTCGGGCGACCAGTGGCCCATATTTCTCTACCACGGGTACAGCTACGACGAGGAAGATCCCTGGAATGGTCTCTTTCGAAGCCCCTTGTTGATAACGGTGAGATCTACTGCGCCTGCGATTGTCTTCCTGACGGCATTTTAGGCGTATAAACACGTGTTCACATCGCCCAGCTCAGTAGACAAAGCGCCCAAGGCGACGCGTTCGGGCAATGCCCGCATTCATGGGATGACTCAGGTCACTCCCGCCTCCATTGCATACATCGCTACTCAGGTACTTCAATCGTTTCGTCTGCCGATTCCTTACTTTCCTTTTCACAGGTTCGCTTTGCATTGGCCTCATCGCCAATCTTTTCAAGAACCGACACCGTCACCGACTCGGAGAACTTTTATTCCTCGATCCTGGATTTGTTTGAGGACGTTGATGAGCAGGAAGAAGTCGGCGAGCTGCTGGTGTGGTGGAACCGGTGCAGTTTCCTTCCTTCTGCCAGAGCTAGCCACGTATTCAATTCGTCTTAGGCAAATATTTCCCAGCCACTCGGTGGCACAGCGTCCGGCTTCGAAGACTAGCGCGTTAGCAAAAATCAGGGAAAAACGAGCGTCGCTGAAAGCTGCGATGAGCATCCCAGTGGGGGGTTGAAAACGGCTAGACGCCGGTGCCGTTCCCTGCGTGCGCAGCGCCACTATCTTAACGATGGCATTCGTTTTCGAAACATGTAAATACCTTAGCGGTTATGAGAGAGAACTTCATGATGTTGTGATACTTTCGTCATCATAAGGGCGTCGTTACCCCTTCATAGCCACGGTTCATAACCCGGCAAAGACGTTGGATGCCGTGGCAAAAGAATATTGATTTAGCAACGGCGGGAAAACCCAGCGGCGCAGGGTCTTGCGGTGAGTGACCGGACGTCGTACCTTCAGTCCGAAAGCTGCTGATACGCGCCCTCCAGTCACACCTAGAAGCGTGACCACAAGAAGATCAGTACGGACGGACGTGAGCCCTAACGCAGAGTTGGCACCTTTTTCCTGACGGTCCGAAGGGGTAGGCATAGGTTGGCATGGGTTGGCGTGGGTTGTTACAGAATTCGTATGGCGCGACCGACGAGTCGCCGGCATCTTCTCGTGACGCTGAACGGCCCACTGACGCCCCAGGAGGGTGAGAACGCGGACGGCAAGACCAGCGGCGTCGGGCGAAGAAAACATAGCAAAACGGTGAGTAAGCAGCCACGACGCCTCTTCTACGACAAATGACCACCGCTTTGTCGACCCCGTACAACCGCGTCATGGTTTACTCGTCGTAACCCTTCTCTCAAACCCCTCCACCACAGATGACTGCGCTCATCACCATTCACTGGAACGACCTCTACCGCCGCCGACGCGACAAAAGGCGCTTCGCTGAGCGGCGAATTCGCCGACACTACCTGTTGAAACGCCTCTGGCGCCGTGGGGTCGAAGAGGCGTTCGTCAGGTAAACCTTCCCCCCCATTTTCTTCACCACGGCCACTTACCTGCTGTAAGGCCCACCGGCTGGCACGGAGAGAGCGGGCGCAATCGTCGTGGCGGGCACCTCACCGTCGTTTGGGCACGGCGAGACGGAACCTTCGTCACTAAACACCACGTATACCGGCGCGACAACGCGTATGGCCGGAGGAATTAGCGGGGAGGGCATACACAGCGAAGCCGCTTAAACCTCACGTCACTGTAGTACTGCAGAGCAATCGCGAATGACAAGATTTTTTTGGATTCCGGGGCCTCCAAGCAAATTCCAGCAGCCATAGCCCCAATATATATGCGACGGGCAAGTTCTCAACTATTTACAAGAGTTGCTATGGGTCTTCATTCATCGCATCCCCTTCCACCCCGTCTTCTTCCTCTTCTTCCTCGGGGGCATTTCTCGCCTCATTTTCTCGCACGACCGTTCTCCCCGTTGCCTTCTCCTTCGAGGCCTTCTCTCCGGCTGCCATCGCGCGTATGGCTCTCCTATTTCGGGATGCTGAGGGGTCTCGTTTGCCCGCGTTCTGTTTGAGGTACACGTATTTTTCGGGCACATCCAACCAGCCGTTCTTGTAGTGATGCTTGCGCTTATTTTTTAGGTATTGCTTCACCAACTCCTCCGTGGCCCAATCGTTCACGAAATTGCCTAAGAAAGGATGCTGCTCCCTTGCCTATTCAAGCCCATAGTTTTCTCGGTGCATTTCCTGGGCAAGGAGGTGCTTACGATTTGAAACAGAACCGCCTTGTCTTTGACTGGAATCTCCGCCCAGCTAGTTTCCCAGTTGATTCGCGCGTTGAGCACGAGGTCACGGAGGTTACGCTGTCTCAATACTTCAGTAGTTGTCGCCCATAGCTCACGGTTGGCTGACGTACCTGTATACCCTTATAGATGTCATATTTTTTAGCGGTTCCCGCTAAGCCCATGGCCTCCTGGATGCTGAAGTCGGTGCCCGCTGTTCCTTTAGGCCTCAGTACCATCACCTGATCCCCTCGATGGCCGCTGCTTGTCGTTTGCGCGGCAGTGACCTCGTCAAGCCTCTCCCGGATTCGGACGTTATCTGCTCGCTCCTTCGCTAGCGCCTCTACCAGTCCGGTGAGTGGTAAACTTCGTCCCTAGTGGTAGTTTGGGACTGACCCTGCATTTCTGCGTACTTTTGCCTCAGTTCTTCCATGGATTCATCGCCCTGGGTGGCGGAGCTTTCCCCCTCTGCTCGGGTTACTAGTGCAGTCGCATTTCCACCCAGCCGTCGAGCACCCTGACTATTTTTAGAAGCGACGCCGGAGGGAACCTCCTTACCAAGCTGTCCCCCTGGTCGCCCAGTAGTTTTCTTCTGCGGTGCCCGGCGCCTCACAGAATTTGTCGACGCGTGATCCTGGGTGGAAGCGGCCACTTTCGCAGAACCACGGTAGTTCGCCATCGGATGAAGCGGCACCGGCTGAAGTTGGAGTCCGATTGGCGTTGGCTTTATGCCAAAGTTTACCTCAGCCAACTCTTCCTAGGCCGTGGGAAAACTGGCGAGCTGGCTGGTTTTATTTGGCTCATTTCCCCTTCGCCTCAGCCTTCCCATCTGCTGTCCAACTACTTTGCTATTTAACGCCTCACGTTTCATTGCCGTTCGAGAAAGGCTCCAAACTCCGTTTTCGTTTGGAGTTTTCTGGGAAGGCACCCCCCATACGGCTCAGCCTTTGCGTCTGTTGTGGTAGGCATGCCTCGCCGGAACAGCCTGCTCTGCGCACACTGTGGGGAATACGTCTCTCGTAAGCAGGAAAATCAACACCGAAAGTTGGCCCTGGCGCCGTATGCACCGTCGCCTCCTCGGTTACCCTCTCGACTACGTCGCGTCTTCCATGTGCGGTCCGAAAGTGAACCGGATACGGATACGGATATGGACATGGGGGAAGGCATTCCCGGAGACGGCGAGGTAAGCATTCAGATGCCCCAGGATCCCCTAGAGCAACACGATATCATGGCCGCTGGTGACCGGCTCGAAGACCTGGTGGACTTCGTTCCCGGTGCTCTGAAAAAAGCTGCCCACGACCGCTGGACCCAGCCAATTCGCGAGCGGGACGTGGATTCAAATGGCAATTCCGACGAGGAGTCGCTCTTCCAAGAGAGCACGGATGGCATGGCAGACGATGGCATAGCAGATGACGGGTGGACTGACTGGGACGCCATAGAGGCCGCGTCAGGACTTTCGGCGTGGGATCGTTTGGGAGAAAGTTATGAGAGGGATGCAACGGCAATTGGTGAGCGCTAACTGCTTCGCTAGCTCACTACATCTTTTCACTCTACGCATAGCGGAACGCTTGAGTGCCTACGACCGCGCCATCTGTCGTGCATTCTCTTATAAAGTCCAAACCCATACGACCGATCGCGATTTCGAAAAACTCCCTTACGCGTTTCCTAGGGAGTCCCCGCTTCCGAGGCTCGACGCATTACGGTCTCGTGTTACTTACTTGGCCGGATTCAAACCCCAAATGTACGACTGCTGTGTTAACTCATGCTGCTGCTACACTGGGCCCCACGAAGACCTCCTGAAATGCCCACATTGTGGAGAAGGACGGTTCAGTGCGAACGGAAAACCGCGCAAGACATTCACCTATATCCCCCTCGTTCCTCGCCTAATCGCTTTCGCGGGCAACCGGTCAGTTGCGACGGACATGCAGTATCGAGGTCATGGCCACAAGCACAACCCAGCCGTCACCACTGACGTGTTCGATGGCTCACACTATCGTTCTCTGCTTCAGCAACACGTCACGCTTGACGAAAAAGCCTATGCACATAAATATTTCGCTGACCCCCGTGACGTAGCCCTGGGCCTATCAACAGACGGGTTTTCCCCGTTTAAGCGGCGCAAGAAAACCGCATGGCCACTCATTGTTTTCAATTACAATCTGCCTCCCGAGATACGCTTCCATCTAGTAAACATCCTTTCGCTGGGCGTCATACCGGGCAAGCCCATTGACGCAGATTCATTTCTTTGGCCCCTGGTACAGGAATTATTTCTTTTGTCAGCTGGAGTGCGTGCGTTTGACGTCCTCACGTCGACCCTCTTTACCCTTCGCGCCTTTCTCATCCTCGTCTTCGGCGACATGCCCGCCATGGCCATGATTATGCGCATGAAGGGCCACAATGCCATTTATCCGTGTCGCATGTGTGAGATTGTTGGCTTACGACCGCCCAATTCCCGCGTAACGACGCACTACGTTCCGCTCGACCGCTCTCTGCACCCCCTTGTCCAGGACAGTGAGATCGCCGTGCGGACCTACGACCCGAATAGCCTTCCCATGCGCCGTCCGGAAAGATTTTTGGCACAAGCCAAAGCAGTCCAATTGGCTGCCACCAATGCTGACGCTGACCGCTTGGCAAGGGAATGCGGCATCAAGGGCGTTTCTATACTTTCTTTCCTACGCTCCCTTTCTTTTCCATTCTCCTTTCCTTTTGATTTCATGCACCTTATTTGGGAGAACTTAATCCCAAACCTAGTTCTCCTGTGGACGGGGGAGTTCAAAGGTTTGGAAAACGGGGGAGAGCCATACCAATTGAGTCAATCGGTCTGGGATGCCATTGGAACAGCGACCGCTTCCTCCGGGTCCACCATTCCATCTGCCTATGGGGCCCGTGTGCCTGACATTGCTCACAACCGCTCGTTCTTCACCGCGGAGACCTGGTCCTTTTGGACTCTATACCTGGGCCCCGTTCTACTTCGACGACGTTTTCAGCGCCCAAAATACTACTTTCACTTCACCAACTTGGTTCGCTTGCTCAACATCTGCCTCCAATTTGAAATAACGGCGGATGAAATTGAAGAGGTCCGCGTTGGATTTGTTCAATGGGTGACAGAATATGAGGAGTAAGTCCCTTGTGTTGGCCCTTCCACTTCTAAACTCGCGGCCTGACCTCTTTACAGAATATACTATCAGCACAATCCAGATCGCATATCTGCCTGCCCAATCACCGTCCACGCCCTCCTCCACATCGCTTATGGCATCAAGACCACCGGTCCCGTCTGGTGCTACTGGGCTTTCCCAACGGAACGCCATTGTGGCACTTTAAAACCAGCCATTCGAAGCCGTCGATTTCCTTACGCTTCCCTGGATCGTTTTGTCGTCGAAAACGCCCAGTTAACTCAGATTAAGGTAGTATACGACCTCTCACAGGAGTTGTCCCTTTGTCCACCGCGAGCAATGATCGCTGGAGCCTACGCCGATCCGTCTTGTACGCTACTTAACTTTCCTGCTTCAATGACGCCATTCACAACGTTCTTGTTCTCCCCAGACCCGACCTGCCTACTTCTCCCTCCAAAAGACCTGCGAAGGCCAGCACGGAATCTCCTGTACGGCATTGCTGCTGCTCTGGCAACCCGATTTGAAAAGCCCATCGTTGCCGTCAAGAAACTGCTGGAAAGCGCGTCAATTCAACAGTGGGGCAAAATCCGCCGCATCGATTCAGAAGCTGGAGACACCATGTCAGCTTCCTCCCTGAATACTGTCCGTGACGATACACGAGATGCAACATACGTTCGAGTAGGCGTCATGGCGTTTTGATGAGCATGTGCTGACGACCTATACAGTACGATATGCTTGTCGACGTCTTCGCACGCCAGAAACGGCGTCAACCAAGATATGAACTTCAGACCTTCTATGGCCAACTGCAGCACATATTCAGCATTCATTTCAAAGCTGCGGGCAATGGTTTGACTACTGACGACCCGATAACCGTACTCCTCGCCGCCATCAGAACTTGCGTAATCGACAAACATAGCTCACCGGAAGGCCTTGATATCCACCCCTATTCCCGAAACGGTGCATTGCATTATGTGGATGTGAAGAACATCCAGTGCTTGGTCGCCCGCATCTTAGATCGAAACCAATGGGTAATTATGGATAGAAGCGGTTCCTTGGCTCGTGCCTCGTACGTTGACCATGAATGAAATGGTCCCCTATTTCTATACATCCGTTGTAGTGAGCGGCGCACTAGCTTTACCGCATAATATTACACGACCTGTGCCGGATAACGACGTCCTGATGCCTATGAGTCTCGACAGCACCTTTTGGCCCACGATGCGTGCTTCCAAATCAGACCTCAATCATTTATGACATTTTTTGTGAACATCCATTTGCAGTGCCATACCCACCCATCTTTCCCACATTCGAATCGCCACCACTCAGTACATCACATCCCGCTGGACTCTGCACCGGAGACGATGACCCAGGTAGTGAGGTCGAAGAAGACGGCAATGATGCTGGTAAAGTGTCGCTATTGAATAGTGGAGAGCCCAGAGCCTTCACCTCTATCACAGCGCCAGAATGAAGTCGCACTATGAACTCCCCTCATGCTCCACAAGCACGCTCAATGAACGTGTTTCTGAATCACCCCAGGCACGGGTCGCTACCTGTCTCGGGGAAAATCCGTACCCGCGCCACCAGCCTCGGTGGGTCTCCGGCGTTCGGCCCCAACAACCCACAAAAACCAGTGAGCCTCCTGGTTTCCTCTCCCCTTCATATTCAATCGCTGAAACGTTTGGCCTCGTACTTACCAAAATAACTGGCCAAAAACAAACACAACTACACAAAAAATGGCGAGTCACCTGAATTCACCGCCTTGACACAACCACGGCCACTGCAGGCACAGGAATGGCGCGGACAATAACGACGCCGTCCAACAACACGTGGGCGATGGCAATGGCAACGGCAATGCGCGAATGACCACAGGTTGGCCAGGAGCTCACCAAGACACAGCGGGTAACGGTATGTCCACCCCCTGTTGCGTAGGTATGTTTTATGTTAGCGATTTGTACTAAGTATCTAATCGGCGTCCACCACCACCGGCGTGGCGGCTGCTCCAGCATGATGTCGTCAGCCAACACACACATCTACGGGAACGAAGGCTCCAGTGACGGCGGCGGCACAGGACAAACCGTGGCTGCAGCGTCATAGCACGCATGAAGCAAACGCACGAGCGACAGCCACAGCACTGGTGAGCCCGGGCTACCCGCCACCACTACCCTGCAGATCATACGCCGCCAACACAGCCAACATGACCGCGACTGCAAACGATGCAAACGGACAGGCGGCCACGACAGTAGGTGAGGTTGGGCAAGGATGGCCGGATGCGAAACGGGGTGTATCCGATAGATGCCCATGCGACCTGCCACCCTTACTTTATTTTATTTTCGTTAGCTATGTAGACGTAGGAGCTAGGTTACACATGCACATGACTACTCAAATTTCAGACTCCGCCCAACATCTCAGCCTCATACTTCGTCTCTCGTAATTCCACCTTCTATCAAGTTAACGTGACTTCTGAGGTGCGTTCACCATTCGAATGGAGTTCACCGGGGATCGACGGCATCTCAGAATTCACCAACCCATAATTCTAGGCATTTACATCTGAGGTGCGTTCACCATCCGAATGACCACCAAGTTCACCAGCGAGCTATGGTATCTCAGAATTTGCCATGTCGCAACTTCAAAACGTGACCTGCAGAGGACGCCAATTGTCGAAGCAGTTGAATTTGAATGGCGTGGAGTTACCCAAATGTTTTTTTTGTCTGTCGCGGAGGGATAACCCTCACGACTTTTGTCGTTTTAAGGGTGCGCTGACGCCTCCACACTCCTTGAGAAATCTTTACCCTCCCCGAATTCTCAGGTTGTCGACGTATCAAGTGGCAGCCTCATTCAGACCCGGCCATTACGATTTCATTTCAATATTCTGAGGAAGTGGTCACTAAACCGCAGATGCCCCAAGTTTTTAACCGCAACGTGACTCTAGACATCATTTTCAAACAGTTGGTACGCCATAGATTTATTAATTTCCCAATTCACAGTTTCCTTCAGGAGGCATGCGCGGCATTTCTTCTGCCTGTTCTTTTGCGGGAAAGAGAACACAACAAATCTCCGCACTTGATCAAACGCATAAGAGAGATAGAGTACAGGGTTACATGTGGTATGTCAATGGTTGCTGTCATGGGTGAACTCAACTCATTTCCAACTTAGACGTTTGTCTGACTTCAATCTTTGCACAAACGTGGCTCTGCTCGACGTGCGGTAGGGAGGTATGTTCACCCTGTAAGGAAAATCAAATCAAGGTTGGCTTCGCTTTTTATTTTCGTAGGCATTCGTTGCTGATGCTGCGGGCGTCTTTGCAGGCAGGTCCATGCAGTACGCACGGGGTGTCGAGTTTTCTTCCAGTTACTCAGTTCAGTGAGCGTGAACTTGACGATGTAATCCAAGAAATGTTAGCCTTTGGGGTAGAGCAATATTCGCGGTAAGGGATCCTTCTACAAGAATACCTACTTAAACACAATGCAAATCAGTGAGATTGTTCCACCTGTTGTAGAGCCTGGTACTCAACCAGAGGTCTTGAAAATGTCAAGCCAATGCCTGAACGATGCGAAATTCCAGCACGCCTTGACTCAAGGTGAACCTGTTGTCGTCACTGATATTCAACATATCTTGCAGGGTTTATGGACGCCAGCGTACTTTATTGAGACGTTTGGCGCTGAGAAAGTCACAATTCTTGACTGTGAAACTGATCTGGAGTTCAAATCGACTGTTGCCGACTTCTTCAAGACCTTCGGTGCTGGTGAGGGAAGAAAAGGACTTCTCAAATTAAAGGTATTCTTCACATTTGATGTCTGATTATTCTGATTGGAATTGACCAGGATTGGCCACCTCAACGTGACTTTCGGGAAGTATTCCCTGAGCTTTACGCCGCTTTCATCGACGCCGTTCCTTTCCCTGATTATGCACGCCCTGATGGCGTGTGTAATCTTGCTGCTCATTTTGCAAGAAATGGAATCATTCCAGATCTGGGTTTGTTCCGCGTTAATGACACTTCAGTACAGCTCTGATTGCTTTATCTGCAGGCCCAAAAATGTATAACGCCCACGGCACCACACACAACGATCTTCGCCACGGCTCGACTCGATTACACCTGGATGTGACAGGGGCGGTGAACATAATGTTGTACGCAGCGGATCTCCCTGACGGAAGTCCAGGGGTTGCCCTATGGCACATTTTCCCCCCAACAGCAACAGATAGGCTTCGCGAATTCATGCGAAACCACCCTGATATCAGTGTCGAGGGACTGGGTGACCCTATACACAATCAGAGGACGTATCTCACACCCCCGTTGCTTCTATTGTTGAGGGATAAATATGGAGTATACCCGTACACTATCCTTCAGCGTCCTGGCGATGCGGTATATATCCCTGCAGGTTGCGCTCACCAGGTGAGATTTCAATGGCATCAGTGATTCCAATACTGTTGAGATGGGGCCATCATAGGTCAGTAACACAGCCGATGCAATTAAAATTGCCTGCGACTTCCTCAGTGCTGAAAGCCTTGTCGCAAGTCATCGACTTGTTGATGAGTTCCGTGTCCAGAGGCTGGTATACCAATGGCCAGAAGACGTACTTCAGTTGGAGATGACGCTCTGGCATGCTTGGAATTCTCTGCGAAACCTTCAGAAATTGGTTCTGGCCAAAATAGCAAACGGCGCCTCCATGATGGACGTGGATGAAAACGTGTTGGAGACAGGCAACACATCTCACAGTCCTGACGACCCAGGCCCTCTGGAGCTGAAAATGGAGAGGAAAAGGGACAAGCGGAGGGAACGCAGGAAACACCAAGCTCTTTTAGAACGTCCTCGTAAGCCAGGACACGATTGCCGCTGTCCACACTGTCTAGGCGTATTTAACAAGCGCGGTCTCCTGAACCATTTGTGAGCTTCACCATCATGATGTGTTAGCATCTTATAAATCTCCTCCAGAAAATCAACACATAACATCGTCATAGAAGCAACTCGACCATTGCTCAAACTCGAACTGGATGCCTTTGACTACTGCATTATGCAGTTAGCCCTGCCCCCCATTAAAATGATTTGTAATTAAATAATTATATATCATTCATCCTGTTCATGCATTTCACTAAGGGATTCGTGGTGGTCCGATTCCTGCATTTCATGTGGGATCTGCGCATTCTATAATATCTTACAATGTGTGACATTATATAATTAACGCCTTTCTGGTATGGTATGCTCTCTGCCTTGCAATGCCTTATAAGCTTCCACCAATCTGGCTGCACCTTGCCGAGATGACCAAAACCTGCCATTACCTTGTCTATTTATCACCTATGTATTATAACTTTGGATAGACTTTGCCAAGATGACCTGCTTTCGCTGGGGTGAAGATCCACCTATGGCAGAGTGATTTCTTAGGTTTGATAATATCCATTCAGTTCAGGTTGATATGCGACAACCTGCATAGCAACCTATCATAGATTAGAAGTTACATTTCAACCTGAAGCTTGTCGAATTTCAACCTGGTCCAGCTCCACTGTGGTAGTCTAGAAGTTTATCTTGAATTTGCTCTCCGTGTATTTTCTATACGAATCAAAGAGTTGATTAATCAGTTCTCGGGGGACGAGGTCTAGGATCAGATTTGTTCCATTGGGATTTGAGTCAGTCCAATGATCAATGAGAAATAGAATTTCCATCTTCAAGAGAAGTTCAAGTCCTCAACTCGAGCCGGAAAAGTGGAAGACGCAAGATTAGATGGAATATCCGTCATCGAAGGTAAAATACCATACAACATGGAAATGTTCATGGACAAAGGACCCTAGTCAGCCGAGCGGCTCTCCTTTATCCCGCTGCGATCCTGTTATCATGATCCCCGAACCATGCAAGATAAAATGTAAAAATGTATCTTAGATCCAACCCTCCTCTCCAGCCTTCCTCCCAATAAAATTGCACTCCACTAATAGTGGCACCACGCTGTCATCAGGACTGCTGTAAAAATCCATAAACACCCATCCCCGGATTCGAGGTCCAACGTTACTCTTCTCGCCCGTACCGACCGCAGAATCGCCAGAAGCATCCAGCAGACCCAGCAGCCACTTTCCGAAGCGGCCGTTGACGCCTTCAATGCCTAGTCCCAACTTTGGCCACCCGATTCCGTAAGCGACTGTTGGGGGAAATGCAAATGGGAATGACGCTGCAGATAAGAAACTGATAGCGAGCGTTGGGGAAGGAGGGTTGTCGCTTGCGAGGAGATCACGTATTGAGAGAGCGAACTTCTCGGGTATCGAGAGGAACGAGGGTATGTTGTACCTACAATCACATGTGAGTATGGGAAACCAGGGCAACGGCTACGGAGATACTAACCAATCTTGCGTCTTAACAAGGGTATCTTTGCACATCCACGAAAACCCATCCTTATCGCTATCAGGCCAGGCGGTGGGGTGCATCCCGAGTCCCTCGAGTCCCCGATCCCAATCAGAACCATCCCCGCCAAACCTACTGAACATCAGGATCTTGCCTCTAACTTCACCTAATGTAGGAATCCTGTTGTCCAAGAACCACATATTTATCCCACCTGGGCCAGCGATTATCTCGTCATGAACCAATTTCGAGAAGATGGGGGCGGGTGTAACAGAAAAATCTTCTTGTTTGATGGACATCACGATTGTTTCACGGCAAGTAAGCGGAGCGGTGAGGAATGTATGAATTATGGATAAGATATCTGCAAAAGGCGTCCTCTCAGGATAAATGCCATGATAAGCTATTAGGTGGGCATCGATGACCGCAAGTCGAATATCTATAACACGTATTCCAGATTGAAGCTGAACGGATAAAGGCGTCGAGACTGATTGACATTGCGAGATGGGCCATCCGAAGAACGCCATACTACGAATATTTTCAGTTTTCGTTAGTCGTAGATTTGAGGGCTAAAACATACGTGTCATGTGTGCCTCAAAGAAAGAGTTAGTTTGCATTACACATAGGTAAAATTTGCTGGAGGGCGTGACATACCAGGTAGCGAAAGCGATGACAATGAGACAGTGTCAGGAATCTCTGATAAAAATGCGGAGAGATTTCGGGAAGGAAGAATCAGAAGTTTGTAATATCCTCGAGATACCTGTATGATTCCACTGGGAAAGATTGAAGTAAATTTGCAGGAAGGAAAGGACTTACGCGAATAGAATAGACCCTCCAAGGACTGTCGCCGGGCGTTGGAACTAGACGCCACGACGCACAAATTCCCTTCCCGACGTTAAAGGGTTGTCCTTTCGAGTTGGCCTGTGTTACAGGCTGGTTGTGCTCGGCTCCTCCATACTTCGGAGAGAGAGATATCACACCCAAATGGTGCCAAGGAATATTCGCATCTACGGAGAGAGACGCTGGGACCTCATGAGGAGCATTGTCTGCCTTATCGAAGCTGATGGTAAAGCTGGCTTTGGTGAGGTTCCGGATTGTGAGACGCATCCACGATGAAGACGGGTCGCAAGGGCGTTCAAAATGCTCTCTGTTGGCTACCTTGAGTGCGTTTCTGAGTCCGCTGGTAACCAAAAGCAGCCAGGTACGGGCTCAGCGCTCAGCCTGGGTGCTGTGCATGTCGACAGCTATGAGCCCACGAGCGAGCCAGTCACGGGCTGATTCGATTCATACAACTTACGGCTTTCGCATTCACAGATGCCCCATACAGACGACAGAGAGTTACCACCCGTGAGTTTTCTATATTGAAATATACATTCATAATCATTGTCAGGTTTTAGCAGCTTCCGTCCATGATGTTCGATATTTTTCGGCTCTTCTACGTGGCGTAAATTTTGTCAATGTGAGCTCTATCCAACTGCATTGGGAATTGCAATCATAGAGAACATCCCAAGCGGGCCACTCTGACAATCACCAAGAGCGGCTTCACGGTTACTGTCGAGGAAGCACGAACTCTTTTAGGTATCTATGGATTTTTTTTGGCACGAACACGCCTTCGGAAATATTTTTACAATTATCTAGCTACTGCGTATGTCTTCAAGGATGTCTTCGACGAATACGCGTACAATCCTGAAAAAAACGCGGAACCGGTTCCCTCTCCTGACCCAGACAGCTCACAAGATGATCATGTTGAGAACGCTGCCCTCGAAATCCCACTTAACACACTCATAGAATGCTTGAATATATTCGGAACGGCGGGGCCACCCACCGCCTCCAACGTATCTAAATACAAGACATGGCGGCGTGCAGACGATCATTCTGATCACGGGGAAGAGAATGGAGGCCGAAATCAACATCGCCAGCGAGGAAACGAGGCTACTGGTGGACGCATTGACCAATACTTTTCAGGTTCCGAAAAGAGAACTGGGATGAGAATGTCCTACGCTGGGGTCGGGTATCCATTGACGTTACTGATGTATGTCCAACAGTTGGTGTGCATGAGTCATTGAATGTATTTGTTTTTTTTTTTCAGAGCAGAAGATGCCACTGGTCCGACTACAACCTGCGAAATTGCAACTTTTGAACCTGAGCCCTATTTGGACCTTCCGTTTGATTCTAAACTAACGTAAGTGAACCCCGGATCAACGTCAACTATGTATTCTAAGTTAAACATTTAGAGTCCTGAAGATTATCCTCAAGGTTATTTCCTGCCCATACTTTTTTACAATCTTGGAAAAAGTACTGAAAGTCTGCAGTCATCCTGGCTCTATGAAGCTCTTTCTGAACTTGACCCGTCATGCGACAAGTTGACATTTATTGGCAACTCACCTGTACAGGGTGGAAGAGCCCCTCGTGGCACACCGCCAAAACCAATGTTTAGGATTCAGGCTGCTGGCACGTTTGGCAGCACACAGGTAACATCTCTGTGACTCTTGCGTCCTCACCAATATTTAGATGCATGGTTAATAGATGGATTATCCGAATGACCGAGAGGTCCTGGAAACGTTTGAATGCCACAGAGATCTCAGCTTTAGGTTCGTTCATCTATCGGAACTTGAGCATTTTCATAATGTACGAAAACATAGTTATCGGTTCGGTCACATATCACGGACGCTGCGCGCCCTCCAGAGTTCTAAAAAGACATCACTTCGAATAGATGAAGAGGGCCTATTGAGCTTGCAGTTTTTAATGCCAACTGCTAGGCCCCGAGGGGGCTCATCAGATGCTTTCATCGAATTTCGAGTTCGTTTTTGCTATCTCAATGCTTTAACTTTGTTACTGATTTGATTCTAGTGTCTACCACTTGATGATGGGTCGTAGTCATCTCTACTTATCCTTACTGTGCTTTCTCCATATATTTTTCGTCTATGTACCGTGTGCACCAAAAGCAGAATAAGTTTATATAAGTATAAGGAAATCGACACAGCCACTGCCGGGGCTGACGAAGTCAAGCGGCAAAGCTATTTCAAGCCACCTATAAACCACAAGGACGATCTCGCTGACCCTAAACGTCAACTTGGCTGTCAACTTACTGAATCGTACCGTACAAAGCGGACTGTCGACATAAAGGCGTGGCCCAAGATGCAGCTTGCATCCCATGGTGCTGCGCGTGTATTGGCACGACGGCTTCCTCCAGTGAGTTGCTGGCGTTTCAAGTATTACATCAACGTTTATAACATAACCATTGGTATCTAGAGTTCGTCTCGAAATATACACATTCCCTCGTTCGTTCGAGCACCTTCAGGCACTTCCACCCCGGGAACTGTCCAAAAAATTATCCAGCAGTCTCGAACCCTTCTCGCCCATTTCTTCACGCATCTGACAACTCCAGGGACCGTCCATCGTCCATCTTCATCACTTTTAACTCGTCCATTTCATAACGCAGCACGCGGGCATGCCTCCATTCGGAATGGTCTATCATTCCCAGTACGCACAGCCCTCTCTCGTTCTTTGCAAGCCCCATTCCTTCCACGCGCACCAACAATTCCGCGTGGCATGACTCAAGTAGGGCTAGGCACCGCCCGTAACTTCTCTTCCACTCGCCCTATATTCCAAAACTTGGTGCAAAATGTGCCCATCACCGGTCGTGCATTTTGGGAGGCTGATTGGGACGTCAAGGTTCGCAAGGAGAGGGAGATGTCAATTCAGAAACCAACGAGGCATAAATCGAAAAAGTCTAACAAAAAGGAAGCTTTGCGGGGAACACTTTCTAGCCCGAAGACAACTTACGACACCGAGATGGAGCATTATTTCTATGCTGCTCCTGTTCCAAAGGTCACGACTTGTCTCTTGATTCCCCTCGCACCCACACCGACATCCCGTGTCCTTCTACCGTCTTTCCCCATCGACTATCGTCAATCCCTACTTCCTATTCCGGCCCTCATGTCTCTGCATGCATCACACGCTACGCATTCTCTACGTGTGTCCTCCCTTTTTGCTCGCCTTGATACTGCGAAAGTGTGGAGTAGGGGTGTATCTTGTCATGCTTATTCGCATGGTTCTGCCGCCGGGAACGGCGAAGGAGTTTGTACCATCCTCAAAGTTGAATTTGCTGGTTGGACAAAAGCTGAGGTGAGGGGAGTCATTGGGGAAAGCGGGACTGGCTGGTGTGCCCTCGAGGAACAAAGAACTGGGCAGGAACACGAACACGGCACGGATGACGAAACGTCCTCGATCTTTTCTGGAATTTCGAGTGAGTTAGATAGTGGAGACAACGATTCAAACAAATATGTCGACGGCATGATGGCAGAGGGCATGGATCCCGCACAGTCCTTTATACTCCCCACACTTGACTTCTCATCGTCCTTTATCGCCGCTACTTCCTCCCCAGGCTCCCCGAGCCCGACAACTTCTGGGACTGACGTAGTTAGGTGCAACCAGCCCGACCTTGAGCCGTTCCCAGATATGGATTGGGATTGGGATTCACATTCTAATTCCAGCGCCGAGTCTGACGTGGCTTCCTCGATGTATAGCTGGGTTGTACCTCCGTCGACCCTTTCTGAAAACCCGAACTGGATCGGCTTCAGCTCTGACTTCTCGTCAAGAGCAACCTCACAAGATGGCTGGGGGGAAAGCTTTGTCTGATGGTCACACTCAAATTTTTACTTTTCTCTTCTATGTATTAGTAAACTGGATTGCGCTCTCAGGCTCCGAGAATTTTGATTTAACAACAGCGAGAATGACGTGAGTAATTGAGGCAAAGAAACAAAGATGAAATCGACGAATAGCAGAGGCTAATGCTAGCACCACAAATGCAGGTGACCGACGTGGAATAGACGGCGAAATCGATGGAGTGTTGCTTCGGGAACATCATTTCTGTCATCTAGTACATGTTGCATTTTTGGGTGTCAAGGCATCTGACAGGAACCCTATGACTCACAACTAAGTGCTTCCAAGTATCAGGCATACTGTCACTACAGCTCTTCGTGCTCGAGAACTGCATGTTTCTTATCCACGTGTTTGCCTCCCTCATAACGAAAAAAATGGGTTGATCAATACCACAAAAGAATATATGAATGGGGCTTACCATGATGGCATGGCTTGCCCAAGCCTGGGGCATCTTGCTCATCTCAAATATTACATCACCACCTTTAGCTATCTGATTGTGCATGATGATGGGATCAGCCACTGCATGCCCATTGACGGTCAGTGACTTGACATAAATATTGGTGGGTGCTCCAGGCGATGAGATCACCAGAGGATCAGTGACACCAGGGAGGTTGATCGTGACTTTATCATATAATGGACTGTTACGGGGGGGTAGAAAGCAAGTCCATGAGAACTGTACATTGTAAATATGCAGTAGCACTCACGAGCCAACGACATATTCTCCTGAAACAGGATTTACGGGGTAAAAACCAAGAGCTGTGAAAAGATACCATGCGCTCATTTGGCCACAATCCTCGTTCTGTGTTAGTGAATGTGAAAATACCCGTGAATCATAGATGCAGATGCAGATGGAGGTGAGAGGTACGAACACCAGAGAGGCCGTTGACGCTATTATTATAGTTTAACTTGGCTATCTCTCGGACAAGCTCTTGTGCTTTTGATGCTGCGTTCGCCATAGAATACAGATACGGAATGTGATGGGAAGGCTACAAAGGAGTATACACTCAAATCAAACAGACAACGGTTCCAGATAGCCATTGCTCACCTCGTTCGTATGATCGTTATGGCCTTTCTCAGATTTCTCGCATTAATGAAGTGGGCTGAAATTACACGACGACAAACGTACCGCCACTGAAATGCGCGTCAAGCGACTGAATGAATCCCGCGTTCCCGCCCCGCTTCTCTATCAACCCTGGCACATCCTGTTTAACATCGAACGAATAGCACCACATGTCCCCCTCAGTCCATCCCACGTCCTGTCCAGCCCAGGACCCGTCGGAATTCCGAGCTTCCATAAAGCCAGTATCGGAGTTGAAGATCGTGAATGCACTTCTTTTGGCCCGGTCCCCGAAGAACTCGGCGTCCGCTGTTTTGTTCAAGACAGCAGCAAAAACCGAAACAGCATAGTCGTCATCTACAACGGAGCGTGGATTCAATGATCTAAGAAAGTGTGAGGGATAACATACAAGCATAGTCCAAAGTCCTAGATGCAGCTTCAGCATGAATGTCCGATGCAACCCAGCCCTTGCTTTCATACTCTGAGGATAGGCCCGCACGTGCTTCGTAGTCCACGTTCTATGTAGTCAGAGTGAGCTGGGATTTGTCAGTTGTAAATTCCTAAACGGAACAACCTCCTCCCGGTCAAAGTACCTTGTTCCGACGTCAGTGATGCACTAAATCTTGGTCGAGGGTACACACGATGTTGTTCGGTCGTTTATGGGAGGCACAGTGGCATCTTTGCGCACCGCATTGTATGCCTTTTCGAGATCAAATCCGGTGACGCCCTTCATAACAGCTTCTGCGATCAAGGAGTCTGCGTGCGTTCCCACCTATACTTTCGCTTCTTTAAAGTATGGCCTCAAAACGGACAGACTGAAGATATTGGGCGCACCATAATATTTGTTTCTATAACAAAATGTTTTGGGATTGAGAAAATTGAGAGAATTTATTTCACCACAACCTTACCTATGATATTTTTCCACATAGGAAGCCATCCTCCCTTTCATATATAATACCACGTCAGTAAAGCTTACAAGTCCACAATCTGGGATGAATACTTCGTCATAATCTTGCAGCATGCTACGAATCATACTAGGCACCCTTTCCGGTGCAAAAAGGATCAGCCACGCCCATTCTGCCCGGTAGGTATCCTGGATGTGGAAGACAGCACGATTGGTAAGTAGGCTTGAGAATACGCAAGAATTGTTTACCCAAATGGAGTACCCTGTATAAGATTCTCCCTGATGAATGGCATCGTCGTATCCGGAGTAATAGTGCCCATCTTCACTCTGTTCGCTCGGATACTAAATCAGGGCAGTTGGGTTGTGAAGATTCCGAGAGAAATACGACATGTATCACCTGTAAGGTATGGTAGAACGCTGTATAAAATGTTTGCATTTGTTCGTCGGTTGCACCTTCGATCTGAATGCTGTTCAACTTTTCTGACCACATCGCCCTGGTCTCGCTTGCTGTCTCCTCCAAAGTCATCCCATCAGGTATCTCGGCGTCCAAATTTTTCCTTGCTTGTTCTATCGAGATAAACGACACTCCAATCCTCACGCTGACGGTTAATTTCTGACTGGGTTCGAATGTGACATAACCAGAAAGCATTGCTCCACTGCCTTCTTTTTGTCCGGGGTGCAAAGTCCCGTTATTGGCCGTGCCCCAGGACACGAAAGGAGCGTCGAAGCGTGCGCAGAAGTATCCACTGAAACTGGATGCGGGTGTTGAGAATGGCTGTATTATGAAATCTTGGCGCTCGGGATTGCTGCCTGTAATTTCACGGGTATCAGGATCGATGAACAACGTGCCAAATGGGAGTGTAAAGTTTGAGGTGTCAGACGACCCAATGATCGACGGTCTGGTTGCTTGAATATAAACATAAGGCAATCGAGTATCCGTGAACACAAAGCGTAAATGCCCGACACGAGAGGCTAATGTGCATCAGGAAAGACGATTAGAAAGATGGAGCTTGGACAGAATCGTACAAGCCGTTTGCTCAGCGAGAATGCTTCCTCCTTCTATAGCATCCAACTCAACACTATAATAACTTGCAGAAGTAACCTCCTTGTCGTGGCTGAAAGTCATTCCTCTGTGTTCAAATATATCGGTTGGTTTCCCCGCTCCAGGAACTACAACCACGGTCGCACTCTCGCCCATCCAGATGGCTGGTTGGTGAGTTGCTTGGAATCCGTGAATTGAGGTGTCGGTGTAGTTGTAGGGTGTCATTGAAACGTAGTTTTGACGGGTTTGAGCGACCCAACGAGTCATGGCGAAAGGTGGCGCAGTGGACGGGATCATTCCACCAGAATTGTTTGGAGAGTCTCCGCCATTTCCGATAAGCCTTCAACACGAATTTACGCAGAGAACATACGGGTTGATAAAGAACATACGGGTTGACATAGTCCACTGCATCCTTAGCAAACTGTATCGGAAACAGACTGCAGAAAAAGAGCAAATGAAAAATTCGCAAAGACATCAAGGCTTCCAACATCAGTCCCAAATGATTAGTTGGATTTGGAACAATGGATAAAGGGATATACCTTTCTTGTCTAGCCGAAGAAGATCGTCGCAAGACGGACGGTGATGTTTCAACCTCTACCTTAATTCCGAAAAAGGAAATATATTTGTTTAATGACATCATGTGATCGGTACACTGCAACGGCTCCACTTTCCATTCGCAACGTATATAAACGGTGATGTTCTCAAATAATTTACCCAGCTCCCATTTCCCATTTCCCTCTCTGACCCCGACCCCCCACATTCTTTTCGTGAAATGCGCTCTTTTATTTCTCTGGCTATTATTACTGCATTTGCCTTTGCAGCATTGGCATTGGCAGCTCCAGCCCCAGCCCCACCGACTGTCGCTCTCCCTGCAATTCTCTCACAACTCCTCACTGATCTACAGCCTTTTGCCGCAGAGCTCAGTCAGTATCTTCTCTTCCCTCATCACTTTTATTTACCTGTGGCCACCTCCAACAGGACAGATCGCCGCAGTCGGCAATGTAACCGTCGAAGCGCTCCAGCCCATCACTGACGAGATCAATTCCGTCCTCTCAGATGCGGTTGTAGAGGCTAAGTCTCTCGTTGGCCTCCCAACCAACGTGATCCTCAAAGACGTCGACAACATTCTCTCCGTCTCGGAAGTTGCAACCCTCGTACTTGGCGTTCTTTCTGTGAGTGCTTCGAGTTGTCTGTCATGTATTCGTTGTGTAGATATTTATGCCGTCAGCTTGTCATCAATGCTCTGGGCGCCGTTCTCGACGTCGTCACAACGGCGGAGGTGAAAGTCATCGTCCCACTCCTGGTTGGCGTAGGGTGCGCGCCTTTTCTGTCTTCCTTGAAATACCACCACTAATCATCACACCCTCTCCGACCAGAGTCACCCTCGGCCAACTTCTCGCGGTCATTGTCTCCCTCGTAGGCGGTATCGTTGTCGCACTTGTCCCCTTCGTCAACAATATTGTTGATGTCATTGTCAAACTTAATCTTCAAGAGATCATCACCCTTTTCGGCATCCAGACCAACTAATAGCCATACTAATCTACGCGGCTTCACTGTCAAACTTTTTATGTAGTGCACATATGAATTCCGATTGTCGTGCCAGCGGCAGCCCATCATTTTTCGTCTACCAATCCACCCTCCGTTATTTACATACCTACTTTTGAATATTGCTGCCAATGTTGCCGTGTACGCCATGATTGTAATGTCTGTCGTGGGTGAACAGTTATTTAATTTACCAGTTGATTTACATCTTTTCACACTTTATACTCAAAAGTCGATGGTTCGCAGAGCACGGCGTGAAGAAGACGGCTAGTGCTGATCAGAGAGACATTTATGTCAGGCGATTCAGTCTGAATATTCTAAGGGTACAGATGTACAGATAGATATCGCTGCCGGGCTGTCAGTGGTTCTTCACGCAACCATACGCGTGTCCTGCGAGATACGCAGGCCCTTGGTGACCTAACCAGATCCTAAGCTCCTAAGTAAAGTACATACTTGAACCTGCTTACGTGTTAAATGCGGTAATGCATGTCGAAATTCCGCTCAACTCGAATCTCAGGGGGACGGGACTCGTCAACGACATCATCTTTTTGCACAAAAAAAAGACGGTTCACATCTCGTTGATCCATATATTAACATTCTATATAGTAGATACTTTTCCGTGCTGTGGTTGTCACCATCATTGTTCAGTTGCTTACGTCAGCGTCGATTGCCATGCAAACTTCCATTTTCCATGCTCTGATTTTGGTCGCAAACGTACTTGCTCGTGTACAGGAGCGTACCTGAGTGCTCGTACACAGTATGAAAGCCTCAGGAGTTATGACAGACGCCAACCGTTCGACCCCCACAGTGAACGAAAATCAGCCCTCCTACATTCAATGGTCTTCACCCCAAAGCCCCCTGTTGAGAAGCTACCTCTAACAGTTCGCAAAGATAGTGCGTTGTTGTGTTACAGCTCATACGAGGTAAAGCAGTCGCTGACTTTGGTGCTTCTTCCGCAGTTCGTGATAATTATGAGCCCCAAAGAGAAGCTCTAGGTCAGAAAGTCAGCGATCTTTTGAAGAAAGACTTCAAAATCAACTTCAACCCGAACGAGATCTATGCGTACGCCGGTGACGGGTACGCCAAGACTTCCCATGGGCAGATGCTTGCGACGTGAGTCCGGAATCCCTTCATCGTCTCCTTCGCGCTTAAGTAGCGGTTTTCTTTCGATGAACAGTTATCTCGAGGCTTTCGTCTCAGGACTCGAGCGCATGATTAGTGACTTTCCTGAAGATGCCGTTGAATGCTTCAATGATGTCGTCACCAAGTCTGAACTCATCCTCACTGTTGATGAAACCGGCAATCACAGTTACATCGGATGCGACGTCAAGGGTGGTGTTTTCCGCATCCTCTTTGGGGTGGGATATCTCGGAACTAACATCTCCGACATCTCATACTACAAGATACCCAAGGCGATCAACGATGCCCCTCGTACCAGCGATTTCCCCTTGCTGGTGAAAGGCTCGATCCGAAATGACTTCGAGAAGGAGATCCCTGAAGTCAAGGCTGAGATCGCTGCAATGCTCAATATCCCTGTCGAAGAACTTATCCTAGAACCCAACTTTCTCCCGAACTACAAAACGATGAAATCGCAGAAGGAGCAGTCGAGCTGGCGAGAGGAGATTTTCGGCAAGGCTGCTCTGGAATACTTCAAGGGCTTGCAGTATCAGATCGACAGACAAAAATTCAAGGGAGACGATATGATGCAAGAAGGTCTCCTGGACGTTATCCACACGAAGACCTTCCAGCTTCGCATTGTTGACAAGTTGGAGCAAGGCAGTTATAACGAAATCGTGATTAAGGATGGTGTTGCATATATTCAGGTAATTCTTACCGCACCTCATGCCTTTCTAATTGTACTCACGAATTATCAACCGGAAAGACAACGCCTGGTTATTGGTACACGAATACTAGCGACGCTGCTTACGGTCTCTCCGGTCTCTTGTAAATCGGTAAAGCGGGAAGTTATGACTCCCGGAATTTGTGTACCTTGTGAAATTGAAGTTTGTGGAATTCATTCCACTGCTATTTGTTGTTCTCTTTGAGGAAAGCAATATGAAGTCTGGAAGACGATACTCAACCGCTGACATCACGGGATACGGCGCCAGTCTGTTGCATCGAAGTTGAGGGTCTTCAGATCGTTACGTGGAACTGCGAGCGGTGAGATTTCAATGTGTAGGATTATGCTAGTCTTGTGAACACTGGTTATGTAAATTCGGCAGGTTCACTACTGTCAACTCTCTTGTCTGAAGAACAAGGTCTTCACAACAAAATCTGTGAAAGTTTCCAACCCACATTAACGTTATGCTTTGCGCAAAGGGACTGCGTTTGGCAGAAGTCCATCAGACTACGTTAACATCATCAGCTACAGGTGACTGACGGACTGAAAAAGGACGGTACCACTTCATAGATTCACTTTATCTTTGAAAGTTTCAGGTATCGTCCAGGTCGTCTTGTTCAGGTTCCTGAAACACAATTTGCTTTGGCTGATCCTGGACCGTGCCCATACGAGATTTGCGGCCCCTCTTCCGATTACCTGTTGAATCTTTCTGTTCTCCTTCTGCCCGGCCGGAACTGCTGTCCCCTTCTGAATTTCCGTCACCAATTTTGAATACAACGCTTAGAGTCGACTTCCCTCTTGTCTGGTAGGTGATATCTTCATCCTCGTCATCCGGAATTATTTCGTCTCGAACTTCGACGGTGCCAGTCAATACCTGAGTATGAATTTCTTTGGGAGGAAAGGGAAGAATCTTTGGCAGGGCGACAGAGAGCTGAAGAAGATGAGGGATGGCAGCACCCATGGCGCTCAGGTGCAGTGTCTTGTATCTTTTATTGTGAGATTAGGCCATTACGTGGAGACTCCACTGTAAAAAAGGAATGCGCACCCATCCTTGATGATTACGTCCTTACATCTGCGCATATACGCGCCCAATGAGGTTTTACGCGTGATGCAGATAAAGTTCTTGCCCTCCTTGTGAGCTGAACGCGGTCCTGTGGCAGAAACGGACGTTGGGACTGTCGGGAAGGGCCTCGGTGGTTGAAGCTTGTTCATCCGACGCTTCGGCTTTGTCAAGGACGTTTCCTTGTTGGTGATAGGTCGCGTAGAGGTGTCTTTTTCGGCAGCCTTTTCCTTTCCTTTCCCTTTTGGACTCGCATTCCCCTCATCGGGTGAGTCAGGAAGACGCGAGCCGCTTGGAGTGGATTTATTCTGGTCCGTAAGGGACCCTGTCACCTTGACTGCATAGCTCGGACCCGCAGCAGACGACATTTTGAGTCGTTTGTTGTGTTCAACGCGGGCGTTGGCGTCCGGTGCTGCCTTCCGTTTCTTGGGCATCAGTCACGGCGGCAGCGAACCCATGTAACCGGCCCTAAATAGGGTCGGCTTTCCCTGACAGAACCGTTACCTCGTGCTCTGAAACACAGCTCTTCCCCCCCAACTTCCCCCATCTGTAATTTTTGAAGAGTGTACATACATCGTCTTCTACGATGAGCCAGGACGTAGCGGAGCAGAACATCCAGATGTGGAAGGTGAAAAAGCTCATCAAGAGCCTTGATACAGCGAGAGGGTTAGTATTTCCTTGATCACTAGAATCTATGGCAAGCTCACATCTACCACTTCCTAGAGCTGGTACCTCCATGATAAGTCTCATTATACCGCCAAAAGTATACTCCGATCTGTCAGCATTTGCGGTTAATTCTAACATTTCGCCTCAGGACCAAGTTTCTCGGGCGTCTGCCATGTTAACGCAAGAATACGGCACTGCGTCTAACATCAAGTCCCGTGTCAATCGTTTGTCGGTTTTAGCCGCCATTACTAGTACCCAACAACGCTTGAAACTATACAACCGAGTTCCGCCTAATGGTCTTGTGCTTTTCGTTGGCACTATTTTGACTGACGAGGGAAAAGAGAAAAAGGTCTCTTTCGATTTTGAACCTCATAAGCCCATCAACACGTGTGTGATATCGTTGTCTTTTATTGAGGTTCGACTCATTGATCTCTGGCAGGTCACTTTACCTCTGCGACAATAAATTCCACACGGAAGCGCTTTCCGAACTATTGGAATCGGATTCGCGTTTCGGTTTCATCGTGATGGACGGTAATGGCACACTTTTTGGCACTTTGGCTGGCAATTCCCGTGAAGTCATCCATAAGTTCACCGTCGATCTTCCCAAGAAGCACGGCCGCGGAGGCCAGTCCGCTCTTCGTTTCTCCCGACTTCGAGATGAGAAGAGACACAACTATGTTCGCAAAGTTGCCGAATTGGCTGTCCAACACTTTATCACCAACGACAAGGTTAATGTCACTGGCTTAGTTCTCGCAGGTAGTGCGGATTTCAAAACGGAGCTAAGCCAGAGTGATATGTTTGATCAGAGGCTGGTAGCGAAAGTCATCAAAGTTGTTGATGTCAGTTATGGAGGTGAGAACGGGTTTAATCAGGTGAGACCATTCTCGTATTTTGTATTTTTCCCATTGATTTGACATTTTCATAGGCAATCGAACTAGCTGCCGAGTCACTCGCCAATGTCAAGTTCGTTCAAGAGAAGAGGCTCATCCAAAAATACTTCGACGAGATTAGCCAGGACACTGGCAAATATTGCTTTGGTATCGACGACACTTTGAAGGCCTTGGAACTCGGCGCCGTCGAGACACTGATCGTATGGGAGAATTTGGACATTACACGTTACGTTCTCCGCAACGCCGCTGGAGGTTTGTTGCATTTCGACGTGATACCACGTGTGCTGAATTACTCCCTTCTAGAGGAGGTCGTGGCCCACATCAATAAAGAGCAAGACAAGGGCCGCGAAAAGCTCGTCGATAAGTCGACTGGGCTCGAGATGGAACAGCACGAAGAACCACAACCTCTATTGGAATGGTTCGCCGAAAAATACAAGGAGTTCGGGGCGAACCTTGAGTTTGTAACGAATCGTTCGCAGGAAGGGGCTCAGTTTGTCAAAGGTTTCGGAGGCATTGGTGGGTTGTTGCGATACAAGCTTGATTTCACCAACCTCGCTGCGGCCGATGAAGAGGAAGATGAGTTCTTCTCTGACGATGACGGCATCTGACGTTTCTGCGGGCTCTTTGGAGCCCCATCCGCCAAGGTTACGCCGGGCGGGGGGCGTGGGTGGGCGCGCGTGTGCGAAAGTGATGGTTTGAGTGCAGCTGAGCGAACTCGAAGGCAGAGGTTTGAGGCAGGCACGATCGTACGTGGGCAGGGAGGGACTTTTGGCCAGCATGGCATTTCGGGAGATGCACATGATTGCAGGTGTGTGGACCGCCAGACCAGCAGTACGAGTCACTAACTCACACTCCAGCAAGGAAGTTTGAGTTGCTTTCTAAATTAACTTGAGGTGTGCGTTTTAGATGATGCGTTTTCTTCTCGACTTGTTTGTATCTCAACATCAACGGACTGTTGTTGACCGTGCGCCTTGTTTTATGACTTCCATCACAACATTTTCTTGTTTGACGTTGTAAAAATTATGAGGGCCTGGTAAAATAAGCATTGGGTATTCATTATCGTACAAAAGTTCCAGTTCTGACTTGACGGAAACACGGCCTATCGCTACTTTTTGGAACTTAGCTTCGCCCTGACGAACTGCTTCCCCGCACTCCGCAACAGCGCCTTCCTTCCAACCCCCCTCATATCGATGTAAATCAAGACAACATTCCGCACTGTGTCCGTCGTAAGGAGGGAGCTCTGGGCAGCCGTGGGTCCGTACCTAGAATCATAGTGTTCGGCATCAAAAGACATTGAGTTATGATTTGAAATCAAATTGAACGGGCAACTTTACTTGTGACCAACGACAGCACTGAGGTTGTTTCCCCCTACATCCAGAATTTGTTTCGCCGACTCCTCGAGTGTTGCTAAAATGAGGTCGGCTGAAAGGAGGATGCGGTCCCTCGTCCTCAATTGACGTGGTGGGATGGGAGGGGGTTGTACTGCAGGAGATGTGAATGGTGTGGGAGGAATGGCAGATGAGGATGAGGGGGAAGGGTAAGGCATGCGACGTGGAGGCAGCTCTGGTTTCCCGGAAGGGGGGGAGGGAGATGGGGAGCGTGAGTATGGTGGAAGGGGTATGGACGAGGGCGATGGTGAGCGTGGATATTGGTTTGCGGGGGACAACCTATTCATTCGATCAAGCCGTTTGCTCTTCCCACTTCCACCTACCGCGCGTTGGATCATGCGGTCGATGAAGGACACAGTCTTGGAACTGACTTGCACTGCGTGTCCGCTGACGGCGTGCACACCTGCAAGGCCTTTACGGGTGGTTTCGGAGGTGAGGAGAGCCAGCGCGCGAGGTGGAGGTGGAGGTGGAGTGTTGGTCTTGTTTGGTACAGAGATGGTCGGAGTGGATTTAGCCATGTAGTGTGACGATGCTGATGCAACAGTTGTGAGGAGGAGATTTGTGGTCGCAGAAATGGTATGACTTCGGAGATGATATCAATATATGCAGTGAGCCAACTGGGATGATTGAAGGCAACACAGGCGAAAAAGACAATAATAATTACATACCTAATGACGGTAGCAGACTTGGTCATCCAGTCTTGCTCCTCCGGGGGTACAGCACGAGCAAACATTTCCAGCGCTTGGAGCTCATCCCCTTCTGTAACCTCAATGATGACAGGATCGTTCTCGTGACCCCTTTCGTGAAGAGCTAAGTCTTCCCGGATGTTCAACTTCTGGTCGAGTTCGCCGACTACTTCACCGTTGTCGTCGTTTATGAGGACTAGATGTCCCCTTAAGTCACCATCAACGCCTGGAGAAGTTGTACCATGAGCGATAGGACTACCGACACCTGATGCGGGGTTCGAGCGACGTAGGTCAGCGTACTGGGCTAAAATTCCTTCAAATGTCTCGAGATCCTCCTGAGAGACTTTGTCAAGGTTCGCCGGTAGAAACGTGAGCACGAGATCGGATGGATCGTCTTGAGTTCCGTCAAAGGTATACGTTCGCTGGCCCGACGCTGAGAACGAGAGGTGAACTACGCGAGCTGGATCGACGGGGATTTCGAAGGAATTCAGACGGAGGACGAGGTAGACGTCTCGGTCTGCACTAAGCTGGGTTACGACGGTAACGCATTCGAGATTGAGGATCCCGGAGTGAGTTGTTTTCGGTGTTCTTAGAGTTGCACCAGGGAGAGTCAGAAGAACGAAGGCTTCGAGTTGGCTGGATAACGAGGTCATTAATATTGGGCTGGGCAGTGAGTACATACAGTACTATGAGTGCTAGCGCTTCCGCTATCCCTGACCCTAACCCATTAACTAAGACTATCAGATCTTATCACTATGCTATCATATTGGGTTACAATATGCTCCCAGACGTATTTCGGTCACATCCTCAGGCCTCAGCACTCAAATATTAGATTGCAGGAGATATTATTAGAGAAGGCTGGCGCATCATCATTGTGTACGGACGTCGATTACCGACCACATCATTTCCCGGAACCTCGGAAATTGCACCACCAACTGTCAACAAATGATTTCCCAGGTGAAGTTGTGGATATAACACTAGCGAAGCTGTTGATGCTTTGCCGAGTGCTCTCCAATATATCATCCAAAGTCTCCCTTCTAAACACTTCTCTCGGCGCCGATGGTCAGGTATTCAAAACACCTTTCGCGTTGACCAATAGGACGACGACCGTCAGTCGGGTTACCAGTAGTGTTCCAAAAGACATTGCACAGATCCATTGGCACATTGGAAACTCGACATTGGATTATAAGGGTCGGACTGAAGTCCGCATGAATGACTATCTCACCAAGCAGACGAGGTTTGGGATGTGAGGATGTGAAGTTCTTTCTTGTTTCTTCAACTATAACTCTGATCTAGATGCCCGCGTACCTTCACTGCGTCGGACGGGCATACCTACAGATGGACATTTGATCCTAGGTTCGGTAGCCGCAGCCTTCACGTAGGTCACCTAAAGCGAAGCTAGTACTAATAAATCGAAAATCGTTATTATCTTTTCACAGCTCCAATCAGACGAATCCAAGACACTTAGTGCTTGCTATCATAGTTCGAAATTTGCCATAATTGAAGGGAAGCTCGGAATATGGAAATCCTCGAAATCTCGCCCGCTGGTCTATATATTATGGACGATATTCTGGTTGCATTTTTGTACTTGGATAAATTGCGCTTTTCTCTTGTTCCATTTACAGTGCTGATTCGGTTTGTTCTCCAACAGTTAAGTTAATTCGACGAGGTCCAGGGGGTGACATTTTTCGGGAGACTTATTTACATGCCTATCACATCGCATATGTCCGTGAAGAAATGGTCAATTTTATCTTAATTTGTCCGGAATATGCCGTCAGCATATTTTCCCTCGCTTTCTGTCAATACTATGAACATCTCGCCAACCCCATCCTAATCATCCGGTTTCCGGCAGTAACATAAAAATAATCACCTGCATTTGTAGTAGAGGGTTTGAGTGTGTGTATATATTTTCGAACAAAGACGTACCATAGATAATCCCAGTCAAATAATTATTCTCAGGCTTGTTCACCGTGCCATTCGACAGCAAGCTCTGCCATTCGGGACGCCACGCCAGCTTGGTGATACTTGTCAGTATCTTGAAAAAGTTGACGATAAAAATCAAACTTTCAGAACACAAGCGACTCGGACGAACGAAAACAGACGAACCTGGATGGCGGCATCGCTCCACATCTGGCCACCAGCGACATTGGGTGGAGATAACGTATTTTCGAGTTCAGCGAGTAGCAGCAAGCCATTCGAGACAATGGTTGCTGCTGAGGAATCCGCCGGTCGTGGTGGAATGAGAGGAGCGTTGAAATCCCTAGAGAAGGAAGACTTTTATATAAATTTTTGCAAACAAGAAACAACCAAGGGCATCTGACTTACCATGGCGTGACACCGTCGGTAGGGAGGTTCTGAATGAAGAAAGACGCCATCCGACGCGCGGTATCCAGGTATTTGGGGTCCCGGGTATTTTGGTACACTTTTTAACTGCTGTAAGAGCTGTCGTTTCTACACAGAGAAACAAACATACTCATCGCGAAGCCATAGATGCCCCACGCCTGCCCTCGGCTCCAGGTGCTTGCAGTCATTTAGTACAGATGATACAGAGACGCGACAAAAAAAATGTACCTGTTGTCAGCGTACCCTTGAGATGTCCTCTGTCTGATCACGATGCCAGTGGTAGAATTGTACTCAACGACATGAAAAGACGAGCCTGTAGGTGATGTAAATCATCAATAGTATGGATTGTGAAAGTAGTATACTGGCCATCGGGCCGGACATGATTCGCCATGGTCTTGTCAGCATGGGATATTGCAATGTCCCGCAGAGAATGATTCCCGGTCAAGGCTTCCGAGACAAAAAGAACCTGCAAAGACAGCTAAATGATGCGTTATGGATGACTTCGAATCAAGCCAAGTACCTCCAGATTCATCATGTTGTCGATGATCACCTGCACGACACAAATCAGAACTTGCGGGCCAATAATATATAATCGAGACGAACAGTAAAATCTGTAGGATCTGCTGTATCCCAGCTGCGCGTGCAGCCAACAGTGGGGTCGAAACGAGCGGCCAGGTGGGCGGCGAACATGTTGACGGCGGTGATTGCCGTCTGGTTCTGGGGATTGCTAGCATGACGACGAACGTCAGTGCACTGTATTCAGTAACACACACTGCTGCAGCAGACTCACACCGCTAACTCGTGCACGAACGGATAACTCAAGAAGCCGACATCATGACCCACCGTCGTGTTGGATTCGAGCGGGACCTCTGCCGTGCCCCATTGCCTCCCAAGAGCGACCCAGTCAGTCGAATCACATCTAGTTGACGGACAAAGCTGCACGCGCGCGTTGAGCTCGTAGATTGTCGCGGGAAAGAACCCAGACGTCCATGTATCCGGAGGGAAATAGAGCCAATTGCCTGCTGTTGTGCTTGTGTACTGGGGATAGCTGACCGGGGAAGGTTCGGCCTGGGCAATTTTAAGGATTTTCTGAAAGATGAGAGGTGAATAGAGTTCTTGGGGAGGGGACAGTGCCAGTGCAAATGTAGTTCCAAGCAAGAATGTAACACTCGAGAGCATAAGATTGTACATGGCGAAGGAAGAGAGCAAAAGAAGAAGCCGATCCTGAGGCTTTGAAGAGTTGTTGGATGAGCATATTTACGTGTCTTGAGTAAACTGCAAACTGGGGTTAGCGTACAAGTAGTACTTGTATTTGAGCTCATCGAAGACTTGTGAATGCTTATGAACGGTCTTTCTGTGGATCAAACGAGTAGCATTCGAGATCTCCAGTACACTGAGTGTGTCTGCGAAAATAGCAGCCGGCGTCAGCGTCAAGCCGAATAGTCGCACTGTACTTTGTCCGAGTTTGGTCAAGGGGGACTGCGGTGAATCATTGCTTGCGCAGCGTGTCGACTGCCCCTTCCCTTCTTACACCCCATTTCCTTAGAAAATGACTACAGGTCCAACAGGTCTCGGTCTCGAGATCGTCTCCGTTATAAACAAGCTTCAGGACGTATTCGCCGCCGTAGGCTCATCGGCATCGCAGATAGACCTTCCGCAAATATGCGTACTCGGCAGCCAGAGTAGTGGGAAAAGTAGTGTGCTAGAGGTCGGTGTCCACACCATTCGTTCATTTGGGAATAGAACATAGACTCATTCACTGTTCAGAACATCGTTGGCCGGGATTTCTTGCCTCGTGGAACTGGTATCGTGACACGGCGCCCACTTGTATGTTCAATATCTTCACGCAACTGACCAACCCAGTAACGTAATTCCAGGTTCTGCAACTTATAAACCGACCTGCAACCCCATCCCAACCAAATGGTGCACGTACGTCATCTCGTTCGTTATATGCTCATCTTAATGACCCCATACAGCACTGGTGAATGGCGCAGAGAAAACTACCGACAAAGCTGCCAATGTAGATGAATGGGGGGAGTTTCTACACCTTCCAGGAGAGAAATTCCACGACTTCAACAAAATTCGAGATGAGATCGTTCGTGACACCGAAGCGAAAACTGGCCGTAACGCAGGAATCTCCCCACAACCTATCAATCTGCGCATCTTTTCTCCAAACGTCCTTACCCTCACGCTTGTAGATCTCCCAGGACTAACAAAGGTTCCCGTCGGCGACCAACCGCGCGATATCGAGAAACAGATTCGCGATATGCTCATGAAGTATATCTCGAAACCTGCTTGTATCATCCTTGCTGTCACTGGTGCGAACACGGATCTAGCCAACTCGGATGGGCTGAAGATGGCCAGAGAGGTAGACCCAGAAGGCACAAGGACGATTGGTGTTCTGACGAAGGTCGATTTGATGTGAGCGCATGATGGGTCTTGGTTTCTGCCTCACGCTGATCGATTTCATAGGGATGTAGGAACAGACGTCGTGGATATCCTTGCAGGTCGCATCATTCCCCTCCGTCTAGGCTACGTACCGGTGGTGAACCGTGGCCAACGTGATATCGAGGCAGCCAAACCAATCAGTTTGGCGCTGGAATACGAACGTCAGTTCTTTGAAAACCATCCATCATACAAGGGAAAGGCACAATATTGCGGTACCCCATTTTTGGCTCGAAAACTCAATATGGTGCGCGAGGACTCCAAACTAATCGTCTCACATCCGTGGTTTCGTTTTAATCCGGTTTTTCACTTGACTAGATTCTGATGCACCACATCCGCGCGACGCTCCCAGATATCAAAGCTCGCATCACACAACAGCTCCAGAAATTCAATGCTGAGCTGATCACTCTTGGCGGACCCCTCGGCGATGGCAACTCGGGTAATGTAGTATTATCCGTCATCACCGAGTTCACCTCCGAATTCCGCACTATCATCGATGGAAATACGAATGACCTGTCGTTGAACGAACTCTCGGGAGGTGCTAGAATCAGCTTCGTTTTCCATGAGTTGTACAATAATGGGGTCAAGTCTATTGATCCGTTCGACCAGGTGAAGGATGGTGACATCCGAACACTTCTGTACAACTCCTCGGTATGTGATTCGTTACTCTAGCATGTTTTGGGATTCAGCTAGTCTATTCTTTAGGGTTCGACACCATCACTCTTCGTTAGCACTGCCGCCTTCGAAGTCATTGTGAAGCAGCAAATCAAGCGACTGGACGAACCAAGCCTGAAGTGCTGTCAACTAGTTTACGATGAATTAATTCGGATCCTCGGCCAACTCCTCGTTAAAGTTGTGAGTGTGTGTACTGTCAGATTTCGTACATAATGTTCTAAATATCCTGCCTACAGCAAGCATTTAGACGGTATCCTGCTCTTCGAGAACGTTTCAATTCTGTGGTCGTCAACTTCTTTAAGAAGGCCATGAATCCAACAACGAAACTGGTGTCTGACATGGTTGCGTAAGTTCAAAGAAAAAGGCCCACCCCTAACGTTGAACGCCTTGTTGATAAATTGTCAATTTACAGAATGCAAGCTTGCTGCGTGAATACAACGCACCCAGACTTCCTCAACGGCCACAAAGTGAGATGGTTTCTTGCCAAGTTGTCGGAATGCCTGACTGATGTCCATGATTTAGGCTATGGCAATCATCAGTGATCGAATAAACTCAAACAAGCCACCGGCCGCCACTCCGGATCCCAAGTCGACCAAGCTTGCTCCAGGACAAATTAACAATAACAAGGACCTCGACGTGGAACCCAAGAAAGATGAACCGAGCTTCTTCGGATCATTCTTTACGTCGACCAAACCAGCCCAAAGGAAGAAGGGTGCTCCTGTCATGGAGGCTGTGAGTTCGTGGGACGTAGGTTCTATCATGCCGTCCTAATCTTTATCCTTTTTCTTTTGATAGCCTCCAGCCGTTATCAAACCTCAAGCTGCACTTAATGAGCGGGAGACCATGGAAACGGAGGTTATCAGTACGTCGCTTACTTTAACCCTCACACACACAGTGGATGTCATGCAACTCAATGTGATTCTTTCTTTCTTTGTAGAGCTGCTCATTCACTCGTATTTCAACATCGTGAAACGCGAGATGATTGATATGGTCCCGAAAGCTATTACCCTGACGCTCGTAAACTATTCTAAAGAGAACCTACAGCGTGAATTGTTGCAGGAGCTGTACAAGCCCGAGGTGCTTGACGACCTATTGAAGGAGTCTGAGTATGTTGTGAGCCGGAGGAAGGAGGTGATTTCGATGGTACAGGCGTTGAATAAGGCTGAGGAGTGAGTGTACCTTTCTTTTTATATCAAATTTCTTGACATGTTGATGATTTTATTTTATCTCTCCCTCAAAAAAAAAAAAGGATTGTTGCAGGTGTTTGAATGTGATGTGTTTATGCCTTTGGAAGACGGACAGACTGTAGCATTTTCTACCTAGTGAAGCCTATGTGCATTTGAGTGCTATTAATACCCTCTACTGCATGCATATTGTGTATTTGGATGCTTGTCTTCTAGTTTTAGAATCCAATACATGTTGGATTTGGTTCCAATGCTCTGGTGGATATGACTATGCAAGTTCAACAAAAGCAATAACTACGACCAGAGCATTGTAAAACTAATTTCGGATGTGCTGGATGTCACACAGGGTGCACAGTAGCATACTATGTAACAAAGGATGTTGAATGTATTGGGAAAGTATACTAAATATTGTTATCATATTGTTGCATACAGTATGCAAAGAGTATTCAAAATGATGATTCAATATTTTGAAACAAAGTACATTACCAGTACTGAATGACAATTTTAGAGTACTGCTTCGATAACAAGACATTTATTAAAATTATTGAAGCAGTACTGTAAAATTGCTCTTTGATACTGGTAAGGTACTTTGTTTCAAAATATTGAATCATCATTTTGAATACTCTTTGAATACTGTGTGCAACAATATGATAACAATATTTAGTATACTTTCCCAATACATTCAACATCCTTTGTTACATAGTATGCTATTGTGCACCCTGTGTCAAGGAGGTGTCGGAACACAAAATTCCAAATATACACACTCGGTACTGTCACGGTAGACCTAGTGATGTCAGATTGATTCTGGAGTCCAGACATTCCCAACCACCTCATTCGGTGTTGTTTGCGGTGAATGGTCTATCACTGGTATTTCACATATTCCCAATCCCTGTTATTGAAGACACGCTGAATAACGTATCCTTAACTAAACTCGGACACGGTTACAACCAAGAATGACTATTGTTGGCGAGTACATATTCTGGTCATCAGTGCTAAGGATACATGTGTTGACAGGCTTGCTGAGCCTAGGCGATCACGAACTACAACCTTTTACAAGACCTGACATCTCCGTAACTGATCTTATTGCTACTTTCGGCAGTAGCAGATAGTCTCGACGTGGGTATTCGCGTTAACGGTGCACCCCGCCTTTGAGGACGCATATTCCACGCTGATTCGGCACGATATCCTTCTACAGCATCTTGAAATAATGCAGCCAATTTTCGAGTTCTATCTTCATCAAATACAACGAATGCTGGCAGGTCTGAAGGTGAGGCCATTGAGCAGGGTGGTATACGTTTTAGGGACTGCAAGAGCGGCAGCAACCTTCTTGAGCATTCAGTAAAGTAATACACAACGGAAAACATACCCAATCTCTTGCCCGAATGAATGGGCCATCAATGTTATGATTATTCAAATTCTTGAAACGTGGAGCCCCACGATCATCGTAAAGAAAGCACCTTTTAAATTCTCTGAGCAAGTCCTCCAGGACAATATTATTGATCGTTTGCTCATCGACTATTTCATGGAACACCAGCAATGTGCGTTTCCGCAGAGCAGCGACCAATGCTTGGGTTTCTTCGTCGGTGCAGTGGAATCCTGTTTAGACGATCACAGGAAGTAAATGGCAGACGTGCAATTGCCAGTAGGACACGTACTCGTTGTCTTAGTCAGTAAGACTTTCTCGGTTTTGTGCCAGTTTTCTTCATAGATCCTGAATACTTCGCTCGACAACTTTTGGATAGCCTTCCTCAAGTGGTTGTAAACGGGTTCTGAGATCTGCTTCTTAAAGTTGTTCTGTTTGCCGAGCCTTTTAGTTTTCCTTCTGTAATGAAAAGAATTGCACTGACGTTCAACATGTCAACCATACTCTTAATCTTCTCCTGTCTGTCGGGACTTAGCTTCCACTTCACCTCATCACAGTATGCCTTCGCATCACGTTGAAATAAAATGGACAGGCTGCGCGTTTTTTCCTCACCAAACACCGTAAGATTAGGTAGGGTATCTGCCAATGATGGATCCGAAGACGAGATCCGCGAATACAGTGATATGAGTTTCTCTGTCTGCGACAGCGTCTTTATTAAGCGCGCAGGATATCAGATAGATAATGGAGACATCAACATGCCTGATCTCGTGCCTTTGTGAAACAACTGTCAATGTCATCCTCATATTGCTCAAACCGCGGTACACCATGTTCGTCATACAGGAATTGGTTTTTGAAGTGTCTGAGCAATATCTCGAGGATGGCGGCTTCGGTAGTATGCCCGTCAATTCTTTCATGTAATACGAGCAATGCATGTTCCTGCAGGGCAGAATTCAATTGATCTATTTCTTCATCTGTGCAGTTGAACACTGTTGAGCAGCATGGAAGTGAGCAGCAGACACACATCGCTCAAAGTGACGAACACACTCCTTGCATTCGTTTGTGAGGTTGACTGGGCTCGGTGCAAGTGGTGTTTGTAGATCTTAAGTACCTCGTCCCACATGTTTGGCGCCGCCTTGTTCAGTTGGTCATCAACAGGTTTGGATACCTGCTTCTCAAGGCTCCTCTGGGTGGTATAAGTTGAGTGATATTGAAAAAAAATGTTTATCAAACAGACCTTCACTGAATTCAGCATTTTCTTCACCTCAGTATCTCTTTCGCGAGAAAATTCTTGTTTCGCTTCAATACGAATTGCGTTGGCATCACGTTCGAACAGAGTGGTTATGTTCCGAACTTTTTCTTCACCAAATATCGCGAGTTCCGGCAGATCATCTTTCAGAAAGGAGAATGATGGCGAGGGCGAGATTATCGAATATCGGCTTATGAACCCCAGAGTCTATGATAGGAGGTCCAATTCTTAACAACACGAACCTGGAAATGTGTAAAGTATAACAACATGCCTGATCTCTCGCATTTTGGAAGGACCCATCAATGTCATCATCGAACTTCTTGAAACGTGGAGCTCCACTCTCATCAAACAGAAAGAGTGCCTTGAACTCTTCGAGTAATTTCTCAAGGATGACATTTTCGGCTGTTCGCTCGTCGATTCTTTCACGAAATATCAACCAGGCAGATTTCCGTACAGTTGCGACCAAGTTAGTCATTTCTTCATCTGTGCAGCTGAAGCCTGGTGGACAATGCGAATGAAGGATAGATGTGCGATCTTAAATCAGGAAACGCACTCCTCGCCTTTGTTCTGGAGAAAATCTCAGCCTGAAACAAGCAGTCTTTGTAGACCTTGAGAATTTCATCCCACATGTTCGGTGCCGCCTTCTTCAGGTGGTCGCTAATGAGTTTTGAGATCTGCTCCTCAAGCTTCCTCTGCTCGCCAGGTGAGGTAAGCCATTCATAGATACTGCTGAAACCAACCTTGACAACGTCGACCATCTCCATGAGTTCACCTTCCCTTTCAGGACGAAATTTTTGCTTCACTTCGGTACGTAATGCTTCAGCTTCGTGTTCAAAACGCTCGATCAACTTTTGAGTCCTGTGGTCACTGAACACGACAAGCTCTGGCAGAGCATCTTTCAAGGATTGCCTTGAAGGCGAGATTCTTGAGTATAGTGATATGTATCTCAGACTCTGCAATAACAGGCTTATTTTAATGTATACTCGGCACACAAGCAAGGAAAATACTTGATCTCTCGCCCTGACGAAAAAGCCATCGATGTTATCATCAAATTTGGTGAAGCGGGGACCCCCATGCTCATCGAACAGAAACTGCTTTTCGAAGTGTTTCAGCGATTTTTCGAGGACGATACTATCGGTGGTTTGATCATTGATTCTTTCACTAAATGCTAGCCACGCGCGTTCTTGTACGGCAGTTCCCAATTCCTTGATTTCTTCGTCGGTGCAGTTGAAACCTGTCAACAACATCATGCGAATGTGAGCAGCGAATCTACAATATAAAGAGACCGAAGCCCACTTCTTGCCTTTGCAGAGTATGACATTTTGACTTGTTCCAAGTATCTATTGTATATTATCAGGACATCATCCCACATGTGTGGTGTCGCCGCCTTCAAGTTGGAATCAACAGCACTTGAGATCATGTCTTGGAAGTTTCCCTGTCGACCAGGTTCTATGAGTTGGTATCTCCGCCAACATGAATCAAATCGACCTTGATCGTGTCAATCATTTTCCTTATCTGTTCCTCTCTTTCAGGCCGAAATTTTTGTTTCACCTCGATCCAGCATGAATTGGCATCGCGTTCAAACAGGGTTTTCAGATTTCGGGCTCTATCGTCGCCAAACACAACAAAATCCGAAACTATATCTTCCAATGACGGATCCAAAGGCGAGGCTCTTGAGTATAGTTGTATAAATTTCAGAGTCTACAACAACCAGACTCCTGATCATGAACTTGGCCACAATAGAAAGGAAAAATTATACCTGATCTCTTGAACTCGTAAAGGAGCCGTCAATATCATCATCGAACTTCTTGAACCGAGACATGCCGTTGTCATCAAACAGAAAGAGCTTTTTGAAATTTCTGAGCATAATTCCGAGGACGACACTGTCAGTTGTCTGTTGATCAACCCTTTGACGGAATGTTAGCCTTGCATGCTCTTGAACAGCGCCAAGAAGCTTAGCGGTTTCTTCAAAGGGGTAGTCGCTTTCTGTTGCATTGGATGAGTGTGGTATCACACAGACAACACGAACAACGTACTGACAGCTTCCGTTTTTAAGCTCATCTCTGCTTGCTGCAGGCCAGCCTGATAGACCTTCAGTACCTTGTCCCACATGTTTGGGGCTGCACTCCTCAAGTGATCGTGAAGAGGCGTCGAGATCGCTTCCTCCAAGTTACCCTATCAAGCGATTAGTGTGCATTGGCTCCACAGACAAAAATGCCACTGACCTTGATCACATTGACCATCTTCTCCATCATAACCTGCCTATATTTGCCCACAAGCTTGTTAACCTCATTCTTCAGTAATTCCATCTTGTCTTCCCAACTCCAGTTCATACCCTCAACCATAGCTTCCCCAGCAATCTTGCTGAATTCGCACTCGCAGTGCTCACGCACACTGCTCACTAAATCCGCGAAGTCGTAGCCAAGCTTGCTCATGCCCAACTGCATCTTCTGCTCAAAGTCGGTCAGGGATGCCTTGTACAAGTTATTAAGCTGGCCAAGGAATAAGGGAAAGAGCGAATCGAATGTAGCGAGCAAGTCAGCCCGTTTACGTTGGTAAACGACTTGATGGTAGCGCGATGCATCCTGGTCAAATTGATCTATACGAATATAAGTCAAATAGCGATAGTAGGACAGATGACACACGCACCCAGAGCATACGATCTCCATTTTCTCATCAATTCACCTAGTCCATCAACGACAATCCCAGTGTCAATCCGTAGCTTGATTATCTTGACTTTGTTGTTGAAGCCAGTTGATATCACCCTCAATATCTCGTCACAACGGAATTGTGCCAACAACTCTAGCGGCGAGGGCAGTTCGAGGTCCTTGCTCGTGCGTATCTTTTCCTATTATTGTTAAATGAAAAGCTAATCTCTTGATCAGCAATACCTTGAATCAGAACTGACCCAGATGCGCTGCATGTAATATGCAAGTTCGTTAACAGGGACGCTATTATGGCGCATAGACCGAAAGATATATCCCTCATGATTGTGGTTCAGGAATCTCTCTCTGATACCCTGGACCTCTAGTTCAAATTCAGAAGCCGCAAGAACCTTGTGTGGTAAGGTACTGAAATGCAAATCAAAATAGTCAGATAGCTGACGGTCCTGAAGTCCGGCCGGCTTAGAGAGGCTTTCCCAAATTCGGGCCAGGTCAGCCGTGAGGGTGGCTTTAAGGTTGGCGAGGGAAGCACTACCAAGATGATCTCGGATAATAAAGAGAATCAAAGTACGGCTGTCTCTGCCCAGATAGAATAGATCAATTGAGGTGAAGCCGACAAAGAAGAAGAAATTTACCCGTCTTTCACGGTTTTACGGAATAGATCCAGGTTGACTTCGAAAATAGTTCTCAGGAGCACCATGTTGGAGCCTTGGTAGAGCCCAACTTGGTTCTCCCAGATGTTGATGATGAGAACATCCGACACGGCCAGACAGAATAGGGCAAATTTGCGGTCAAAGTCCTGCCCAAAAGTTAAAGATGGCACAGCAAGAAACTAAGAAGACGCGCCTGGCAATCTCGTCGTTCTCGGCTATCCGTTCCCTCAACATCTATAACCACAATATTCATGCCCTTCGATGGGCTCATCCAGATCCCTAGGGCAGGATATAAAGCGAGATGGAAGCCATGAATAAATTTCTTACCTTTGGTTGTCTGCTGTCGTTGAGTTTCGTCCATGGTGTCGAAATTGGTACCAAAAAGACAATTCAACAAGGTACCTGCAAGCGCCTCCGGTATGTACATATAGTAGGCACACACTACAAGAACCCACTTTTTCCACTCGATTGAGAGCCCAAGATGGAGACAACTCGGCAACCAAATACAGCATCTTTGAGTCCCCATCGTTTAATCTTGGCAGCAAGGTCTGGTCTGTGACATGTTAGAGGCAATCGCTACGAGATAAACACACCTACTCGAATTTTTGCTCATAATTGATTGCTGGTATGCATTCGAAGAGATCGCCCGACGCTACTGTTGGCGCGACATATTCGTTGTACCTGTCGACCGGGATGAGAAAGTCGAATGGTTGAGATGGTGGATATACTGGACGACCCAGGTCCATGATGAAATGGGAGGCGCACAATCCGCCGGCATTTATTCAAACTGGGTTTCTCTAAAGCTCAAGGTGATGGCTTATTGGAATTTTTCGAGATCAACTCGACACTCAGCCTCTGCTAATGGATCATCTCCTGATCTCACGACTTCTACTCTTCTTGGGGTGTCTGAGCCTCTTACCAAGCTGTTTCGCCTTTTTTCCAGATCATCCAGCCATCTCCCTGCGCCTACAATGACAAAATCGAGCCCCGAAGCTACCTTCCAATCCGGAAGTACAGCATCAGAGAGAGCATCTGACCGACCACCTCCATTGGAAAATACCTCCAAGTCAATCGATATACTACCAACCCTCGAGAAGACATCCGTCAAGTCTATCACTCCTGAAACGTGGTTTACCTCCTGCAAGATGTCGATCCAAATCTTTCAAATTACTTTAGACTCGGTTCCTGCGCCTGGATTGAAAGCGATTATGGAAGGGCTCTTGAATATCATGCATCGGCTTAACAACCCACTGGTATATATATACCTTCCGTGGTTGGTTGAAATACAACTTAACATAAGTTCTACAGACCAGAAACGGTGTTCGAAAATATCTAGAGGAGCTGGCGTCATCCGTCAAACAACTGAACTCTTTATTCACTCATTCCACTGGCCAACTGCCTCGGACGATCCCTACCGATCTCGAACATCAGATCGAAACACTTTCCGAGTATGTTTCCAATATTAACTTTATTATTGGCCGAAGTTTCATCTACTGGAAGGGATCTTCAAGACGTGAAGCCTCAGATCGATGAGGTTCTTTGTCTCAATCCTTTGCTCGGAGCAGCAACGAAACCTGAGGAAAGTCAAGTTTTGGTCCAACTGTTCCGCAGAGTCAGTGATTCCATTGAGAAGCTGCTGGTACAATTTGTCCCTTGATCGTATTTTGTACTTCATTCACTAATTCATGACTATGAAGCGACATCATGGCCCTCCAGTCCCCAGTTCACAACTACCAGCAGTGTTTCCAAACGTTCATTCGATTGATGCTCGTGGATCCATTTTCAATGATGTGGGACGTGATCAAATTATCGTCGGACGGGACCAGATTATTATTTCCTGCCCCGGTACGTAAGGTTACTGCGTACCAATCACTGCTGAAAGTAACTCTTTAGATAATAATGATCTGCGCCACATCTTCAGTCCAGTAAGCCAAATTAACATACGAATCTAGATTACATAAGTAACAGACATGGAAAGATATTTCAAGAAGTCGTGGACAAGCTCCCTCGTGCCAAGACTGCCCCATGGAACCATGTTCAGGCCGACGAATGCCTGGAGGGGACTCGAACTACCGTGTTGGCCGAGATCAAGGCATGGATTCACGATGAAAGAACGCAGAGAATATTCTGGCTAAATGGGCTTGCCGGCACAGGAAAAACTGCTCTAGCGAAGAGCGTTGCTAGTTATGCGGCAGAAAATCAACTGCTAGGTGCAAGCTTCTTTTGTTCTCGCGACGAGGCAGATCGAAGCAACGTAGGCCTCATTTTCCCCACCATTGCCTTCCAACTCTCTGAAACCAACCCGCAATTCCGGGCTGAATTAATCAAAGTAATCCAAGAGAGACAGGATATCGGATATGCGTTGCCTTCAGAGCAGTTTCAGAAACTGATTCTCAGGCCACTACAAGCCATCAGATCTAAGCTGCCAATGGTGATCGTTATCGATGCACTGGATGAATGCAAGCACGAGAAAGCTCCATCCTTCATTTTGAAGGCTCTCTCTCTACATATCAATACTATTCCATTTCTCAAGGCCTTCGTAACTGGGCGCCCCGAAGTTGACGTTCGACGTGCATTCCAGGATGAGCCATTAACGCGATATGGCAAGACATTCTCTCTACACTATATTGACAGACATTTCGTCAATGAAGACATACGGCACTTCCTAGACTTTCGGCTGACAGAAATGGCGAAGCATCGCAGCGTCGAACTACTCCCCGCAGGTTGGCCTCCAAAGGAACTTGTGGAACTCCTTGTCCAGAAAGCGTCTGAACTTTTTATATTTGCATCTACTGTCTGCAAGTTTGTTGATTCCCCTGGAGATCCCAAGGAACAACTTGAAGAGATCGCACGCCTTCCTACCACTGACAATGAGGGACGTCTGGGAATCGACCAACTGTATCAGAAAATCGTGGAATCAGCGATTGCCAGGTTTTCAAAGGACAGAGTCCACGATTGTCGCTCCATCGTTGGGACCATCATTCTCCTACAAAGTCCACTCTCGCTCATTGATCTGAGTGACTTGCTGTGCCTTCCGCCGATGCGCGTTTCGGGAATTTTGACGGGTTTTCATTCTGTTCTCGCCATCCCACGAAGTAGTGATGAAGCTGGGCCGGTTCGCATTATTCATGCTTCCTTACGTGATTTCTTAACGAGTGGAGAAAGGTGTTTGGACGTAAGAATGCTAGTGGTGCCAGTGACCCAACACGGAGAGATTGCAATATGTCTTTTCAAGCGAATGATGCGGGGCAACACTCACAACCGTTTTGAAGATGAGAACTCGGTGGGCCAAGGCATCGATGGCTCTCTTGCATATGCATGTCGCTATTGGGCGGATCATATTGTTTGTGCCTCTGGAGATGGAGGTGAAGCCGATCGGCTGGTTGACGCGCTCGACGAATTTGTTCAAGTACGGCTTTTGTATTGGATCCAAATGCTCAGCCTTTTGGGTAGCGTAAACATCGCAGTAGATGCTTTACAAAAGGCGAAAGGTTGGCATTTGGTATGACTCGTGTATCCTCCCCACTGGAACCTTTACTGACATTCTCTACAGGGGCTTACTGAACAGCGGCCTCAACTGACGGAATTGCTTACGGACGGGTATCGAACGATACTCGAATTCTTTGATGCAATAAAAGACTCTGCGAGCAATGTATACTGCTCAGCCCTCACTCTGATGCCGACCAAAACCTGCCTTCGTAACATTTATAGTCGTGATGTCCCAAGTCCTATCAAGGTGCTGCGTGGAATACAAAGGAGGTGGAGTCCTTGTTTGCGAGTGATCGAGGTAAATGCTTCCCCTGTTCGTACCGTGGCCTTTTCTCCCGAAGGTGCCCACGTTGTATCTTGGTCGGATGACACAGCCTTGAGGGTTTGGGATGCAAGAACGGGCGAGCTGCAAATAGTACTTGGTGATCACCGTGGCCAAATCCAATCAGTTGCCTTCTCTCCCCAAGGATATATCGTTTCCGGGACGAACGATAGGATCGTAAAGGTTTGGGATGCGGAAACTGGGGAGCTAAAGCGCACGCTTCCGGGCTATGTGTCGCGGGTGTATCCCTTTGGAAGTGTACACGTAGCCGCCATTCGTGCGGATACTGTCAATGTTCTCGATATCACAACCGGCAGAATACAAAAGACATTTACCAACAAGCACACCGTGCCGCATGTAGGTTCCTCCCCAGTTACATGCATCCTACCAGTCTGGGATGAAGCAAGGGCGGAGAATCTCAAGCATCATTCTTTCCACCTCAACGCATTCTCATCCGATGGCCACCTTGCTGCCTCTCTGAGCACGAACAATTTCATGCGAATTTGGAATGTGACAACGGGAGAATTGGAGAAAACATGGAATGCACCCGGCATTTTCGAATGTCTAGCTTTCTCCCCTGACGGCATTCATATTGCAGCATCCGGGGACCGACTACACATTTGGGATTCAAAAACAGCAGAACTAACGGTGGCTTTGCATACTCATGCTGCCAGTATCTGCACCATTGACTTTTCACCAAATGGCCGCTACATTGTATCTGGGGATAGCAACGGCACTGTGAGAGTTTGGGATTGGGAACTGGGGCATGTAGAGGAACAGGCATGGGAAGGACACAAATACTGGGTCCGGACTGTAGCTTTTAGTGCAGACGGCAAACTTGTTGCGTCCGGGGCCCAGGATCACACTCTTCACGGGCGCCCCACAGGTTCTGTTCGCATCTGGGATTCCACAACCGGTCAGTTGGAGAAGACCTTGACGGGGGATGTACGTCCAAGCGTGTCGGTTGCTTTCTCATCAGATGGGAAGCTGCTCGTGTCTGCAGATTGGTCTGGGCATATGACAGTATGGGATTTGGACAAGTATGAATTTACCACGAGTATGATTGGTCCCTATTCATGGCAACGTCCTGTCAGTGGTGATGATGCGAGATATGCCGCGGTTGCTTTCTCTCAGGACCAAACTCTTGTCGCGTGTGCTTTCGATGTTAGCTTGGCTGTTTTCGAGACGCAAACTTGGACACCGATCATGGAACCTTGGAACGAAGCAACGAAGAATCCTATCCGTTACCTGACTTTCTCCCCGAGTGGCAACAGCCTTGCAATCGGATGCGAGAGGGATATCTTCATATGGAACCGGTCGGACAACGATGGGGTCAGTCCAAACCTCCTCTTAACGTCGCATAATTGTGCAAACAAACTCGTCCGCTTTTTTGGCGACCGAATCCGACTGGTTTCGAAGACTGGGGCACTGGAAAACCTACACTGGACCACCATCGGTAAACGCGAACAGTTAACGGGGTCTACTAAAAGGTTGAATGATTTTTATATGCACGAAGGTTGGATTTTTGACATGGACGGGAAAAAGCAATGTTGGGTACCAGAGAGCTACCGAGGACAAGATATTCATACTTCATGTGGCAATAAGCTTGCCCTGGGCGGAAGGAACGGTCAAGTTACGTTGCTTGAAATACAGATGTAGCCCGAGAACTAGCTGAGCGTAGGTGCAATATAACATTTCAATTGTACAAATACAATTTTGGGTGCAGAGAAACTAGCTGGTGGGAGAAGTAGAGCAATCTCAGGTTCTGGAAGCAAGAAGAACATGCTGGGAGAGAAGTAAGCACCCGCTTGCACGATGACTGATGCAAGATAGCCAAGTTCTTGCATAATTGCCGCAGCTAAATGTTCTGTCTCGCTGGAAATCTCCACCGCGGAAGTGTTGTACTGTAATCGCTTCATCACGTTTCATACCCGACACAGAGCAGTTGGACTCCATTGCATGCCTGTGCCATTCGTGTGATTACGATGTTTCCATGGCTGCAGGCCGGAAAATATGCACGGGTTGTCGGCACTATCCAGGGAAGTAGCCACTCGTCGTCGAGATAGCCATCGAAAGGGATCAGTGACAGTGGCCTCTTCAATACCCGCATCCAGGCCGATGTTTTGAAGAGCAGACTTGATGTTTTCGACTGTGCTCGCATCAACGAAATATATTTGAGAATTACGACAACCAGGAGAGTTGTTATTGAGAAACAGACATAGCGACTGCCGTAGACCTGGATGAATGTCAATGAAATTTCTGTTTTACCTGCTTCGCCAAGTCCATATAACATGAATATTCGGTGTTTCCCAGAACCAACAGCACCACTTAAGAGCCTGAAGTATTAACCGAGTTGTCTGAGAATGTCTTCCCTGCCTGTGAACAAAGGGGTGGGCAAGCTCATCTGGCTCACCATCGGGTTTTGAAGATACTGCATCGTGTGTGGGATCACTTCAACTCCTAGCTTTTCCCAACTGGTCCATGAAGACGCGCATCCCCTGCCAGTGTTCGACGTTGAAGCGGAAATAAGAAATATTGTCTTTCGCCATTTTCTCGTGGCAATCTTCTTCAAAAATGTGTTGCATAGGTCAACACAATGCATCACTGAAATCCGTCAGGCTTACGCAGCTCAATGGTTTCTGGGTGACCCAATGCTGACGATACTAGTACATGCTACATGTTGTTTAGGACCGAAGATGGATTCCGCCTCCCGACTAATCGAGAACGTGGACGGCTGGAGATCGACAAGCCCCACTACCCCTGCTACGAGGTCGTCAGGATAAATAATACGACGAAATTTAGAGATACATACATGTTATTGTGCCTGATTTGCCAACCAACCAAAACCGTTGTTATCGTGCCTCACTACTGCACCCCATTCCATGTTCCAGCTGACCCTCCAGCCACCAACCTCCTCAACTCTCCCCCTGGCGATGAACTGTTCGACGAATTCGCGGGCATTCACATGAGTTTCTGCGAGCTTCAGCAAAAAGCTGGATGATCGGAGCGCTCAATCCCCATTCCGACACATCGATAACGGCCATAATTCTAGGTACTAATTACTGAACATAGGGTTCTACTAGGGTGTAATATGTATAAGAGTACAGTGTCACAGCAAAATACAGAGTAAAAAGGACCATACAAACCAAATAATGTTACATCCCCTCAAAGTCAAACTGCTCCCTGCCGTCGTCCGCAATAGCCATATTCCTAAGTAACGGATCGAGAGATGCGAGCTCGTCCTTGATTCCATTTCGTGCGCATGAATCCAGATCCTTCAGAAGTGTAGTTGTTATTTTCTACCCGCGCGCACACGGAAAAAGGAACACGTTAAACGGCAGTTACCCAACCAAGTGGCAGAATGCATATGAAACTATGCAACATACTTTGAGTTTGCCATCGACCTTCAGCACCATCTCAGCCAACGCAGGCGTCCAACTGAGTGGGGCTGATCCTATAGCTGCTGGACCGACATTACCGCCCCCACTCGCATTCGCAATTCCCCACAAGCTTCCTTCGCCGTCACTCCCTTGCGGCGGGCCATCTGTTGCAGAAAATAGATATGATACGCCCGGGTGGGGTGACAGGAGGCCGAGTGGTCCCATCATGTGCTGAGAAGAGTGTGGGAATGGGGACGGACCAAGGATTTTGGAGATTTTGTTGTAAACTTCTGACATGACGTCAAGGAGGGAGAGGAGAGTTTCATGGTAATCGAGAAGAAATGGCTAGTAATGCTTGAGTAAAGGATGTGAGGTGATGGTTGAGGACGTACCATGTGAGGGTTCATAAGGTAGGACGTTTCCGAGCCATCGACATGGAGCGAAGCGTATTCTGTGAAACCACCCGCTGCTTGCCGCTTACTGGTCTTGGGTCTAAAAAGCCGCTTCGTATACATTGTTCAATAGACTTGTTGAGCTGTAAGAGAGAACCGTACAATTTTTGGTTTATCACCATCCTCTTTCGACTGCTCATATTCTGACAAGGTGTTGTTGAGTCCACGTAGAAGATCCTGAGGTTGGCTTATATCGAGCAAGTTGGAGAGTGACATCCCGAGGATGGCGAATCGGTATGTCCTAAGTTGCAGCCACGGCTTGTTATCACACTGGCACCTGTTCCGATAAACCGACCACAAATTTACCGTTTCTTCATGTCAATATTATTAAATACGCGGTCGAGCTCCGCACGCGAAAGCATGATTGTATGGAACCAATGGCTTCGTCTGCTCAGCCATTTATCAGAAATGAATGAGATATCTTTTGTAAACTCGAAACACGCACCCTTCATGAATGTTTCGTATATATGTCAGAGTGATGATTCTCTTTTGCACAAGGTCTCGCAGGTACTCGACGGACATCCCCTGTGGCAAAGCAGGGCTCGCACCACCAATTGTCGACGGCCCCACTGCATCTGAATGCATAGACTGTGCGTCCCATTCTCTCCCTTGCGTGTTCACGGTGGGAGTAGGAATACTTGCGTAAGAAATAGCCGGTGAAGATGTTGTGGATATAGGAGCCAATGGAGGTGCATTGTTTGAGCTGCCTTTAAAAGAGGAGAGCAAGTTTTGCGCCGATGATTTTCGACGCATGGTGGGCCGCTGCACATCTGCGTGGGTACCCATGTAACTCGCCATGGCCGACGACCAGTCGGAAATAAACTTGAAATAAAAATGCTCGGAGTTCTGCTTATGGTAACATGGACTCAGACGCTCACGTGAGTAAAGTCTGAGTTCAGTAGCAACCGCCCGCACGCTTTGAAACTTTGCAGAGCCATGGCCGATATCAACCTCATCGCGAAACAATTTGTCGACTTTTATTACCAGACCTTTGATGCGAACCGTGCTGCCCTTCAATCCCTCTATGTTCGTTGCGATCTTGCAGATCTTTTGAAGTCGCTGCTAATCATGTTCTACCCGTGCAGCGGGAAACCTCGATGCTGTCATGGGAAGGGTCGAACATTCAAGGAGTCACCCTCATAGTGGAGAAGTTGACAGTGAGCAACATCTTTTTTTACCTTTCTAGAACCCGGTTCGATTTGACGTGACGTCTAGTCTTTGCCATTCGAGAAAGTGCAACACCGAGTCACCACCATGGACGCTCAGCCTTCTAATCCTGCCGTGGCCAGTCTCATTGTTAGCGTCACTGGCTTGCTTGTGGTATGTTCCGGAATCACCATCTGTGTTGTCATTTCTGAATTCTTGTCGCAGGTCGACGAAGGCACAAACCCTTTGCAATTCAGTCAAATCTTCCACCTTATACCCGATGGTCAGGGTTACTACGTGTAAGTGGCTTTCCTTTGATCTCCCCACAATCCTGCGCTTTCAGCGGATAATACCCTTCAAACCAAGTCTTTGCTCGCTTGCACGCTTCTTAATATTAACCATTTATGTCAGATTGAATGACATTTTCCGACTCAACTATGGGTGATTTTTCTCCAGTTGAGGGACGGAATAAAGGTCAGGCATAACGTGACAATCTTTTAGTGATTGAGATGATGTATACATTGGTGTAGCTTTTGGTGTGTTGATAATGTTAATTCCTGGTATTCTGTCCTTCGAGTCCCTATTTTCAACGTTCCGCTGGGCTACTGACAACATCAAGGTGCAAGTTTATGCCAGAGGGTTGGTCTACAGCAAGCTCATAGTATCAGAACTGGAATAAGAGTCAGAATTGGATGTCCCCTTACAAGCTCCATATAAATGTTTGCAGATTGAAATAACTATTCAAGTGGTGTTTGATAAAGCAACTCCACTACTGATCCAGATGGAAGCAAATGCATAGAAGACCTTCAATCTTGTCAGGACTTTAGGATGAGTAGCAAATAAACAGCAACAACAAATTTAGAATTTACGTGATGATATAGATAGATGGGTTTATATAGGAAAACAGTTTAAAAATGGTCAAAAAAGTCATGGAAAAGAAGAAATGAAAAGGGGTTCAAACAAATATGCATTCTGGTGAAAGTCCCAGGATGTATGTTGTCATTTTTTGAGATAATAGTCCATGGCTTCAAAAAGTGGTTTATAAAACTCAGCCTTATGATCAGATCAGAAAGTTTTTGATCCAGTACAGTCCTATGACTTCATGGCCTTTGATCCTTTGATGTGGAAACAATCTGGCCTCTCATGGACTGCTGTGGCCAAGTGTGGAAATATCATTAATAATAGGACCACCAGGTGTATATGGATGGTCCTGCTCCATAGACAGTGATTGAAGAAAGTGGAAATAGAGTAAAGCTCTGATGTACATGCAGTAAACTATGTGCTATATATATGTGAATAGAGTTGCAGACAACCAAACACGACAATTTTGAGACCCCACAAAAGTTGAATTTTCCTGACATCACCAGAAGCCAGAACTCCAGTTTTAACACTGAAACATGCTTATTTGAGGCTAGGGAGTAGATTGGTACAAGCCAATTTTCGATATCTGCCTCCGATCATGAGATATTACTTAAAAATCACCTCTAAATTTTGGTGGAACCCTAAAATAATCACTAAAATTAGGTAAACTATGCCAATCAACTCCATTTAAATAGCCAAGTCTGAATCACCAAGTAGAATGCACAAATAAGCAAAATTAGAGCCAAAATTTCAGATACATTTATTGTCTATTTAGGCAATACTTAGACTTCAAGTTCAATTCTCTTGTCCCCAATTGCTGAATAAGTGACTAAATTTGATAGAAAGTAACTTCCAATTATTTTCCAAACCATTTTGGTTGGCTTGGACCACTTTCTTGGTCCATATAGGTCATGAAAATGCCCAAAAATTTGGCAGTACCCAAAAAGTTGTGGGAAAATTTAAACAAAGGTGTTTTCTGACATTTTAGACCTCCCTGAATCTGAATATGCAGTTATTTTTGCTGTAAAAAAATTCCAAGTCCCATAACCAAAGATTGTTGGCTTTGATTGTCCACAACTGTATGGACAAGGAAATGAATATAGGAAAAAAGAGAATTGTCAGGAAGGTGACATATTGGGAAAGGAAAAGGCTGTGTGTCTTGGAATGGTGAAGGAAACATGTATGGAAAGGAATGCTGTTCATAAGACATAAGCCTAACAACTAAGTGGGCATGTGTGTCATGGTGATGACAAAGTAAAGAAAAGAAAAGACAGGAGTGGAGAAATATCTTAACAGTTATTTAGTATCTTGTTGCATATTTTGAATACACTAGGAATCCAGCAATAAAGTGAACAAATTTACAATGTTTTGCAAGGAATCCATGCAGACTCCACTCAGACTCCACTTGGAATTCCCACCAAATATGGAAAATATTGCCTAATTTGGTTAGCATGCCCATTGTATACCTGATCCCATATATAGTGTCAGATTTGTTTTATTTACAAAATTGAGTGAGAAAAATGCAAAAAAGTTGAAAAAGCTGGTGTTTTTCACAGGATTCTGAGTGGATTCCATGTAAATAAGCATACCCCATGAAAACCAATGAAATTCTAAAAAATGACCATTCCGAAAAGAATTTACTTGGAATCTGATTAGAATATCAGAATTAGTAGTGCTCTACAAAAAAGATTCCATTCTGAGTGGAATCTGCATGGAAAATCCTTGGAGTCCAAGCATTCCAATTGGACTCCGATCAGATTCTGCAAGGAAGTGTGACTCAGTGTAAAGTGTTGCTACAAGGAAGCCCTCACCATATACAAGAAGTACAATCAACATGCTATGGCAATTATATAAATAGAATTTCACAAGTTATTATGTGTGAAATTTTAATTGGATTAATCATATGCAAAACTTTAACAAGCTTCCAATCATTTTGCATCCTGCAAAATAGTGCAGTGTCAGCAGTGATATGTCAAAATCACTATGGCCATCTCAAGACCAGTTGTGAGGAGTAAGGGGAATCCAGTCAGTTTGGGATGCCATGAGCAATGCCACTTGTGGTTCTGGTTGTATGTGCACCAAGGAGAGTCATGACTCGGAATTGTGCAAGCTTCACACGCTGCTCACAGTTGTAAACAATGGTGAGCTCTATGTCAGCTTTTGTCGCCTTTCTGCAGAGTCCAACGTTGCCATTCACAAGCACGGGAATCCATACCACGGCCGTCTGCCCGTCATCCCTGACTTGCGGTTCGAGCAGAGCTACTTACAGAGCATTTCCGCCCATCTCCACGTCCAGCCTCCCAGAACTGGGCACGTAGCAAGCGCTGGAGGGGAGTCTTCAGGATTGATATCTTCGGATGATGGTATGGAGTGGAAAGTACTTGGGGGCAAAGCGATGAAAGGGAAGGAGAAAGAAACGGGGGCCAGGCTTCGACTGGCTCCGACATCTAAGCAAAATCGCATAGATGCTCAACCCGCACGTCAAACTGGTCCTATTTCAACAAAGATTATCCGTATAGATTGGGGCGGGGTTGCGTGGGTCACATTGCGCGACCAGGTAATCAGTCCTTTACTTCAAGGAGCTCTTTGGTATGTGGCTTTGAAACTTCCATGCCTGTCTTTGACTCCGTTTTCAGGGGGATCGGGAGTCATTTCCTCCGTCCTATGCTTACTCTTGTCGGTGCACACCTCCGGGTATTCTTCTCTTCACGTCTGCCGAAAAGGGAGGGGTTGGGTGTTGGGTGGCTCAGAAGCTGGATACGGAATCTGGGCTTAGGGACAGGCTTTGCTTCTGGTGTGAAACTGTAGGAATAGATATTTTTCTCGTCGAGGGGATACAACCCAAAGAATTGCCCATCACAAGATTATACCAGCACTCGGATGCCTTCCTATAGCCCGTCTATTTTCATCTCCACCCACTCGTTCACCCACATATAACGGGAAAACAATACATACAGCCAACGGAACCACACTAACTGACTTGCGTGCTGGCGCATCGCCAGCAGGGCTGTCGCATACTGCTTCACTCCCGATACAAACACCATGGGTACACTAGCCGAGTCTTGGCTAGACTCAACCATAGGTTCTTTTAGCCCAAGGAGAGTATAAACAACGTAAATGTCAAATTTTGCAAGAAACGAAGCCATCGGGCCAGTGTATTTGGCAAAGGTGGGCACACTTATCAAAGTGTACAGACGTGGTCGAGGCCTTGCATTCGATAAAGGAGATGAGAGCAGGTGAGCGACGCCCTTTGGTAATGATATGTGATTTGGGTGATTAGAGATCCCGCTCTGATCAAAGGTGAGGATCTGCAGCATAAAGTAGGGTATGTGTGAAGCTACTTCAAAAGTAAATGAAGAAACATACCGTGTCTATACGATGTTGGAGAATGTAGGGACTCACGACTTCCGCAATAGTATGTGCATCCCATTCAGTCGTGATATTATCTTTGAGCCTCCTGGACGAATGGAATTTTCACAGTCGTGTCAACGATAGTGTGGAAGACGAAAACATGTGGTGATTCCAAGAAAATATGTACACACGGGTCATTTACTACCCAACGCCGCGCTTCTTCGATACCCAAAATATCCAGACTACGACTTAGTTCTTCCGTCCTTATTTCGCCAAGACCGTCGGCGTCACCCGTGGAAAGGCAAAGTAAAAATATGTCTACAGCACGCAAATTTGGACGGTCAACACGATTTTGAGATGGAATGTCTTTGAGATGTAGGGGGATAGCAGCATGCTGTTTGTGTGCGAAAAGTGAGAGTAGGGTTGGAGCAAAGAATAGACATTCGTCGTCTGGATGAGCTGTTAGCAGTAAGATCCGCGCTGTATCTGCCGTGCTGTCGTCAGAATTTGGCGCGTAAAGCAAGACATTATTGGATTCCAATGGGTTACGTAGGAAGGCGATAAACAGGGCGAGTATGAGGAGAGAAATGGATAGACGGTTGAGCATGTTCAGCACAAAACCGGGGTCACACGGCGTGACATCAGTCACGCGCAATACGCGTGACTCAATGGTATTTTACCAGCCTTGGATGTTGTCCTCAAACGCCCTCAACGTCGATGCACTGCTGTCTTCAGATATTACCGATCCGACAGACTTCCCACCTGCAACGATTGCACCAGGTTTACGCCAAATCGATAGCGCCCTCCGATGCCAAATCTGCAGAGAACTAATCGAAGCACCAGTCACGCTCCAATGCGGGCACTGTTTTTGTTCACTTGTGAGGATTCGCGCTTGAGGTTCTTTTTTTTTTCCATATAGCTTGAATTCACCCCAATGCGTACGTACAGTGCATTAGGAGTACACTGGCTGATAAACAGGAATGTCCAAGTTGCCGTAAATCTGCCAACGAGGGACATCTAAGGCCGAATCCTGTGATGGAGGAAATTGTCACATCGTGGATGGAGGCGAGGTGGGTTCGAAATGTTGCATAAATTTATCACTTTTTATGAAGAGAAATATCCTTTTAGGCCGTTTATGTTGAAGTTGTCGAAGATCGAGGAACGCCGCGTGACGCGACTGAAACCAACAGAGCAAGGACCCTCGCCGAAGAAAAGTAAGGGGGCTGGTCAGAAACGCAAGCGGAGTACGGACTCGGCTCGAAGTTCGACGATGCTCGAAACGCCAAGTAAACCTGGGCCATCCCGCGCCAGACAAGTACGACGTGGCTCGACGACGACACCGAAATCTGGTAAAGTAGGATACGAAGACGAAGACTCTCTCGATGACCTTGACGCCATACCGACTTCGGACTCTAGAGAGGAAGAACTTTCACGTTTCACAGGAAAGCACTCTTTTGTCCAATGATCCTTTACCCTTTACTCACTTTGTCATGTTTCTCAGATGGGGACATTGTGGGTTGTCCAATGTGTCACAGGCAAGTAAGGCTTGAGACTATTAATGCCCATATCGACGGCGGTTGTCCATCTCCACCCGCATCTGACGTCGAATCACACGATGAACATCGATCGAAAAAGTCAGAATGGTCAAGGATTTTAGGAGGGCCAAAACACCCCGACAAGCGCAAAGGAAAAGAGAGGTTATTATTTTTGGTTAACTCAAAACAACTCATGGTCATAGACTTGTTAGTCCGACCGGGTCCGACCGCCTCCCCAAGGCGGCGTACACCGTCCTCAAGGATAAACATCTCAAGACCTTACTCGCTGAACAAGGACTACCTGTGATAGGAGACCGCAGCGCCCTGATTGCACGGCACCAAAGGTGAGATCCACTTTTCCTCGAGATTGTTTCCTTTTTAATCACACCAACGCGTCTCGAAACTTGAAAGATGGGTCATGATCTACAATGGAAACTTGGATAGATCTGTAAACCAGCGTAGGACTGTTCAAGACCTCAGGACAGAATTGAAAAAGTGGGAACGTGATAGAAAGACGAAGAAAAGCACCGTCAACGATGTTGATGCGTATCAGGTATGTTTAACGTGCTGCGTCTTTATCATTTTAAGCAGCATCACCGACCCTTGCTATCATTCGATGCGGTTTAGAAAGCACACAAGGCGGAGTTTGCACAACTTATCGAAGCAGCTCGGCCAAGAAAGGTCCCCGAAGCCAGCAAAATTCTGGACAGCATCCCTGCTTCATCGTCGAGTGTCGCCGATGCAGATGATGATGATGACGACGACGTGATCGTTGTGGACTCGGAGGAGGAGCGACTGCTAAGTTAAGTTGATATCTATATTTGATGTGTGTATTGCGGAATTCTCAATAAATTCGGAGAGCTCATGTTCTCGAATCATCACAGCCCTTGTCTGCCTCGTTGTCCTTATTTTCAAGTTGAATAAGACTTGTTGATATCAGCCAATATGGATGGAGTGTTCAAGTTCATTGTTCGTCGTGCATAAAGGGCATTTCTGATTCATTTCACCTCATACAAGGAGGTTCTCCGGTTAAAGACATTCGTTTCAGTAGTTTACAACGGACCCACAGCTCTGAGCGATGTTCTGAAAACGAGAGACAAGTTCTCCAAAAGTCCTCCAATTACGCCCATCTTCGTCTGATCGATTCCTCCCGTGATCTCCTACGTGAAACGGCTTCTCTATCAGATGATACGAAGAGTCCATAGCGGATCCTACATTTTCCCATTAGATCGTGTCCCATCCGAGTCGGGGTTTACGCGTCTACGGTGACATGGCAAACGGATGCCGTCAACGGGATTGGGATCTCTTGTAATCTGGGTGGTGAACGGACACCTGCCAAGAAGACAAGGTTACCTCCTCGAGCACGCCTAATATCATCATTCGAAACGCAGTTCAGTAAACATCGTGTTAATTGACCGTATCCCTCCGGTAGGCATTGTGTTATCTCTTCTCACTGCATGTGTTTCCATTATTTCAAAGTCTGCAGCTACATAACTCGAATGTGAAATTGGAAACGCCGGTGACTGAGCTCGTGGCTGGGCAACCAGTCTGATCAGGATTCCGCATGCGTCGCAGAATGAGCGCAACAAGATCGTGAGGAAACCGCGCGGAGGCTTCGGGTCTCTTGTGCGACCATTTTATCAACAATAAGCGCTAAGCGCTTACCTTGAATTGCTTATTGTTATGTTCTACGGCATTGTTCACAATAGTGGAAACGCAGACTAAGACACATTCCGGATCCTCAAGGCCTCAAGCTCGCGTCCTCAATGGTGGATAACGCGGTGAGGTCTGGTTGCGGAGAACAAAAAGGTAATTGTTACCAGATCTGGCCCTTGTATTGTTCCTCAGCGCACCGAATACAACGGTTACCAAAAGGAGCAAGGTTTCCGTTTTCACGATCACTACCCAGTTCAAGCCTTATAATAATCCAGTTGACACGAATGGTCCGCAGGAATACCCGATCGTTTGCATACCCCTCTTCTCAACCTTCAAAAAATCCTTCGTCTCCCAGTCCCTCCTTTGAACTCGCACCACAATGCCCATCGTTTCGGTGAGTTTGCTGCATTCAAGTTCGCAGCCAAGATTGAGCTGAATATATCGTCCCTTTAGTGTTCCACCAGTACCCTTGGGAAAGAAAGTTATTTTGTAGGAACCCATCCACTCAACTGCACATACGGCATGTCTAATTATTTGCCCACCTTTTCAGCTCGACAAGAACACCGGTACACACAAGGTCTCATACCATGGCGCAGAACATTGGGACTTTGACGTGGATACCATTGAGCAACCCATAGACGTTTCATTAGTGTTGCCACATTACCGCGCCCGTCACCAACCTATCGGCCATCGCATGAGCATGTTCGTAAGCAGCGAAACGGGTTCTATCAAACTCAAAGTTGTGCGTATATAGCATTCCTAATTTCAAACTTGCTCGTCGATTCCTAATTATCCAAACTTTTGGTGATTAGTGTCGAAATGTACCTCGCTCCAAGTTTTACCTCGAAGTCCAGGCCAAGAAATCCGACGTGACGATATGGCTGCCATCGGATTTCCGGGGCCACATTCACCATTCTGGCAAAGGAGCCTACTCTGCTGGTTTCATTAACCGTATCATGAACAACGTAAGCGTCAATGAGGACGTATACGACTCATGGGGTGTCGATGAAGTGGTGGTAAACACTCGGGGTACTGTGACATTCCGCATGTGGGATGTCAATACTGGTGCACCAGAGAATCCGCACAAGGAGACCTTTAAGCGGATATTCGGCTGTGCGAAGAAGGCACCAGAGACAGCGATCGATTGGGATTTTTTGTTGGAGGATTAGGTGTCATCATATTCGTTTCTTCTGCGTGCCTCTTTTTTTCTTCTTGTTTTTGTTTTTTCCGTCGTGTTCATCACTCGTTTCACCTCAACACCATTTGCATACATTGTATCACACAGCACGTCATTGTAGCTATCTCATCGTCTGTATTCTCACTAATTACTACCGCCTTGATGGATACCGAAGGTAGTGCGGCCTCCGTTCAGTTCCAAGACCCTTGCGACCAAGGCGGCCGTTGTCGTGTCAGAACAGATGCAATTTCAAAGATGTCTGTGTCTGTACTTATACAGGAAGGAGTTGACGTACACAGGAAGCAATATTCGCGACTTCTCTGCCCTGTCAGGTACAGGACCGAGCTGAGTTGCCTGAGTAAAGGCATCCGTGCACTATCCCAAAGACCAGGGCACGAAAAGCCGTGTAGAAGAACTACGGGATGAGATGAGATCCTGTCATGCGAGCATGATTTTGGGTGTAAATTTGTTAGAGGGAAACGTTTCATCTTTTAACCATTGGTGTCAATCAGCAGGGAGTCCACGGCGGGCTGCACTCGCTAAGCATTGTTCGAGCGTGGTGACAAGGTGAGGATTCTCGAGTGCAGCCGCCACGCGTTCCTTGTCGTTCAACTGTTTATTGACTGATGCCACCTTCCATGTCAGACACACAGACCAAGTCCAAGCAGATGATCAGCATAACGTACCGGCGTGCTCACTCTGATGTGAGCCTGGCTTGAGAAATATGTCGACCTTGAATCGATCCGGAAGGCTTCTCTGAAGTCTCACCCGGATACACAAACCTATGTGGACGAGGAGGGGACGAGAATCAGCCAAGGTCTGCGATACGGGGTTAGATAAAAAGAAACTCACCGATCAGCGTAGACATACCACAATGGGGCACCGTAGGGGTAAACTCGACGACGACGCGATTGTGGCTTATATCAATTTGGGGTGCGGAAACCACACGGAGTTCCTCGAGAGTGTTCGGATGCTCTGGGTCGTTAATGGACCGAATAAGATCTATGTTTTTGCCATGGGGGAGTAAGATGGACGGTGGTACCTGCTGATACGCACATATAACGCACCGAATATTTCAGCCTGGTCGATGGGTTCCGGTTCGTCTGTGTCTTCTTGGATGTCAGAGACATCGTCCAGCCAAAGGGACCGTCGGAGCTCGAGGTCAGACTTCCGACCAGACGCCTTTGGCAGGGAGAAAATGGTGGGATTCGGGTTGTAGATTTCTGGCATTGCAGTGGAATCAAGGCAAACGCGTGACGAAGGTCACTTCGGCCACACCCGAAATTTAAAGGCTTTTGTCGCGTCCACATCAAATTACTTGCTTTAGCCCTGTGCATCCTCAAAACAACCTTTTCCTTGTACTCGATGGCACCGAAAGTGAGTTCGGAGACCTTCTCGTTGGCTCTTCACATCTTGATGGTTGTGAATACGGAATATGCAGCGCAAACGCGCCGAAACTACAGTCGCCCCTACCGGAGCGTCATCGGCCCCGACGACGCGAGGCAGTCACAATTCGACAAGGGCAGCGAAAGCATCAGAAGATGCCGCTTCAAAATCTGCACCAGCTGCAACAGCATCGAAACCATCGTAAGTCTCCTCAGTGACAAGACCATGCAGCAGTCCCCTCATCCAATCCGTTGACAGCGCTAAGAACACAAATTCAGAGGCAAAGGCGCATACATGAGGCTACTTCTGCCGTTTACTCCATCTAAAGTTCTTTCCGCAGACTGCACCCCCTGCCAAGAAGCCAAAGACAGCAGCCAAACCGAAAGCTACGAAGGGCAAGGCAACGACGAAAGGAGCCCTAAAGGCCGCCGCATCGTACGTTGCGCTGCTACAGTTTGCTCGTTGCCTGTCTCACCCAACAATTAATTGTCTCATGTTGGGCGTTGGGCGAAAAAATATAGATTTGATGACGTAATTCCACGTGTATTTGATGCTTTTCACACGTGGCTGACTTCGATTCTAGGGACCAGTGCGGTGAGTTATGATTTTCACCCTGTCGTCGTGACCACTTTCCACTCTGTTCTGTCTCTCTGTCTGCCGCGTTGGCGCCCTTCAGCCTGCATTGGTGTACTGGTGGTCCACTTAATCTTGACCCGCATGCGGTTATCGTCCCTGCTTTGCTGTTCTGCTGATGCTGTCAAAAATCTTAATACCAGCGATGATGAGTCTATCCCAAGTAAACTCGTTCCTGTAAGTACGACGACCTACTACTAGGACCTTTTTGCTCACTTCCATCCGCCTCCACTTCACTCCTTTTCACCCTAAAGAAAACCGTGGTGACAAAGACGCTGACGCCGAAACATGAAGTAGAGCACCTAATGGATGTTCCACTCGTCGTGCGTTTCTATCCAGCACTAAATTCAAATGTGACGGTGTAAACAATTTGCTGTCGTTATCGTATTATAGGATTCAACGACTTCACCAACGAAGGCACCGCCACCACTACCAAAATCCTATGAACGTTACAGCGCCACACGTGCCTTGACGCTATTCGAAACCTATGCAGACCCCGATGTTCCGGATGTTATTAGCCCTGAAGGCTTCACTCAGCTATGCACGGACGCGCACATTCCTATGGATGGCGCGCTGCCATTGGTGCTCGCATGGCAGCTGCAGGCAAAGGAGATGGGGAAATTAACGAAGGCGGAATGGGTGAAAGCTATGTCGTCATTGCTGTGAGTCTGACTCTGTTTATATTTTGACTCGCATATTGGCTAGTAGTGACTTCTGTATGTCTTTATAGAATCTCATCTTTGCCGCAACTGCATCTGGCAGTCACAGACCTAGAAAGTTTGTTGATACGTGGGAGCCAACCCCTCAAACGCACCTCATCGTCAACACCAGCGAAGAAGAAGGCAGCCGATGAGCCTTATGACAGAACGATGTATGAGACACATGCAGCTGATCGGAAGGCAGCGTTTCTGAAGTTGTATACATTTTGTTTTGCCCTTGCGAAACCAGAGTGAGCCCCTACACCTCGTCCACTCTGATGCCTGTTTGACTGACAAGGAGAACTTGCAGACAAGCTAGGAATATCGATATGGAGGTATGTCATTAATGTTCGTGGCTATTTGGTTGGTTATTGATGTGGTATTCAGACAGCGACTGCTTTTTGGTCCGTTCTTCTTATGCCCCAGTATGCCATAATGGGAGAGGTGATTGAATTCATCAATGTAAGCTTGGATTTTCATCCATCGGTGTAGGTCCTCTCTGAGTTCATACTTAGGAGAAGGGTACATACAAGGGGGCAAACAAAGACCTTTGGAGCATGGTCTGTACTTGTGTTTCTTCAACATTGTGAAACTTGTCGACTTACGTGGTCTTGTTTTGCAAGATGCTTGAGTTTTGTCAGACTGTGAAGCCCAGTCTGGAGAACTACGAAGCAGATGGCGTATGTCTCCGTTTTTTGTTTACGACGTAAGGTCTGACATCAAATTTTTCTTGATAAAGGCTTGGCCCACGTTGTTGGATGATTTTGCGTCTTGGAAGAAAAGCAAGATGAGTAATGGGCAGAGTACTGCTCTTAATAACGCCGGTCATGATGCTTGAGGAATTATGCCACGACGTGGACGCGTTGTTTTTATTTACTGAAGTGATCCAATCAATACAATACTACACAGACACAGACAATGAGAACTACAGAAATGATTGAAACAAATTGGCATGCAGAGTCGATATTTTCGGTGGAGATGGATACCAGTTCCACCCCCCCTCACGTTATCCGGCTACCCTTGAACCGTTTCGTCTCGTCTCGCTTGCTCTGCGGCGATTTCCTTATCGGCGGGTGGAACTGTGCGGAAATGTCGAGAGAACTCTTCCAACGAAATGGTTCGCCGTTCCAACGCGTCTGGGGAGAAATACAGCGGAACAGTATGTGATTCACGTTCCTCCAGGGAGCGTTTTCGCCTCAGATCGAACCGGGAGGTAACCAAGGGCACAGGTTTCTTGGGCGTTCGGATGCGATCGGAGACTGGGGGAAGCCCGAGAGACGCACGTACAACTTTCCATCGTCCTTCGGCACGGGGATACTTCGGCGCAAATGCACGTAAGATGGGTGGGGTGCTAGTAGTGGCGGTTGGGGCAGCGGCTATCTTGGAGGAGAATGTCACGGTTGACAGCACTCTTAGTCGGCAGGCAAGGGCACTTGCGAGAATGATGATACAGATGAGGGTGAAACGGCCTGTTGTTGTTGGTTGTGCGGTACGGCCAGCCATCGAGCAAATACGGCGTCAGGACGACTTCCAAACGGCGGGAGGCAGCGTTTTACGACTGGCGTGAATGCTTGAAAGTTTCGGTGAAAGTTTTTGTTCGGGCGTGTTATCTCCCACGTGATCAAAGTCAAAAACATTATATGTAGGCCATCTCATACTGACAAAAAACATCGTTGAATTGTGCCATAGAAAATGTGAGGTTTAGGTCTGACGTCGTGGAGGATAGTGAGGACTAGTGAGTACCTGCGAGAGATACTAAAAACGAAATAAAATGATCAAACAACAAAGACGGCTGAAATTCCTAAATCTCGGCTTCAAGAGGTTTGATTGTCTGCATTTTCTCCATGATCTCCCGAACCTCCGCTTCAGCAAACACAGTGGCTTCCTTGGCCACAAGGAGCTTCTTCTCCAGCTCGTCCGCAGTCATGAACCTCATGGTGCCACTATCATCCACCATCCCGATGTTATCGAAGCGACGCAAAGTGTTTCCCACGCGAGGTAAAAAGCCATGACGATCCCACCCATTATCGTTGAACGACAGTACGGCACGCACGGCAGCAGTGTTAATGTCACGGTGAAGTTCTTCCAGTTTGGACAACTGAACTTCCATCCACCGTGCTCGACGTTCGAGAGCGAGTGTTAATGCAGCCACCTCATCCTCTTTGCCTGGCCCATCATCACCACCGTCGTCCAGAAAATCATCTCCTTTCAGCATATCACGTAAGACGCCGTCAAACGAGGAGCTATCATCCCATGTTGTACGAGGGAGAAGCCGCAATAAATCAGAAATAGTTTGTGTTAAAGTTTCCAGCAATTGTTGAAACGACGATACTGCGTTGTCGATAGAACCCGAGGGCATGTTATTCGCGAAGGAACCACCGCCAACTGACAGTGCAGATAATGCATGGACCAACGGCCCATACTCCAAGGGCATCCTGGCCGCAGGATTAACTTTCTGCAAATCGAAGAAAGGATGGTTCGGAAGATCCAGGTTTGGATGTTTAAGGTCAATTTCCTCGAGTAGCTCTTCGACAGATGTAGGATCGCTAGACAAGGAATGATCCACCGACTGGGCTCTAGAATTATTGGAGCTTGATTCATAAACTTGAATGGGTTTGTTGACTGCGATGTGGGGAGTTTCAAGTACTGGGGTAATAGAAGCTCGGGCCTCCAGAACGATCTCTTCCTCCTTAGGGACCCGAATAGGCTTCGAACTAGGTTTGTTCTTCTTCGGCCGTTTCGACAACAAAGGAACTTGAGAGGGAGGCTCGGCGACAACAGTTGGAGTAGCTGCCTTAGAAGCGTGTCGAGAGGAGGTTTGAGGTGACAAGACGGACTCAGGACGCTTTGAGGGCTTCGGAACGTCACTTTGCTTGACTTTCTTCCCTTGTATAGCTTTCTCTCGCTCGGCTTGCATAGCTAACTCACTCTCCGCCTTTGCAGCTCGCTCTTTCTCCAACTTGGCGGCTTTCTCCTTTTCCATCTGAAGCGCCTTATCTTTCTCCTCTTGCAACTTCTCTTGCTGTGCCTTCAACGTTGCAGCCCTTTCCTTCTCCAAGGCTTTCTCTTGTGCAGCTTTTGCTCTTTCTGCGGCCTTTGCTGCAGCTTTTTCCTGCGCAACCAATTGTTTTTCCGCAGCCTTTTCTGCAGCAGCAGCCTTCTTGGCCGCCTTCCGCTCAGCCTTGACCTGTGCCTTTTCATCAAGCACAAGCGGCTGATTATCTGTCGTTACATGTTGGGAACCGCTATTTGTACGAGGTTCCACGACTGAAGTCAGGGCAGGGAAGTCGGAAGGAGAGAGTGGGAGTGGCGGTGACGATGAGGGTGGCGTGAGCACTATACCACAAGGGTGCGCATAGAACATGTAGATAATAAAGAATAGTATAGTCAGCGTCAGCAGTGGACATAGATATCATACCAGGATAGGTAGAGGAAGGAGAGGAGAGGAGAGTGAGTTATGTTTGGCCTTTTCCTCTAATCGTAGTTCGAGAACATTCAGGAGTCCAGAGGGAGGACGGGAACAGAATGGGAGGATGGGCGATACCTCATGGCCGATAATGTGGGCCGCACTGAGAAAGCACGGTGCTCGGTACACTGACCTGGGACACTCTCCCCTCAGGAAAGTAGAACAAGTACTCACCGTAAGGTGGTGCATCCGGCTTGGTCAAATGTCCAGAACCGGCCCCATGGCCATGAGCGATTGACATGACAGAACTTGGTAGAACACCTTGAGGATAGGACAAGCCGGCAGGACCTTCAGTCAAATGATTGGACGAGTTCTCTAATGCAGGAGGGGCGATGTACCCCGGTTCCGAGAGTGACATAGGTGATGCGAACCTTGCTGACATGATAACAGGATCATGGAAAGTAGGATGAGGAGGGGCGAACTTATGCTGATCTGTACCACCAAACCATGAAATCGTACATAGAATTTGGTGCGTGTGAAGGAAAGAACAGTTGAATAGTCAAAAGGCAGTTACCACAACTCTCCTATACGTAAGCACATACCAGGACTGTGAATGATGTTCGACTGAATTCGACTTGACTGGGTCAAATCTCTGAACTCAGTGTCACTCCTGCTCGGTTCGAATGGCTGAAAGCGGCCGTGTTGCTGAGAGTATGCCATCTGCGGTGACATTGAATGCACGAGGGGCGAGGTAGGTGGCGGATATCCGTAATCGGATTGCGATCGTGGTGGCATCCATTGAGGTTGTGCAGGGGTCGGGGGAAACTCTCCCGAAGTGTAAAAAGACATCTGACTATCGCTGTTGCTCATTGGCGAAGGGGCGTGAAGTGGGGAAGAAGCCGCCGTAGAGACCTTCCGTCCCTGTGCGAATCCGAAGCGCGACATCTTCCTACCGCAATCATCGTCTAAAGGCGAATATTGCGCTTTAGGCAAAGAAGAATTGAGTGAATCATCGGCGTTATCTGAAAAGGGGTTGAATGATCCTGTATAACTCGATCCTTCAGTCGATTGCTTCTCAAGGGGCACGATCGACAGCGATCTTCCCGTCGATGGATCGTATATTGCACGACGTGAGTACGATAACCCGGGAGGCGCCATAAAGGCGGTCGAGGATGGACCAGGAGACTTTAGGCCCGGGAAGGCATCAAAGTAGCTGCCATGAAAGGGTGTATTGGCCTCGGCCTCGAAGTCTAAGAGTGCCGCGGCGTCATCGGCACCATCTCCAGCGAGCTTCGGATCCATATTGAAACTAAATCCACTGAACTGCCCATCTCCCGCGCTCAAAGACTCTAGCGTGCGATCAAGATCAGGGAAGGGACTAGCTGCTGAAATCAGAGTGGTTTCCCATCTGGCCTTTACATCATCGAGGAGTGCCTTAGCAGCTGTTGACATCTGATAGGAACTTTGGGAAGCCAAAAGTGGTGTGAGGGGCATCTGGGGTGATGTAGTTATAGAGGCTGGTACACCAGGGGGAACAGATAGACCGGGAGGGACAGCTGGAGGACCAGGTGGCATAGACCGTGCAGACAAGACAGATGCTGATGACGATAGTATTGACTCTGTTGACCGGGGTCGGATGGATGGTGAAGCTGGGGCGACATCCTGAGAGCCAGATCCCAAATCAGATGCAACGGCAACAGAAGAAGTCGGGGAACGACATGAGGGCGGCGTGGGGCTATATTGCTCCTTTTTCTGTCGCAGAGCCTTCACATCGGCCGGTGTTGCAGGTCTTTGAGGTAATAAAGTAGAGGCTGGTGTTGGTGGACGAGAGGAGGAAGCCTGAGAAGATGATTTTGTGGGAGTAGCAGTACTGGCAGATCCAGCTTTGCGATCCTGGTGAGTCCTTGCAGTAGCACTGGGAGGACGTGTATCGGAATGGGGCATCACCGTGTTGCGCGTTTGGCGTGTTCCGCCACTTCGCCGCGTGTGGCGTGATGTTGAAGTTAATGAGGTATGACCGGCTGATGCAGATGTAGAACCTTTATGTGCCCAGGAGGCTGCTCGAGGCAAGCCTGGATTTACAGAATGAATACAAAGGAACCCATCAACCTCAACGTTAAACAGACGTACCATCTGATTCGTCGACTCGTTTTCCTGCCGTGATCGTTCTGGACCTGCTCTCCGTCGCCTTCATTGTATGTTTCCTAGAAATAGACAAGTCAGCGCCACTTGTTGCTGGGTGAGCGAAATCGAGGACGCACAACGTCGTCAAGTCCTCTTTGGTAAAGCAGTCTTTCTCGTCGCCCCACTCATGAAGATTCATGCAGCCGTGATCGCTGCAAGTTACACCACGAAGGAACGCCATACAATACTTTGTAGTACCATAACTGGCTCTCATAACATCACGACCGCCACCAGGAGAGGTTGTTCCGTCCACAGCACTAATAGCACGCGCTGCGTCTTCTCGTCGGTGATATGTAATATATAGACCCACTACCGGAGAACCACCTCCAGAAGGCGTGCGCTTAACAAGGAGTATCTTGGATATCTTGCCATATTGGCCGAAATATTCATTGGAACGTAGAGTTGAGATAAGCTGCATGTCAAACAATGTCAAAGGAAGGAGCGATAAAGGACAAGAAAACGGTCGAACCTCCTCTTTAGCAAAACGAGGTCCAATACCGACAACGTATACCACATTGCGTTGCACAACACGCACGTTGGAGAGGTGGCGCCTACCCAAGGCGTCTAGTTCCTTGCGCTCTCGTTCCCTTTGTTTCTTCTGTTGCGTGAGGCGCTTATGACTGATAGATGAAGGACCGAAGGCGTCGTTCAGTTACTACAGGATAAAATTGATTGAATGAGACCGCACTCTTCTTTAGCAATAGGCTTGAATTGGACGGCCTCGTCGGTGTAAACTCTCCTGCAAGCGGGACAGCGCCCATTGAGGTTTTCCTTGATGTGGTGCCAACAAAAGCGGCAAACCTAGAAACTATGCATGAGGTCGGGTCCAACACACATGGCAAATTGAGACGATACCTGGTAACCGCAAATGCATGGTTTGAAGTTGAGATCCGAGATGTCCATCTCCTCAAGACAAAGGGGGCATTCCGCGTCTTCCTGATTCACGCCATGAATGTAAGCAGAAAAGTAGACTGGATTTCCAGGCAAATAAACTCACTCCCTCGTCGTCGCTCCAATACGCGTCTTGAACCCCAGCCAAAACGTGCGACTTTGACTGAGAGACAGAAAATCCGGCATGCACTACCGGAGCAGGCAACGAAGGGTGAAGTTTGGACGAAGACATTGCAGGGAAAGTAGTGTGGTAAAGTGCAGTATTGTGCAGGGTGTGGGCAAGAATGGAGAAGAGGCACGCTTGGAAACGCGACAATGAGGCAAAAGCAATTTATTCTCACGCCTGTTGTAGTCGTCTGTTTGCCTTGCTGCAAATGGATATTATATAATTCGATGTGAGAACAGATCTATCCCTGTCTTCCATCTTGAACAACAGGATCGCCAAAGCCATGGCATTATTCATATGATTTATTGAACGTTCTCCAGAGCAGATTGGGTCACCGAGATACATCAGTAAATTTACATCTCCTTTTTTTGCACTTTTGACACCTTGACCTTTTTCTCAACTTTTTTTGCCAACTTTTTTCACCTTTTGGTGCTTTAGCACCTTGAAAAAGTTTAAAGATCTTACAGTTTTTTTTCTAAACATCCTTTCATACCTTTTGACACTTTTTTCTCCCTTTGTCAAAAATTGAATGACTGATAATGGTAATTTTTTTTCTAAAACAACTTTCAACACTTTTTTCGAAGTTTGTTAGACCTTTTTCGAAGTTATTTAGATTGATAAATTTTGAAATAAATTCTACACAGTAATTTTAAGCCCTGCCCGCCACCTGCCCGTCTACGTCGCGATCGTCATCGTCTCGCCGCCGTCGCTGCCAATGGGTGGTGGTGGTGGTTGTCATCATCGCCCTGCTGCTGCTGCCAGTTGGCGGTGGTGGTGGCCAGCGTCGTCCTGCAGCCATCGCTGCCGGTGGGTGGGGTCGTCGTCGTCGTCGTCGTCGTCGTCCTGCTGCTGCTGCTGCCAGTTGGCGGTGGTCACAGCCGACATCGTCGTTGTCCTGCTTGCTGCTGCCAAGTGTGGTGGTGGCCAACGTCGTCCCGCGGCCGTCGCTGCCAGTGGGTGGGGTCGTCGTTGTCGTCCTGCTGCTACTGCCAGTTGGCGGTGGTGACAGCCGTCGTCGTCGTTGTCCTTGCCAGTTGGCAGTCTGGTGGCCGTTGTTGTTGTCGTCCTGCTTGCTATTACAAGTTGGCAGCGGTCGTGGTTGCCGTCCTGCTGCTGCCAATTGGCGGTGGTGACAGCCGACGTTCGTTGTCCTGCTTGCTGCTGCCAGATGGCGGTCGTCGTTGCGGTCGTCGTCGTCCTGCTGCTGCTGCCAGATGGCGGCGGTCATGGTTGCCGTCGTCGTCGTCCTACTGCTGCTGCCAGTTGGCAGTGGTGATAGCTCGTCGTCGTCGTCGTCGACTTTGCTGCTGCTGCCAGTTGGCAGTGGTGGTGGCGTCATCTTCCATGGTCATCGTCGTAGTGCCGTCTTGCCCTCGTTAGCGGGGATTGGGGATGGTGAGGCAGTTGGGTACGTACCTTATCAGCCCGGGTGTCCTCACACCTCTCCTTGTCGTTTCTTGTCAACGCCATCGTCCCTGTTGCCGTGTTGTCGTGTCTGTGGTCGAAGGTCAGTGACGAAAATCGCTAAGTCAAAACTTACCGAAAGTGGCGATGTTTGGCACTCCATTTTGCCAAACTTCGTCAAACGGTCCGTGCGCGATCTCAAATCATATATAAGTCGTGCACATACTCACAATCAAGTCACTTACTATAGTACGTCACTGACTTTACTCGGCAGAATGAATCGTATTAATATTCGTATATAACAATTTCATTATTTATTATGTATATATGTGCTGCAATGCAATTATTTAATCAATTCTTACTATTCTTATATGGTTATATGGTTATACAATTATATTGAATAAATAATAAATTCTACAATTTGAGATACGCTCATGATGCATCTAGCACCTGCAAAAGTTGGATCACTTGGAGAACTTTTTGTGTGCTTTTATCTACTTTTACAAGAGGTTTGACCTTTTCCAGGATAAGGGACTCGGCCTGGAAAAGGTCAAACACTTTTCAACTTTTCCCCCTTTTTCCACTTGAAAAAGGTGAAAAGGACCCAAAAAGGGGATGTGTAATTTTACTGATGTACATGACTGGTGAAATCGTTCGAGGGAGGCTTGGTCGACGTTGAATTTCGAGGACGTCCCCATCCTAACTGATCCCAACGGAAACGCACTCTTGGCTCCAGTGCACGGCCCGCACAAGACGAGTGTACGACCGTTCTCCTTGTAAGGTCACAAGCAGGCAGTTCAGGTGAAACGCAGTCAAGATGAGTACCGGGCCGTTGATGCTTGGCGCATGGGATATCGTCTGTAAGAATCATTCAAATTCTAAATAGATTGGGAATAATATCTATACCAATGGTAAAAGGGTCCAACGCCATAAGTCGCTGAAGGAGTCGAACGTTGAACAATGGATGTTACCAACTCATAACTGGAGCTTATGCAATTCATCGGGGCTCTGCCGCTCCTGATGGATGGGCTCAACCCCACTTACCATCAACCCCGCCATCAAGCTTCCAAACCATTGCTCCAACGAGGGAAAGGATTCAGAACCGTCAAGCAGATTAGATTCTTGAAGGAATGAAAAAATAGAATACAAGCACTGGCACAAGTCTTCATATATCAAAATCATCGTCGAAATCCTTTCTCCGCCGAAACTAGATATATTTACTTAGCTCATTGGCAAAAAAAAAAGTAACAGAAGAACGTACCAAAATTTTGGATTCCTGCTTGGTCGTCGTTCCCTGTGCCTCCTCCATCTACACAACACAAATCACTGCCTCGAGAACCAGTCAGAACTCCAGTAGTAGTACACACCTGTTCCAACAACTCAATAAGTTGATTCTCGCTGACTCGACCTCGTAGTTGGCCCGATTGCACCATGCGCAACAGGATCCCCTCAATTTGCTGCGATCGCTCAGGACTGACAAGTGCTATTCGTGACACTGTTCACCACTACAATGTACGAGTTAAAAATATGCAAAGCGATTATATCACATACGTCGCTCCCGTGCACCGGTGTCCAGCACTGTCATCATGAGATCTCTCCGCATTTGTTCTTCCTGGGCTTTCTTGGCCGCATCGTCGGCGTTTCCTTCACGAGGCAAAGGGCCTTGACTACCCTGCGACAGTTCCTTCAATCCTTCCATGACAGTGCTGTAGACGGCTGAGGTTGGAGGACACGGAAGATGCCGGCGTCGCAGTGTACTTACATTTAATTAATTAATTAGATTACGAAGTTCTCGCCTTTTTGGCCTTCAAATATTCTACGCAGCTGCAGTCATTTAGGTCGAGTCAAGTGGAGACGGAGAACAATTGAGGGCGGTGGCCTAAAAGGCTCAAGAGTTCCCTTGTCTATCACGTGATCGAGGCTCATTCAAGCATGCTTTTGTTTCGGGACTATAAAGGACGTCAGTTGAGAATGTATTTCAACATACCCCCCGTTTTCCGCCCACGCTCACTCGACATTTTCTTTTCATATTGGGCTTGCCCGAGTTAAAATCGCCAGCTACACACCCGCTTTTGCAGTTGATCCGCAATAGTTGAACATGATTTTCACTTCCAACATTATCGCTTGCGCCGCTCTCATTTCGGTCGCCGTTATTCCAGTAGTTCGCAGTGTCGATATTCCTGTTATCGTCGGAGGTCCTGGAGTCCTTGCATTTTCGCCTGCTTTGGTGGTATGTTTGAACCCGTTGATCTTTTTTACAAGTTGCGGGGGGCTTGATCGATGATATCTTAGACTGCCAACCCAGGCGACAGGATTCTCTTCACTTTCCGGCAGAAGAACCATACCGCTACTCAATCCACTTTTGAAGCGCCATGCATTCCGGCCCCGGGTGGCTTCGATTCGGGATTGTACGTGTCCTGCTTATCAAGTTTTGAATTCACCTATATATCTTCTTTTTTTTTGTTCCATGTAGCATCCCTGTCTCTGCTACAACCACCCCATCACCCGTTGCACAGTTCACCGTCATCGACACAAATCCTGTCTGGGTGTACTGTCGTCAGGCCGGCCATTGTCAACAAGGGATGGTTTTTGCGGTAAATCCTGGTGATAAGTTCGCCGCGTTCCAGGCCGCCGCCCGGAACTCTTCGACTACCACTCCGCCGGCCGTCACCACCACCTCCGCCGCTGCCCCCCTTACCACTACCTCCGCCGCGTATCCGAACACAGCAGCCACTAGCACTAGCACTAGCACCATCAGTGCCAGTACCGCAGCCACACCTACGTCAACTGTATCGACCGACCACCATGTCGTCGTTGGTGGACCCGGAATGCTCGTCTACACCCCTTCCAATATCACTGCGGAAGTCGGTGATACCGTGACATTCGAATTCAGGCAAAAGAACCACACCGCCACGCAATCGAGTTTTGCTGTTCCCTGCAACCCGTTGTCCGTGACTTCGACAAGTGGACAGGTTGGTTTCGATTCCGGATTGTGAGTTTTTCCGTTTATTTATTTATTTATTTATTCTGCACCCGCGCAACGTATTGTGCCATTCACTGATGTGACCTGACGTTGAATTCTTAATTTTTTGTTTAGCATGCCTGTTTCGGATTCTGCCACCACGTTCCCATCCTACACCATCCAAATCAACAACGTAAGTCTGGGCGAATTCCAAAAGTCCCCCACGCCCCATCTAATGATATGCTCGTCTTATCAATCATCTCACCGATTTTCTTGCTCCAGACTACTCCGATATGGGTATACTGCCAACAGGTGGGACACTGTTCCGACGGCATGGTCTTCTCAGTCAACGCAGTTGAATCCGGGCCTAACAATTACGATGCCTTCCGGACGAAGGCAATGATGAACAACACTAACACCCCTAACCCATCGTCTGGTTCCAAACCCGCCAGCAGCGTTACGACGGGATCGATGAGCATTATTATGGTTGCGCTGGTCGCTTCCATCTTTGGAGCATGGTTTTAGAGTCTTTTCTTTTTTTCTTTTTTGCAGTGAAGATGACGATGATGTGTTATACGCTTATAATGATGTCTGTATTTTTGGTCTTTTTTGTAATGTTTTGCTCGGTTCTGTATGACACACACTCTAGTATCCTTTGAACCTTTGGGTTGTCTCTGCAGTAGTTTGCCCTGGTTATGAGGTAGGCTGTGATTCTGAAGACGTGAGTGAGATTCTCTCGAGATTCTCCCGATGTGCGAAAACTTTGCGGGTCCTTGGCCTACACCGTACAGCCTCGGCTCTGACCCTGGACATGTAGCATAGCCAGTAATGTTTTTGCACAGCTTCACCACAACCCTGTGGATCTCACCGAATCTATTTTAGCGCTCATTGGTGCCTGCCAAGGCACTCATCGTGGATGATTCCATGTGCTGACTTTTGTGCGGCAGCTGCAGTGTGTAGTTCAAAGAAACATGTTAATGTGACTACAGTCGAACCCCTCTTAACCCATACCCTTTGGTGGAGCTCAAAACCTATGGGGTATTAGAGGTTATGGGTTATGAGAGGTCAGTTTGAGTGGTAAATTGGGTTTTGTTCCTCCAAAATTCTATGGGTTATGGGTCTATAGAGGTATGGGTTAAGAGGGGTTTGACTCGTATGTCTGCTCTTAATTCTTTTATGAGTCAAGCCAGTGACTACCGTAATCTGGCGTGTGCATCGTTGTCAAGTCATGCACATGGATTCGCCAGATCTGAGATCAGGCACTCCAAAAACGGTATTTATTTGCACAGGTTTACACTGCATCAATATTTTGAAATTTCAGAGGCAGAAAACAGAATCAAACTTGTCACTTCAGAGAACGATAGCAGACGATAGCATGTACTCAGACCAAGGCAGGCAGATTCGAGCTGTATTTTTTTTTTTGAGCGTATTTACGGGTGGGACATCCGCTGGAACGCGGAGATCCAATTATACGATCGCATGCTCGAGTTTTTCTGACACTGCCGCTCCCTTAGCGCTCCGTGCCAGACGGATATGGATATATATTATCATTGATGTGACAGCGCGGACACCGTCACGTACTACTCGGTTATAAAAGTACAATGAATCTTTTTCTTTTGACTTTGCTTGGATCCCACCGCATCCTTGACTGTCACAATGCATCTGTCCTTCAGAATTCTCCTCTGCGCCCTCGCAGCTCGCATCGTCATTGCAGGTACCCCAGGTGAATTGGCAAACCCTCTCAAGCCCCTCTTGATACCTCGCAATCCGACCGGCCGCATCGTGGTTCGTCAGTCATGTAATCCCGGATACATAGCATGTTCAGATGGTGGATGTTGTGTTGCTTCGTACGTGCAAGCCTGTCCATTCTCATACACTGACCAACCTTGGACATGTCCGCACAGCGATTACTGCGCCACAGTGGATGGTATATCCGGATGTTGCCCAATAGGGACCACGTGTACTGCCGACTCCTCCGCCTGTGTGGATCCTGGATATCTCCAATGTTCTGGCGACACTTTCTGCTGTCGTGAGTGACTAAATTCCCATGTTGCACAGAACAAAACAATTGATTTAGCGAAACGTTCGATAAGCCGCTGGGGATCAGTGCTACCGAGACAGCGCTGGTAATCCTGAATGCACCGGAGGAGCAAATTCCCCTCCGCGAACTTCGGCAGCGGCGCCGCCTCCAATGACCACTCCTCATACCACTACCGCCGCTGCCGTTACGGTCACTCCAACTACAAGTGTAGTGGTTGTCACTCCAACTACCAGCGTAGCGGTTATCACTGCCACCCCGACTACCACTCCGGCGGCCACTACCCGTGCTGTGACTTCGTTAGCGGATTCGGCGACAACCACCTCCCGTGGTGGCGGCAGTATTCTCGGTGGTTCTCCGCGGACTGTCGAGAGCGGAGCCAAGTCCTTCTTCTACGCCGCTGCTATTGTTGGATTGACTTTATGCTTCGCCTGGATATGTGAGTGACATCCGAGACCCTTTGTATATGAATTTGAAACGACTCCTTTCTTTCCAGGATGAACTTGTCAATCGGCGTGAACCTATAAGTTTGAACGGGTCATATTTTACTTCAATTGATGGATTGTACAAAATCTTTACTGGTGTGCTTAGGAAAGGGATCTCAGAAAAGGACTTCTTTTCGCTACTTTTCTCTCTCTCTCTCTCTCTCTCTCTCTCCCTTGCTTTTGAAAATCCAACTGTCATTTCTATGCCTATATTCTTGCGACTATTCGTGCTAAGCAAAATTTTCAAGTGAGGGATTTTCGAAAATAAAGTAATGATACAAAGATCCTTATGGGCTCTACATTACCATAGACACCAACTGCCAACTTCACATGTCAGATGTCGTTCGCCTCCAAGTTGGCGGCATGCATATGCTTCGCGACTGGTACGCCCGCAACCACATACACATATGACCATTCTCAGGCTATCATAGAACTTGGAAACCTTCTTGGTCGAGAACGAAAATGATATATGAATAAATGGCGGCCGGTTGGTTTGCTTCAGCGTAATTCGGGTTGCGTTGACGATTTCGCTTTGGGGTGTGGCCGCTGTGCCGCCTTTAGACTTATCGTGCGGACTTGCACCAGGCTTAAAATAAGCTATGCGCGCCTTCGGTCGTATCACCTGCCAGTTTTGTTCTAAATGGCGATGTGGGAAGACGGCATGTATATAGTAAAGAGAAGTTGATGGAGAATATACAAGCAAAAGTATGATGTAACCCCTCGGAATGGCCAGTCAAACATACGCCTCTACAAACGCACCCCACTTCTCGATGACAGGTTTCACAATACTTTCCCATTCCTTCCCTTCGTACCGGCCTCGTTGTACTCGCGTGAAAACAAAAATCTCCTTGTGCACTTGACCACCTGGGGGAGGGGGAAATAAGTTAGAAAATCAACACAGTAAAAATAGGCCGTGAAAAAAAAAATTACATACAATCAGCGCAGGGTTGACTCTTCGAAGAAGAACCAGCCGCTGATTTGCGCGTCGGTGTCGTAGATCCACCTGCTCTCGCACTAGGGGAACCTGTGTCCGATTTCTCCACTTTTGGGAAATGGGGGTCGAGATATGGCGCATTGACCGCCAGGTCTGCAAGCTCCAGATGCACCAGCCTTTCGAGCCGATGACAATAGGATCCCTTATCGCCCGCCTTCACTCGTCCTTTCATCATGCTCCCCTTTGCCGCGTCTTCACCGTCTTCGTCGCTACCAGGCCACCAACCACGGAGAACCTGCTCCTTTGAACCACATTGTTTGCCCCATTGGTCGATTCGCTTCACCAGATTTACTGCGCGGCCGACCTTGAGTTTCACTTTATCTGGAGTATTTGGATCTGTTGTAAATTGCGTTTAAATCAAAATTTTTGCTTGTTCTTCTCAAGAAATGAAAAGAAAAAAGAAATTGAGCGCAGGGGGCGGGTTACCTCGGATTTCAAACGTATAGATATATCCCGGGACGTCAGATGGTGAATGAGGTTTGTCCATCTCTACTCGCAACGCTGCCTGCGTGTCTGGCTGAAGATAATCGGGTATCCAGTCTTCAAGATAACGTCAGTAATAATAATAATAATATCGGTTTTGAGTGCATAATTATCACTTGCCTTCAAATTTGACCCAATCTTTCCCCGTCTTCTTCGAATAGAATCCGGAGGAACTAAGGACCTCTTTGGTATGCTGATGACAAAACCTTTCGACATCTGCATCTGGACTAACTTGCGACAACGCCGGCCCTGTCTTCACCATCCTCGTACACCGCTTTCCAGCCTTGGTGACGCCTGTACACTGCAGAGCGTCCGCTGTAGGTGAGCCAGAGAGAGAGGGTGGAGTGGAAGACGATCTGGATCGCTTTGGAGTTGGTCGTGGAGACGACACTGGGGTCGGTTGGGGCGATGCAGAGGATCCGGAGCTGGGAGGCTGGAGGTGTGGTGTCGAATGAGGACGCGGAGGCGGCGTATTCGTGGTAAAAATATCTGGACCAGGGTATCCCGGTGCACTAGTAGGGGGCGTACTTGCCAAAGCATGTTGCATTGTCAAGGACTGTTGTCGTCCAGACGGTGGGATAGGCATCGGAGGTCTCGGAAGAGGGCCAATGTCTGGAATCGGGAATGATGGATTATAATTTCTCGAGTTAAAGCTTGAATACAGGTTTTCGTTGGGAGGCCGAGGTGGTAAAGACGATTCTGAAGGTGGCGCATTGAATCCGCCAATGAAACCGGGTGTACCGTATGGTCTGTCATCGCTGACTCGCCGGCCAGCTAAGGCGAGAGCATCAAAGCTTTCTACGAGATCGTCTCTTCTGGGACTGGGAACAGTTGCAGCAGTCGGGTGTGTTGTAGGCGAGATCACTCCGGAGGGCGGGTACAGTTGATTTGGTTTGGCCTATACACACCATTGACAATGCATGATTCAGATCCAAAACGCCGTAATACGTTAGGAATTGCACCTCGTTTCCAAAGCCGAACGCTGAAAGTATGGATGACTTGATTTTCTTCGCGGATTCCTTGGCCAGTTCTTTGGCCAATTCTTTCACTGGCTCGGGAGATTCAGGCATCGGGCTCTTGTCGGTATTAGCAGGGGACTAGATAAACCTCCTTGATAGACAATAAGGCTCTCCGGGTTCAGTTGAGCGAGACAATGTACAAGCTTGTGACCCCATCACGGCCGGAAGTATTTACCAAATTTAGAAATTCAGGGTGTCAGGAAAAAACCAACCTTGCAACGACCACCAGGCTCCAGCTACCGCACCTCCAGAAATGTAAGTAAGTATTGGTGATATTTTAGTCTTCACGGATGAAGCGCACTGGGCTCTGAATCACATAGATGTCATGCGCTACGCTCATAATGGGGCGGCGGCCTAGAAAACCGTTAACTGAATGTTTCCACATACTGTTTATTATCCATGCAGTGAGACCTTCGGTGCTCACACACACCGTCTACAGATACACGGACGTGGCACTCTCCACCAATTACACGCTAGCTCATGGAGGACCAAGAACTTCACAATAGGGAGTTTTGCGATATTGTTGACGAGATGACGAAGAGCATGTCTTCTGTTCGAGAGGTAGTCAAGTCCTTGCGAGACAAGTGAGCTTTTCATGTTTCAAAGCTTTTCCTAATGTCAAGTCTTGACGCATACCCCCAATCCAAAAAAAAAAAAAAAACAAGACAGACAAGTAGTAACGATCTAGACACCAAGGACGGTATTTCGTTGCTCTCCCTCAAACACCATTTGTTGCTATCGTACCTTCAGTCCCTGACCCTTCTGTCCGCACGTCGTGCACTGGGACATAGTCTTACCGACAGGTCACCCCCAACCACGCCGTTCAGCTCTATTGACCGTGCCCCTCGTGGGTCAGGAGCAGGTGATTTGGTAGATTCGATGGTCGAAACGCGAATTGTCCTCGAAAAAATCAAAGCTCTGGAGAGTAGGATGAAATACCAGATCGAAAAGCTGGTCAAGGCCGCAGAAGAAGAACCCTCAAAAGGGCCAGTAACTGACGGTAAATCAGCGTCCTTCTTGCCTTTCCCTTTGACGAGAGATCTCAACCTTTTCCCCAAAATTTGAACAGATCCGCTTTCTTTCCGCCCAAATCCCCAGAACCTGATGAATGACGACAACGAAGGCGGCGCAGGCAATGACCCAGATGACGGCGAGGACGAGGCGAAGAACATCCAAGATCGAGACGGGATATACCGTCCACCGAGACTAGCTGCCATGCCCTACACAGAAGCCCCGCGGGACAAAAAATCGCGTCGAAAACCCCTTCCCAGCGCGCTCACAGCACTCATGCACCAAGATCCTTCTCGGCCACACCTGGAATCCACATCCGGTCTTGCCTCGATGCCTTCCCTATCCTCCAACCGGGCACGCGAAATTCAACGCATGAATGAGTTCGAAGAGGAGAACTTTACCCGGATAATCATGAAGAAGAAGGATGCGAAGAGACGGCATAGGGACGAGCAGGATATTGCGTTGGGTGGGAGTGGTGGCATTTCTGGAAGACGGAGAGGTGGGGGCTTTGAGGATGAGTTCGCGGATGTGTTGAGGAGTGTTGGGAGGTCGAATGTGGGGATTGTTGGGGACGGCTATGAGGAATTGAGGAACCGGGGGAAGAGGGGAGATGTACTTGCTCGGTCGATGACAAGACCAAGAGACGAGGCCTTTGACGAGATGGGGGATGTGGAACCAAGGCTGAAGAAGAGGAGCAGGTTCGAAAAAGAGGCAAAAGCAACGAAGAAGAAACTGCTGAGGTCTAGAAAGCCAACTTAATGTTTTCTCATGGTAAAAGAAAATATACATTTGCACCATCTATGACTGTGACCAATGAAGATAAGAGTACAACCAGTCTGCAAAGCCTCGGACCAGATACTTTATCTACCAACCGCACCCATTTAATCATCCTACCCGATCTGCAAAATCCTGGGTAAAGATAGAGCGATTTGGATCCCGTTTGATGCGGTCATCTTTTAGCATTCTGCAGACACACAACAAAAAGAGTCAAAACAACGTCTTTGACCGACGCAACAAGCAGACAGGAACTCACCGAGCATCCACTCTGGCGTCTTCACCTTCGACACCGACGACCGCCTGAGGTGTTTTCGCTTCGATTACCTGTGCGAATGAGGATTGGGGCGAACGCTCAGGGACAGAGACAGGCTTCTCACATAGTGGTTATCACAGTGCGGACAGTATTCGTCGCTCTCCTCGTAAGTTTTTATGTCCTTCCTGAACGCCTTCTTGCACTTTTTGCACATGAACGCCATTTCTGTCGTTCTTGCTAGGCTGTGGGATTGAATCTCGGCGTGGCATTCTGCACAATCGTACCATTGCTTGCAGCATGGGGCACGTATCGAGACTTGCGCATTAAGAATGTGTTTGCTAGGAGGAGATGGTGCATCGCGTCAATACCAACTAGGAGCGTATTTGGAGGTCCTCCACCGAAGAATAGAGAGGAGAACCTGAAGACAGGGATCTGTACGAAACTGACCACATATCAAGGACAACGGTCTTGGCAACGGTGAGTCCAACTTCAAGCTGGACTAACCCGGACCGGCCCGGGCACAACATTGTATATACAAGGCTCTCCTTTCCTTGTATTGCTCGTGCGTATCACTGGAACGACATCCTTAAGCACACTTTTGATCTAAAATAAATTTCTTTCGTTTATTTATCGGAACACTGACGCCACCGTTTTATCTGGGCAAAGTTATCTTTTTTTTATCATGTTGGTCATTGCAATTATTTGTTCAGCTTTCAATCATTCAGCTTGTGCAGCAACCAAGGTACATAAGGCTGTTCGATGCCCACGTCTGGGCTGCCAATGCGAGAATGCTCTCCGATCTCAATTTCAGGGAGCACAACATACCTGACTAGTTATACATGATAATCCAAATAAAACAGACATAGGTATCTGATGAGCAGTCGGTTCCTCAAGATTGAGTACTGTCCCATTTCTGGCCATACTCATCTAGCGGGCGTTGATAAAAATCAGCAAGCGAAGAGCCGGCATAGGCAGTTTGGTAAGTTCCTTGCGCAAAAGTAGGCTCAAATCCGAATTGAGGTACCAGGGGACCCACAGTATGGGCAGTATTCCCCGGTACAAGCTCAACTGCAGGAGGTTTCCAATTCTATGGGGCTGGTGAGGGACTCCATGATTCAAACATGGCATTCTTTAACTTACATACTGCCGCCCTTCTTTGTACAATTCTTCTAATTTTTTATCAAAGACGCCCTTTTCTTCGAAGTTGTGATATGCTTTGTATAACTTGAGAGCGGAACGAGCATCCTCAATGGAATCGTGCATATCGGTTTGGATGTGCTCATTCAGAACGAACCACGAGAGAAATCTGAGTGACAGTCGTCGTTGACGAGCTCTCAGAAAGTATAGGTCGACGGTGTCGATGACTTGTTCTGGTGGAACGAAAACATCTTTGTTGCCCAATCGTTCAAAAGAGTGCAATCGATAGAATCAAAGAAAAGCAGACTCACTGATGATTCGGAAATCTTTGGAAAGACCATGGCCAATGAATATACAGCCGCTGTCCACGAGAAGACGAAGCTTTTTATAGACCACCTTCAGAGGTGTGAGAGTGTATGGAGAAAGATGCGGATCTAGATCCCCAACTACGAAGGAAATTAAAAACCAATAGAAGAAAGCCAAAGATCCTGTTGTCTTACATTTGATACCCGAGTATTCTGTCAAATAATTGACGATGACCTCGCTGGTATGAATGTAGTCATCGATGAATGGTACACCCTGCTTTGGGCCATCTCCACGTAAAACCGATACTCGGGCGAGGCTCATACGAGCTGGTCGCAGAATTTTGCTACTTCCGTCAGACCGGAATTCCACTTCTTCCTGAAATACAACGAACAGTTAAAGAACCAGCTTCATTTCCGTGGTTCATCCTACCTGTTGCATAGAAACGAATTCGGCGTCTATGGCGACTAGAGTGCCAGGTTTAGGCAGTTCGTCGAATTGGAGACATTCATGTTTGATCAAATTTTTATCACGATTTCTGTGGCGGCGTACCATGAGGCACATACTACTGCTAAGATATTCCACTTACATAGAGATGGAGGTATCGCGGCTTAGAATGGTCGCATCAGTGTCATCTGGAAGTCCGCTAAAGTCAAGGGAATCGCGGATATCAATCCTTTCTAAATACATGATGGCTGGGATCTAACGGGTGTCATAGTTAGGTACTAGCGCTTGACAAAAAGTGAAGGAATGGTCCAAACCTTCCACTTATCTGGGAAGCTTAACGCTTCCTCTTCCGAGATGTGGCGCACAACAAAATCGTTGAAAACAAACCACGAGCTATTCAAGTTGCTGTCCTCCGCTTCCGGGACTATAATTCGATGTTTATTCAGGGACTAGGAATGTGGCGGGGGTGAAAATCAAACCGACCCTTCACAATGGCAACAAGGTGCGAGTGCTTCTCCTTTGTCACGATCTGCACGACCAATGCCTATTAGGAGTCAGTTATAACGGTAGTATTTTCGAAGACCATAAGCCATACTCTGAGTTCGTATAGCGCAAACTCTGGATCGTCTACACCTTCAACCTGTCCTTGTATCCGGAATTCTGGAGCCAGAAATGTTTGGGCACGAGTGTCAAGCCAGAATTTGAGATTCTCTTCATTGTAGACAGAGGCATTGATGGTCAGAAGCGGAGGTAGGTCGTGCGTGGGTATTGAACGTCGCGAGGAAAAGGTAGCGAACTGCTTGCATGTTTGGCAGGTAGCTTTATGTGTCATTTGGCGAAGTAAAGAATTACGCAAAATGCTTGTAAAATCTGCAGGCGGTGGTTGTTCATTTGACAGAACCTTAAAGTCCAAAAGTTTGCATTATTTAATTCGGAGAGGATCTAAAGGAAGATGCACTTACTTTTCGCGGGTAAATTAAATCAACAATATGCGTCATGTTTTCTTTTTCTCTGACTGCTTTACAAGTCAAGCAAGTGATAATATTTTTCGCATCGATGCCCAGAAGCTGTGTTATTGGAGCCGCAGCGGGCGAGTGGGCATGTGGTAGTTGAGAAAAGCTTCTAAGCAGCGAGGGGTTGTGCGGGAAAGTGTTGCCCTCTGAGCTGAGATGGTCAACAAGAAACCGGTGAAATGATTGTATCTTATGCGCATAATCGACTTCGGCATTCTCCCCCCCGTAATCAATCAACTCTATTGCGTTGGAGGCTGAACATTGTGATCTAGAATGAACATTTTGCACTAATGCTATATCATGGACACTTACCTTGCGCTAGAACGCCAACAGTCTTACAGAAATTGCTTGACTGACAGTTAGTGCCATGAGCATCTTCAAGTATCCGCACCACAAAGCCAAGTTCACAAAGAAGGCAATGTTCCCGTGGGCAATTGGTGGTGATATGGGATTTTGCTAATCGTCTGATCGGCACGCTGTAATGCATAACCTGTAGTAAGGCGTTTGTATACGAATTGAGAATGTGCGTCTCCAATCCACTATAATTGGTCTTATTGTAGAACCTACAAGAGTAAGTGAGTTTGGAAATTAAACAGATTCCACAAGATCTATAGTTGCTGACCCAAAATCAAAATCTTCTACGCCGAATTTCGAATATTCAATCTCTACATGGCGATAAGTCCTCGGTATGTCGTCTCCGCTATAGTCGAACGTAGGCGTATCGGGCTCGGGCTGGAAAAAAGTGCCATGTTCCAACAACTCGAAAATCGAAACAGGTATGACAATCCGCTTACATCGTCTTTCCGTGACTTACCGCTTCTGAATCGCCCGTTATTCTTCTGAGTCCCTATAGATACCATGTTGCGTCGACCTTTGAGTTCCCTAGGGAGAGTTGCATATGCGATGTTGTCATTCATCTTCATGCTACTCAAAATTTGAGGCGGAATTTTGGCAGGAGGAGGATAGTTGGGATTGGTTGAGATAAATTGTGGACTCCATGACGATAGAAGCCGTGAGCTGTAGTATGGGAGGCCAATTGTATTCAACGGTCTGATCTCCCGCAATTTAGTAAACAATTGAATAGTTGGGGAGTTGGCAGAAGAACCGTACGTTGAATTGGTCCATTCGATGTCGGGTAACCGTTCGGGAGTATCAGCCCATTCAATCGGCTGCCCCTCGAACCCATTGAAAGGGAGTGAACCCTCTTCGTCTGCGGTAATCAGATGGATAGTTCCATCGGCATCCCCAAAGGCCATGTATGCACCAGTAGGGGAGATTGCCACAGAACTAAGGTACGAAGTCACATCAAGCTAGATCTAGGTGAGTCGAAAAACATTGAGAATAATGTTGCCAATGGTACCTGGTAGAACTCGCTGGCGGTGCTCGCATTCGATACATCGACAATATTTGTAAGGCCCTGATTTGAGGTGACAGCGATGCTTGAAGGACGTTTTGGAAGAATATTGACGAAGGCCGGGCCAGCTGAGAACGGGACAGGTGGAAGCGGTCGCATCGTGCGCAGGTCGTAAACTTTAACCAGTGGATCGGGGAATGGTCGAGATTGCCTGACCAACCATATCAGAGCGGTTTTATGTTTATGTTGTGGGGATCCACCTCAAACCCCAACCAATGGTGAAGGCAAAATTTCCACTGCTTTGAAGACCTTGAATGCCACTTGCATGAGCTTTGATGAGGGCCTCTCCACCTTCTTCCCTTCTTAAACCAGTTCGTGGGTCATGAACACGGAGGTAACCGTCTGATGAACCAGAAAGAAGGAATGAATAAGAAAACTGCAAATGATTGATCGAGGATGGTGTCGGGCATTGGCGAACAATGGATCCCGTCATGGAATTGTGCAAAAGTAGTTCTGGGGTAGTGGTTGAAGAAGCAAGAAGGTGAGATATGGTTGAGGCGTTTGAGAAGGTTATCACAGTTGTAGGAGAACTCGTGTAGGGATTCATGTCATGTTTGACCCTCAAGCGACTGAGGCCTGAGTACTTACCGACAGAACCATTTGTTCACTCCCCCTTTCGTCCAAGACCCTACACCTTCTCCGGCGATCCCAAGTGCTCTGACATAGTTTTCACCAGCGACAATCTTTCTGACCGCTAAATTACCTCCAACTGGAAAGCAAACGCCTCGCATCCCACGGCCATGATAAGCTACTACGGCACCGGTGTTCGAGCCCGCCCAGAGTGTGTCAGAGACAGGATCAAATGAAAGAGCGGTTACTGGTTGTCCGTAGATGTCCCTCTGATGTGTGATTGGCGCTGCAGGACGATATGTTGTCATCGAAGAAGCAATCTAACGGGCGGACCCCGGGCCGGTCTTCAAAAACTGCCCCGAGTTAGTCGTAAGTGTACAGGTTCTGAAGACTTCTCATTCCCTGGCTACCGCTAAACGCCCCGCCAATCTATACAATGACTGTTGAAAATACATACATTTGTTATAATCTATCTCAAGCAAAGCAAATAAAAATATCACATCAAGAGACCGAATAGTCAACGTTTCAACTATGACCCGAGTGAGCTCATGAAACTCGAAAGGTCCAATCCTTGGTACTCTTCTTCTGCAGGCAAGTCTTCTAATCCCTGTAGCACATTCTTCTGGCTGATTGGACCAGAAGATTCCTTGGCCTTCTTTTTGGCTGCAATGGCTGCATCCTCTTCCTCGCTGGTGCGTCTGAAGAGATCCAACACGAGATCTGTGTCCATAGACGCTAAACCTGAATTTTGTTGCGTAACAATGGAATTGGCAATATTGAGCTTGAATCGTTGCAGTCTGCAAAATGATGTCAAAATATATCAAAAGCGAATATAACGCAACATGCCCCATAATTTTTTCTTCCAACGTTCCCTTGGTGATCAGCCGATATACATTCACAACCTTCTTTTGTCCGATTCGATGTGCTCGATCCATCGCCTGCAGGTCCTTCATAGGGTTCCAGTCGTGTTCGACAAAGATGACAGTATCAGCGCCGGTCAAGGTTAGTCCAAGCCCACCGACATGGGTAGTGAGCAAGAGACAATCAATACTTGGGTCGGAATTGAATGTCTGAACGACTGCATGACGTTTATTCGAATCCGTTCCGCCGTCCAGCCGCATGTACGTGACGGAAGGCATATGCTGCTTGAATAGATCTGTTTCAATAATGTCCAACATTTGCTTCATCTGGCAAAATACAAGGACACGGTGTTGAGAAAATGATCCGCTGTTGGACTCCTCCATGGTATCGACAAGCTCGCTCTTGCCAATATCGCCCGTAACACTGGGGGCCGTTCCTATACCGCAGTCGGTCAAAAGTTGACTGCCCAAGGGTATGTCGTTTGAAAGGCGCGCAACCAAAATATCTACGAGTATACTCACCGAAGAGCAAGTAACTTTGGTGCATGTTGAATATCGCTCAAGCTGTCGGTTTTGTGACCAACTTTCGTCAATGCAGTATTGATTGCCTGTGTGTCGTTTTTGAGAACCAGGGCGGGGTGATTGCAAAGTTTCCGCAGATACTGCAATGATTGAAAGACGTGTTGTTGTCCTCCGTTAGTGCTCGTTTGTGCGGACTGAATGACGTCTTCTGCGATGATACGAGCTTGCGATTTTGAGAAATCGTCGTATAAATATCTCTGTAGGTCTGATAGCTCGCAGTAATAGTCCTGAATGATCTTGGGTGGAAGATCTTTCAGAACATCCTCTTTCAAACGGCGTAACAGGAATGGAAGAACTTGTTTATGTAGAGCTTCGAGGGCCAAGGCGGCTACAAAAGACAGTCAGGTGTGACCCACCACAACGAGTCAAAGTCACCCACCAGCTTCGCCATTCTTCGTCCTGCCATCCCTATTGGACAAAATTGGCTTGCCAAATCGGTCGTTGAACAAAGACTCCGTCCCTAGAAAACCGGGCATGAGAAAGTCAAACAAACTCCACAACTCCAAAACATTATTTTGAATTGGTGTTCCAGACAGAATTAGTCGGTGTTGAGCGCGTATGCATTTGACAGCTTTGGTCAATTTCGTTTTTGCATTCTTGATCACATGGCCTTCGTCAAGGATACAATAAAACCAATTCACTTCCTCCAGGTTGGATATGTCATTCCGAACGACCTCGTAGGATGTGAGGACAACGTCATAATTTATCAGTTTGGAGAGGAGTCGCGTCCGTTCCCGAGCATTCCCTGTATACAAGACAGGACGGAGGTTCTCAGCATACTTCAATATCTCGTAGTACCAATGGCCGGTGAGAGTTGGCGGACAAATGATAAGCGATGGTAGATGTACGGAATCTGGTGATTTGGAGTCTTCATATTTCTGTGCACGCTCAAAATGCTTGCTGGATAATATGCAGATAGATTGAAGCGTTTTGCCTAGACCCATATCTAGAAAGCCACGTCAATAGGACCAGAAATATCGAAATTTCACCCTGCGTACCATCACAAAGAATACCATGCAACTGATATTTGGCGAGGAAGGCCAACCAGTTCACGCCATCTTGCTGGTATTTGCGGAGCTGGGCATTGATTTTCACTGGGAGATCGTATTGCTCAACCTTGCTGCCGTCCAGTAGTTGCGTGAGGAAATGACGCTCCATCTCACGCCGCTTTAACAATTCTTGGGGGAAACCAGGCGGGTCAGGCAAGCCAGCCTGAGCACTCGTCAGTTTATGGGGTCAAAGGCGAGGACTGCTACTTGCCTCGAGCGGTACCATTTTCACCAGAGATGCGAAGGTATTTGTGGCAGTGGACCGTATATCATCATCAGAGTCACTCATTCGACCAAGAACTGGAACAACCATGAAGATCACGTAGGGTAAAGCTTTGATATCAAGTCTCTGGACAATGTCTTTCAGGATGTCAGTGAAGGTGCAAATTGAAGTTGAAAAGGATACCAACGATACATCAACTCGGTAGCACCTTGTCTGTTGGACAGGACAAGAGGATCGCGGAGTAGGGGAACAATATTCTCAATAACATATCGCATTGCCTCGGAAGTCATCACATCACAAATAGTGGCGAAACATCGCGCTGCAGATTGACGAATGATAGCAAATCGACTATGCAGCGCTGCATTCATCATAGGGAACGTCTCAACAAGTTTCGGCCATAGGTCTTCATGAAGTGTGGGAACGACAACTTCAAGAACACTTAGCGAATCAATGACATCTTGGCCGTATTGCCGTTCAATAAGTCGGTCTGATTCAGATACCGAGTCTAAATTTGACGTGAAGATTTACTCAAATTTTCATCCCTGAAAGAAGCTTACCAGAACGAAAAGCGCTCGAAATACCACCCGCCATGGATTGCCACATATTTGGAATAACGTGAAATAGTCGAGATCCGAATTTGTTGGACAGCTGATCAAATGCTAATCTAGCACCTCGTCTCGGTAAATGGGCCTTAGTTGCATCATCGATTTTGGCAATTTCGGCCTTGTCCTTTTCCTTCGTGGTGTCTTTCCCATTTCGATTGGTTGTAGATTTTGAAGGTTCTTGGAACGACAGGATGCCATTAGTAAACTTGCGGGTGAATGCAAAGGTAGGGGTGTGTTCTACGTCCTGGCAAAGGAAAGTGCACAAGTTCTTCACAATTTTCTCTGGAGGCTGAGAGATATTGTGGTGAGCGCAGAACTCGATGAACGATGCGACAGCGACAGCGGAACGAGTTTGAAGGTCGATATTGTCTTCATTCTGTAATATGATCAGCGTAAGTGTGCATTGGTACGAGATCCATGGCATACCTTGATACCGTTCATAATGCCCTTGACAACCGGGCTTACTTTATCTGGTGTGCTCCTAAAGGCGACGAATGCTGCGGCGAAAGCTGCAGAAACGCGAACATCATGCTGCGCCTTTACCTCGATATAACGATCTATGCTCGCAAGAACAGCAGTTCGTTTCTCCGCAATGACCACGAGCTCTCGCTTCTTGGTCTTGCCTAAACTGTCTTTCAGTCGTGTGTACATAGGGCCAGTGGCAGCGCGAGCAGTTTCGATAGTAAAGCATCCTGATTTGGTCCCACCAGTGATATCGATCTCTGTCCCTAAGAAGGGGATAGATGAAATAGGTAACTTGCAATCTAGAGCGAAAGATTGCAGAAGTGCATGGCAGTCTCCGTGAATGCGAGCGAGACTGAACGCCATTTCGTGATAAGCTGTAGGGGGAGTAGCTTGCAGCCATGACAAAGTTTTCACACTAAGCTCCTTCGCCAGCGATGATTTCTCGATGAGTGGAGGTGACGACGGCTGAGTTATTGCATCATATTCATGAGCCCATTCTTCAGCGATGATAGCTGCCAAAAACTTTTGAAGCATGCTTGGCGAGTCGATGTAATGCGTTAGGAACGGTTTAAATATCTTCTCAACGGATTGACCCTAAAGAGAATAATTAAATGACAGCGTTTGGCGAATCAATCTTTCACCTACAGATGTGGGCCAGAATACTATTAAATACGCCAACGCTGTTGCAGCCGCCACTCTTGCTTTCAACGTGACCTCAATTGCGATTAAAGAAAGATCTTGAGCAAGCATGTTTTTGTCTACATTATGCCGTTCAGTTGCATCGCCGTCGTTCGCGAGGGAAGGGCGGTAGAAGCAGGAAGGATCAATAGGCACTCCCAGTGGGGTCATCGTGATTGTGTACCAATCAAGAATCAGTTGCTGCGTGATAACGGAGTCCATATGCCCAGCAGAACAAGCCATGACAGAAAGTGCTTTTCGCCAAGCGGAAAGACTGGCCTCGCGAATGTCTCCTCTTTCCTCCACAATGAGATTCTGGATAAGCAACTGCAGAAACGGAGCAGCAATCCAATCTTTTGGCAACGATGAAACTGACATGAAAGTATTGAGAGTATTGACAACTGCAAGGCGAACGTTTGTGATAGTATGTCGGAAGAACGGAAAGAGGGTCATCGCGAGGGTAGAGAGGGGAAGCCTAAATGGCAATTAATCAGATTTCTTGACCAAAAATTGGACAAGTACATACGATACAGCTTCATTACCGAGGATGTCAATGACTTTGTCGTAAGTGACAAGTTTGCCTAATGAAAGAGTTTTAGTATTGCCCGTGTAAACAATAAGACCCAGACCTAATAGATCCATCACTGCACCAACACTCGAACTGAGATCATCCTTCATACCAGACAGACAGCTCCATAGAACTGTCAAGACTCGAGCTAACGACTCGGGTAGCTGCTCGACTAGATGCACTGCCACGGGCAACAGGCACGAAGCGGCCACGGAACGAACGTCGTCATCATGATCACCCAAACTATGCGAAACATCAATCGAACTGTCAAGAAACTCGCAGCATACATAACGCACCCCAGAATAGCCGCATCAGCAACGCCTCGAAGTACTTCTTTTCCAGCCTCAGATTCGCTACCTCCAGGCTTGACAAAGCTTTCCTCGAAGAGATCACTCCTGACAGCCACTAAATATTTGATACCGAGCAGTCCAGCGTGTCTCACTTCCCAGACGTGGCCTTTCTCGATGTCCATGTCATCTTTGCCGGAACTTGGGGTGAAATCTTGAAGGATCATTTGTTGAAGAATAAAGTGCACATGCAGCACAGAACGACGGGGCATGTGGAGAAGTAGAGATGCAAGTGTTTGTGAGACTGTTTCTCGGACCGGTGCCACGACCTGCCATGGAAATTTATAAGAACATAAGCACGTTAATGATGAATGATTGTCACCTGATCAGAAACGAAGTCTCCGAATCGATCCAGAACGAAAACGCACAGAAACTTCGCAGCGAGATTGTTACACCATCTTTCGTGAGAATTTTCATTTTCATCTTGGGTAGCACCGTCTGAGATCGATGACGCAAGTATTCAGTGACATAAAGCCACCATGACGTTGTGGATGCGCACCTCGCATTCCGCCGCATTTTCCTTGTATTTTGAGTAGTTCCCGTAAAGCCATGGCAGCTCCATGTCTGACTTCCCACGCAGCACTGAATAGGTCTACTTCGAGAACCTTCAGGACGCCATCCCAAACCCAAAAGCCAGGATGCACATCCAATGCTTTTGATTGCTGTGCAGCTTTCGGTGACACAGCACCACCTTTTGTGGGATCAATGATAACTTTATCAGAGGATGGACCGTTAGCTACAGACATTGGACTGCCTTGTCGCGAGGTAGACAGAGGAGGGTGGTCATCAGAGGTGATCAAACGAACTCTACACGAAGTTAAACCGTTGAGAATGTGAAAATTTACAGGGATGGCTTACTTATTTGACGGACCTGCAGCTGCTGCAGTGTATTTTGCACCCGAACTCTGAGGTGGTGGTGGCGGTGCTGCCACAAACGCCGAGTTTCCGGGTCTCCGCTTTCGTTTAAGGCGGTTGCGTTCACGAGCGGATAAACTACCTTCGTCAAAGTTGGTCGAGGTGACGGTGGGTGTCGAGGGTGATGGTGTTACCGGTGAGACTGAATTTAAGGGACTTGGTGAACGGTCCTTTTTGACATCCACTTGGGTAGACGCGTCGACGGGAGATACTTGCTGGGTCTGTTCTTCGATCTTTAGTGAATTTTCCATCTCGACGTCGAGGTCTGCGTCAGGATCTGCAGCAAGTTCTTTTTCCAAGTCCATGTCGTCTTCGCCACCAACTGTGTCCAAAAAGTCGAGGCCTAGTCGACCCATAGCTTCCTTTCGAGCTTTCTTTACCTCCAATGAACTGGACAAAATACCGGCGGGTTTGATAAATTCCTTACCCGAGGAAGCAAGAAGAAGTTTGCCCTTCTGGATCAGCTCCTGTACGGAAAAGGATGGGAAATCTAGGGCTGGAGAATGGATGTCCGTATCCATTGAAGATTTGGCCTCTGCATTTTCTGATGGTTGCCAGAGTGGAACAAGGGAGAATATTTGTGACAGAGCGACCGACGCCGCTGTGCGTGTTTCGTAAGATTTGGAATGTAAAAATGGTATAATCTTGAGATGGAAAAAAAATGAAATTATCGTTACACGGTATAAATTTTGAGGAATTTATGATGCGCACGCGTGCCACAACGGCCATTAGCTCGGCCCACGCAGAGGGCTCACCGAGAGATACATGTTGACGGCTTGACTTGATGTCCTCTTGGATTGCAACATCACAGATTACGCTTTTCGCTGCTAATTGAGCGAGCTGTTTAGCAGCAGTATTCCTCACTGCAGTCGAAGATCCGGTGTCCAGCAGAAGGAGGAGCCGGTCCAACCTGTGTGTTTTTATAAACTGATATTGCAGACCGGGATTAAAATGAATACCGACCTTGAAGTCATACCGGAAAAGGAAGTACTGTCCCGGCACTTGCCGTAACAAATTCTGAGATGATCTGGGGGTTTCCCACGTTCGTTCCTCGCGTTTTGGTCAGCTTTATAGATCTTTCGGGTTCCTCACGCGTGACATATGACACGACATTCCCATCACGCGTGACAAATATCACGTTGTCGCCTGTTTTCGGGATTGACCAATTTGCAAAGCTTTCATGACTATAGACCCAATGTTCTGGCCAATGGAGGTTACGCGGGATATCCAAACTCAACTTGGAGATGACGGTAATCCATTGACAACAGGTACGACGCCTTTCGATCCTGGTTGTCCCTCTGTTAAATAATATCGTGAAACAGAATTGACGGCCTGTGGGCCAGACCTCTTGAGCCGCTTACGCTTAGCTGCTGAAATTTTGGAATTTAAGGAAACTTCTCGTGAAATCCTGGATGGACTGATAAATGCAGCACAAGAAAACCTCTCGTCTTCGACTAGCTCAAACACCAAAAGCTGGAGGAGATTGTACACCGATTCCTGTCTTCTTAGAACTCTGGCAGATATTACCGATTTCCCTCCGCCTGACGAGAACAAGGTATTGGAATGTATTGCTCGACTGGATCAGGCGATCATCGTAGCAGGCGCTGCCGGCGACGGAAGGTTGGATCTAACCCTCTGCATCATAGAAAAAATACAGGCGGAATATCTCCTTCACTCGAAATCTGTCTCAGATTTTTCTCCCTCCTCAAAATTGTCGGGACAGCTCGTTCAGCTTTGGACCGCTTCCAAACACATACGTTCTCTCAATCATCCCCCATCTTTTCCGACCTTTCAAAATCACCTCTCTCAACAACCTTTCATCCTACGCGGGTATGCCCATGACTGGCCTGCTATGCATGAACGACCCTGGTCGTCACTTGACTACCTTCGTTTCGTAGCCGGCCCGGGCCGTATTGTCCCAGTGGAAGTGGGGAAAGATTACCGAACCGATGACTGGACCCAAAAATTAATGAGTTGGGACGAGTTTCTTGTGTATCTTGAGCAGTCTGATCTGTGTCCGCAACGAGAAGTCCTATACTTGGCACAACACAGTCTCCTCATGCAATTTCCTGCTCTTCGAACGGATATTGTTATTCCTGACTATGTCTATACTTGTCCCCCTTCTGACATTCTTGGTTATGAATCACCAAGAAATGAGGAGCGACTTGTCATAAACGCTTGGTTAGGCCCGAAAGGAACTATTTCCCCAGCCCATACGGTATGTTGTTATTCATCTGTAGTTGTATCTTGATTCCCAACAGCTCGTACAGGATCCATACTTCAATTTTTACGGTAATTCATCCTGTCGTTAACTTGTTGCACTTGTAATGATATAATCTTCCCTAGTCCAAGTCGTCGGTCAAAAGACCGTATGGTTGGCACCTCCTCAGATATCGTCATTCATGTACCCATACCGTTCTTCACCCTCGGTGAGCAAATCACACAACCCAGCGGCAAATACTACGAACCCATCCATGAGCAATACTTCCAGGGTCGATGTATTCGTAGAGGATCAATCTCGGATTAATTACCCGCAATTTTGGGATAACGTCGTCCCAGATGCCACTAGCGCAACTCTGGAACCGGGCGATATGCTTTTTTTACCGCCTGGGTGGTGGCATGCTATGCGCAGTGAAGAGACTAGTTTCTCGGTTTCTATGTGGTTTTGATGCTCGCTGAATTGATCCACTGCCCAATGAGACTGCAAAAAAGATTTCAAAAGCTCCCCTCAAACTAGTACTTCGAGAGCATGGTATCAAATCACGTCAAAGTTTAATTTGACCATTCACGCTCTACATTTATTACGTTAATTACGGCATTACTATTCTATCTCATGCACACGAAATTTAAAGTTTCGTGTGATAGATCGTGCCCCCTACCTGATCAAGGGGCAAGGGGTATATGATGAAAAATACCTCTCATAACACCCGTACGAGTATGCAGTTCATTTAAGGGGGGACGAGTGCCGGTTCATCAGAGATCACGGTGATACGCGACGAGTGCAGGGAGTCCGCGTGTTCCTCTGAGGAACAAATCGCAGGGATATTTTTGGCATTCGCCCAAAACATGATTGGCGTCTGAGTAAATTGCCAAAGAAACCATCAATCAATGTGGGAAGCCTGGTCTCACCTGCATACTATCCGTGAACACTTGGTGGAGCCGTCCGTCGCTGCTTCGTCTGACAGTTTGTGCGTTCACTTAACCCGACGAAAACGCTATCCCGGTCGTTTTCCTCCAGTTTCCTCTTTCTGATCTCTAGTGTTGACTTACCATCTGCGCGGTGATTATAAACTTTCTGCTGAAGAAGGGCATTCCTCGAGATGTGCCACATTATGTTGGATGAGAAACCGGCTTAATGAGAAACAAGTATTGGAGCGGTTGACGTTGACTGTTCATCGTTGATGCATGATGGTCGGTCGTAGTAATGTATGAGGCTAGTGTGTACTGGTAATGCTGGTTCAGTGTTGTCACATATTGCCAACAATGCCCAATTTGGGACTGAACTTGATAGTCATGAAGCTTGAAGTTTGAAGCTTGAACTCGAGGTTGTTCGTAATCATTCAGGTTGGGCATTGACGGTCGCTGGATCCGCCTCACATTAGCGCTCCGGTCTTGTCCCTATGCCATCGCCCGACGTCGAGCCTGCAGCGCGTACTCCTTTCCACGTGAGAACTCATGGCTCTTCGCCCTTTCCTTCAGTTTCTCTCAGTCACGAACACGTTTCCGATGCTCTCAAACGTTCTCCGGATGATGGCGCTACGCTCGACTTTGCCAAGCAAAATCTGACAGACATCGGGGAGTCTGGGGTTGAAGAGCTGGCTACAATTGGAAGGGAAGATGTCGAGGACCAGAGTTCAGTGCTCAGGCACGTTGCTGAACTGCAACATTGGAAACATTAATATCTGATATTTTGTGCCTCTGCCTCAGAGTTGCTCTCAGCAACAACCGTCTGACCACCTTGCCATTGGGGTTCGCGCTTTTGTCCCGTCTGCGGTATCTCAACCTGAAGAACAACAATTTTTCCGTTTTCCCCGAAGTTGTGAGTCCCCTTTCCCAAAATAGCAAATCAAGTTTTTCAGTCATATTCGTACCCAGTTAACGGTCATGCCATCTCTGGATACTCTGGACGTTAGCCATAACAAGATTAAACGGTTGCCTTCACAACCAGGCTCCTTGATCAATCTTAGAGTACGGAATCATTGACCAGTTCTCCGAGGATTATTGTCTTCAAGCTGACGATGGTATAGGTGTTCTGCTTCTCACGCAATAAAGTCAACAGGATACCTTCGAATTTCTCCCAGTTTCTCAACCTTGATATATTGAAGTCAGACCGCAATCCGATCGAATGGCCGCCGAAATCTGTAATGGAACCTCAAGGGGGGCTCGCTACAGCGCAGGGGATGAAGGACTGGATCCGTTCAGTGCAGAAATGGTTGGAAATTAATACCTCTAAAACAGACGTCTCAACGAACAACGACGGTTACTTTCATAATGACCAATTTGGACCGGAAAGCAATATGTAGCTATTTCTATTGTGTCATTTAAACTAGTATCCACTGATATTTTACCATGGTACTGGCAGAGAGGATCGTAAATCGTGGCGCCATTTCCCTGGTGATGCTCTACACTCCCGTTCGTTCTCCAGAGACTCCAACTTCTCCATGTCCTCTATCGAAGAGTCCCAACAAGAGATAGAAACACCGCCTGCTAGTTCTTTGCAGCTTGAACGGCTAAACCTGTCGCATTTACATTCTCGTGGCCCCTCTCCTTCTCCATCGTCGCGCACTCCAGAAAATTATCTGCCGAGTCCAGAAGAATCCGCTGACGAAAGTTTTTCTGTTGTTTCAAACATCATTCGTCAGCAGCAACACCATTTTCGCAATTCCTCTCACATCGTAGATAGACATAGCCCAACGCGTTCCGATCTTTTAGGAAAGAAGAGTATGCCCGATCTGAGGACGGCTAAAATTAACTTTTCTAGAAAAGCTCCCGACCCAGCAGAGAACGGAACACTAGACGCTCAAGATCTACCAAATAATATCCTTTCTCTGGATGATTTCTCAATACCGTCACCCCTCTCACAACGGCATGATTCGGGTTCTTCAGATGAACCCCACCCGACCCGTCCTGCTAAATCCTTTGCACGAGATCCTGTAGGTCAATCATCGACCTCGTCAGACCAACCCGCACCTTCCATGGAGCTTGAACGCAATTCGTATTTTCGCAGATTTTCGGCCCTTACCTCCACCATCGCCTCTACCACTATCCCAGAACCATTATTACGCCTTATCGATTCCGCCCGAAGTATCCTCTTTGCTGTAAGCCAGGTTTACCAGACCCTCCAACACTACACCGTCTTTGTCATCGACGATCGGCTCTCATCCGTCCTGCGAAAGGTACTGGACCCCGCAAGTGCAGACATGATGCAACTAATCAACTCACTTGATCGCTTCGATTCCGTAAGCAGGAAAACACTACCACCGCCGGTGGTTTGTAGAGCTGTTGTTGAAAGCTGTAAAGACACTGTTGCTGCCTTCAGCAAGGCCGTCGGAGTTTTGTCCTTGCAACTTAAAGTCCTCGCAAGCCGTGATGACGTTCGGTATCTGAGGCAGATGGTGTTGGTGCTGTATGGCGCCACTGCAGAGATTGCATATGCATGGCAAGCCATGGTCCCGCACATCGAAACCGTAAAACCACTTCTCCATGAACATCGACGGCCTCCTCCCGCCAAATCACACCTGGGTCACTCCCCAACCACATCAGCTTTTTTCACTGAACCTGACTTTTCGTCTCCGAATGGCTCTAATCCAACGGAAAGGCCTTCTTTATCTAGAACCCATTCCGAAGATGTCATTGGCGCGTTGGAGCTTGGGAGAACTCATACAGCCAGACGACATGCGGGATCGTTTAGCTCGAAGGATGTTGAGATTGGAAAGATATTACCTTCATACGAGGAAGTTCCTTTCCTGTCAACGGGTTTGGTTAGTGGCGTGGCCACAAGGAAACCTGCTCTGCGTGTCGCGAAGCGGAAATTGACAGCAGCCCCGTCAAATTTAGTGCCCCCTTCTCCATCAAGTTCGTCAACGAGTCCACCTCAACCTTTGTCACAGCCTTCCACTCCCCGGTATCCAGCGAATGCTGGCACTGCGATGCGGCCAGGAAAACTTCCTTCCACCATTCACTCACGGCAGGGGTCTCAATCTTCTCTTCAAGCTCCCTCAACACCCTCACTGTTACCCGCAAATCCTCCAAAACCTCATATAGATATTTCTTCGAATTCAAGGTCTCTCGTCGACAAAGAGGCGCTCGATGCTATGAGAATAGCAGTCGAAGCTGCGCCTGCCGTTTGGGAAATGGTGAACGAAATTCTGGCTGACTTCTTGGAAACGAATATCGAGGTCCGGGAAAGTTTAATGCTGGCCAAAATCGTGACTAAGCGACTTAAAGAGAATATTCTTGCCGTACAACAAGGTGATGTTGCTGCGGATCGGAAGAATCTTCGAGAGGATGCACATCTTTTTGTCAAGGTACCTTCATCCCGTACCTCCGTTCTTATTTTGAGACACTAATATTCGTACCTCTTAGACTGTTGTTCAATTATCAAATGTCATCAAGATTCACGGTAGTTCTCATGCCATGTCATCAGCTCTGCGCACCAAAATGGTCACGCTCACAAATTCAACTGAGGAGTTTGTCATACTTCTCCATGTGTCATCGTTCTCCCCTGCGACTTCACGCTCGCCGATGTTTAGCCCGTCTTTGCCTCAAGCAAGTCCTCTTGGTCTGTCGGGAGGCACAGAAGACTCACGGCTTGGAGCCAGTCTTTCACGAAGCCGAAACAATCAGTCAGGATTGGGCATGAAGTTTACGATGCCATTTATACGGGATGGCTCCCGCAGTGCCTTGCCAAACCAGTCTTTCAATGTTCCGGCAATTCCACGGCTACAAGGAAGAAGAGGAACAAGTTTTGATGAGGAAGTTTTAGGATGACATTTGTATTGGGATTTTGTTAGAGGTTAATTTTTTTCGTAGTCTAAGTTCCAAAGTCCCGTCAGCATACTGTACACATCTTCTAGTTGGCAACTATATATTGTACTATACCTACTGAACTACAAATCATCAAAAGGTGCATGATCTTGAAACGATTTTCGGATCAACAACATTTTGAATGATCGCAATGATATCCAAAATTGAATGGTAAAATAAATAATAAAGCAGAGGTCTCTATGGAACGTTTCATCTCCCTGCGCCAGCCTTGTCGGCAGGTCGTGCCGTACTGTTATTATCAGCATTGGCGAATATCTTGTCAATCTCAGTCCGGATCTCCACCAAGTTTGCCTTGAGTGTTTTGGCGTCTTCGAACTTCCTGCGTGCCTTGGCCTCTTCCACGAACGACTCCAACAACGCCTCCTGCTCAAGTAATGGCTGGAGAGCATGCGCCATTTCCGAATCGGGGTCGATGACCGGACTATTCTTAACTGCCCGAGGATCTGGAGTTGCTTTGCCAGGTCTTGGTAAAGACTGGTTATAACAAGGTTAGGGGAGAAAGAGAAGGAAAAAATGGTTACAGGATGTCAAATGTACTTACTTGCAGCGGGAACATATTTTTTTGCAGAAATAGATTGGCTCGGGTGAGGATCGCCATCTGCACACGATCCTGCGAGCCTGCGGAACCGCCGCTGGAGGATGGCAAGTGGCAAATTTGTTTGGCTAATGCATCATACTGAGAAAACGCTTCTAATAAGCGTTTCCTGGCTGCGGAAGCTTCTTTTGTTGGTTGACCATCATGGCTTTTACAGACATGATGAGAGCAGAACAATTGAACATCAGTCCGCTGAAGCGTACCTGAGACTAAGTATGAGTTCCTGGAATTGTGGCAGGGAATCCTCTATCTCTTTTTCCAGCGTGATGAAGACCTGGTGAAATATGATGACCAAAATTCAATAAATATTGAACGGACGGATTTGCACCTGGTAAAGCCTAACAATAGTCGGGACATGATGGACTTCATACTGATATTGTTGCCGTCTAACCTCCCAGAAATTTGTCAGAGGTACATGAACCCAACGCCAGCCGCTCACGGTGAGCAACACGCACAGAAGAATTGGACGACAAGTCCTACAAATTCGTACCCCCTTGAGAAATTTCTCATCTTCGGAAAGGACTTCCTCCTTCCCCTTCCCTTTTTGAAGCGGCGTGGAACTACGGCGTTTCCGTACGCCATAATCGACACCCTCTCCGACTTCCTCAATCCGTCTGGATTTGTTGTCAACGACAAAAAGTATGGAGCAGGTCACAGGTCGCTGTGGACGTTTCACGGGCAGCGAGCAGACGATTTGTCCACAAAGCCGACAGTGATGCTTACGGTTTGACAAAGGATGAAATGACGAGCTGGAGAGCAAACACATTCACATGTGTATCATACTTTGTTATTGCACTCACGAGCAAAGGGGACACTTTGAGACAGAGGCATCATCCTGCCAAGGCGTAATTCGTTGTTCCGCGGCTGTAAAGATGACGAGAAGACATGAGATTATAAACTGTGAATGAACCTTTGGAGCCTGGGAAGCCATACAATACCTCGAATATCACCTTTGGTACCTTGCAGCGACGGCGACTGCAGCATGCCCTTCCAAAGTTCGCCTGCATCCATACGTTTCAAATCAGACAGGTCAAAATCGAAAATCGACGAAGCCCTTCTATGATTGGGAGGCTGTAGTTTTTCCGTATCACGCGAAAAGTGCAAGTCAATGAGCTTCTCCAGGCGTCGTTCCAGTTTCGTTCTCTCGATACGCCCACGATTACTCGTATTTTTCCGGACAGCAACAAATTCGTCCGTGCGAGGTCTATAAACACCTTTGGGCTGAAAACCAGGACGATACGGTGCAGATGGTCGATTATTCGAGTTATGCATGGGAGGTGTAGCTAAAGAAGGCGCTGGTGATATTGAAGGCGTTGTAGTCGTAGTACTTGTAGGGGTTGCTACTTTTGACGGAGGTTTGGGGGGCATAGGTGAAGTAGGACGCAGTGGAGGCGATGTAATGTGACTGTGTGTTTCAGTTCCGAGAGGAAGTTGGGGTTGCTCAGGTTGACGGGGTGTTAATGTTAATGAAGCGGTCCTAGCATGCGTAACGGGTGGACGTAAAGGGGACGATGAGACAGGTGAGATGGAATTTCGCATTGGGACGTGTCGAAACGTTGAAGCTTTGCGGATAACTGGTGCCATCTTGTCTGGCAACTCCGCAGCAGGCGTCAATGGCGGCAAGGGACTGGCCAGGCGTGAGGCGGAAGGGGGGGAGACATTCGGGGTCAAAAGTGAAGTAGAGCCGTTCCGCGAGTGTCGTTTTGACTACGAGATGCAACGATTGAATTCAAACCTGCGCTACAAAATTGCGACATACCTTATAAGCCTGGTATGGGATGGCCGGGGGAGAGCCTGGGTCCATAACTAAACGATATTCTTCACAACTTGAAGTTACAGCAAGTTGATATAGGGAAATGAGATTGGAAACAACTTGTATGAAAATACCTTGGATCAGTGACTCTGGCAGTTCCAGACCAACCTGCCTACGGACCCCAGTTCAGACGCTCGACTTCGCGGCCCGTCCCGGGTCACGCATATGGGCGTCGAAACCTCCACTGAGGAGCAAGCTGCTATCAATGTCTCTGGCCTCTTACAAGGGGATGGCTACTAGACCAGAACTGTTCTTTGCTGCGGTCAATTCCAGTATGACATTTGGACGTTATTAATATCAATACTAAAGGTTTCCACCTGCATCGATATGACAAAACCTTCATTCTCAAGTGTTCTCGGAGTTATCTATTATAACTAGGTAGAGCCGCTGTTTCACGATGTATCCATGAACGTGTCTGAAGTCCTGGAGAGACCTATCAAAGATGTAGGAACGCCTTCGTCCAACTGTCCCGGTCCGTCCATTTTGCTCGATAGGCGTCGTCGTCTTCTGGCTTCGCCCTTCAGTGTGCATTCCATAGCCAGTGATTGATGGAGTCTTTGTTGCCTGCTCTGGAACACCTTTGGAGTTCGTTTGCTCATCGTCCTCCAGCACTGCTCGCGACTTGTAGCCTGAGGGAGCTGAGCAACTTACTGCCAGGTTGTATACTCCCATTAACTTGGCTTCTCTTCTCGCGACAATTGCATCAACCTCAGAGGGACTACTCTATCCGTCCTATCAGGAGATGCCGAACGCGATGAGTTTGCTCAACAAGCATCCAGGGTTGATATTTATGTTGGATTCGGCGCGAGTGGCCAGATCGTTCAAGGGGATACACGTTTAAATGAAGATTAAACGAAGTCTAACGCATATACAGAGATCCTCCGCCCATCAACAGCTCCTGGTAAGTAGGCCCTGTCGCTCATGAATATGAATATTGACCATCGCGCTATTTTGAACCCACGTCCGGTTGCTTGCCGCCTCCCTCGTCGTATCACCGCCGTTCCTCCTCTTTCGTGCTCGTATCTCTTTCTCCGGCTTCTGTGGATTCCCATGTACTCAGACCTTGGCCCTGGTCGAGCTTACTTCATGGCTGAACACCGGTACGTTGCTTTCCGTTGTCATCGCCGCCGGATTCATGTCGAATGTACTAGTCGCAAGCTCATTTCGAGTACGAGTGATATCTACCCACTCATTTCTACTGCCAATAGGTGGCTGAAGCATACAGTACCAAATTTATTGGCAATACCGCCCAGGAATTCATTGGCCATCTCGAACGTCTTGACGTGGCGGAGAGCACCAATGAGGAACATTTTTATGCCAAAGCGATCTCTGTGGTCCAAAGTTCTGGATCAGGGAAACTACGCATGCTTACAGAGGTTTGTTGATGATGCATGGCTGGATTTTTTGTGTGATGATTTTTCGTGCCAGGCTGGCAATCACATTTTCACTCTTCCTGTCTGCCTTTGCAATCCCAAAGATTCCAGTTACCCTCTCTCTGATAGACTCATGGAGACAGATCGTCAATACCGACAAGAATTTTTTGAACATGCGGTCCGAGAAGCGAAGAATGCAAGTCGTTATTTTCCTCATGACTAATTGCTTGCTGACAGGCAAGAATGTTTGTGTCAAAAGCCCTAAACGCACTACTATCGGGCAATCTGATAATCCAGGATGGGATGCAACAAAATTCGCTCAGAAGTGTTATGAGAAGTTGGCAAAGAAGGCCGTCGAAGACCTCATGCAATTTGTGCAGGCCCAATCTCCTGGCGAAACTCCCATGTACTTGGAAGAGGTTCACAAGCTTGGACTGTGTTTTTGGACTTTGTTGCGTTTATTGCGATCCCAGTCATCCTTGACGAGGATGTGGCACGTGTTCATGCATTTCGTATTATGTCCCTACTCCTGAAACCAGTGAGTCTTTGCCCCGTGCCAACGCATCCACGCCTGATGTACTGTTAGTGCTTTCGCTGAAACTGCGAGAGGAACTTCTCCGACTAGTTCTTGCATCGCCCTTGATTTCGACCAATTTGTGATTGTTCGTCATCAAACGACAATGGATTTTCACGTTGGTTCTTTTGAAACCATTCAACACCTCGCCCAATACGGGCGACCTTTGTATGTCCCTTACTCGTTCCTCGTGGGCCATTCGTCCTAATATCAGATGGGCCCCATAACCGCGGGGAGAGTGACCGGATGAGACTGAATCTTACCAGTAGCCAGTCAGTCGATGCTTGTGCCTTGATCCTGTTTTAACTGGTGCCAATTGGCAGACATGAGATTGCTAACCAGCTCCGACAATCGTTTAGTGTTTTCCACGCATTCTCCATCGGAACCGATCCTCGTCTTGGGACTATTGATATATTCTTCCAATCGAAAACACTTTGGGAGAGTCAGATGATATGGCATCTAGTGCACCGTATTGTTACCTGTGCCATCACCGTAACGTAGCTCGTTGATGCCAAATCTGTATACGAACATATGCACCTATGTACCGCTACCTAAGGTACTGTAAGCCCGCTAATTATAACAATTTGTCATGTCACGCACACCAATTGTATTGTTATCTCATTGAAAAATCATGTCAGGGCCCAATTGTTAAGATTCCGACTGTCACATCACGGCTGAGCCTGGTTCACGGTGAACTGGGCCATGTCAATTGGGCCTGCTAAGTACTGTAGTGTACGCACAACCTCTCCATATGAGTAGCGGTCAATACCATCATCAGTATTAATATTTTCATTGAGAGGCTTGGCAAGAGGGTTGTTGTCTCTCCCAGATTGCTGCACTGCCAGTCCAGGATTTGGCATCAGAAATTCAATCTAAAAATGGGCATTAAGGGCCTATCAAAGATAACCGTGCCATACACAAACTGTCCAATCTCCTTCTTTAGTGAATTGAATGAGGTATTTTTTGATGCCTGTCATGGGGCAAAAAATTTGTCATAACCTCTAGGTACAGTACCTGACCCCCTTGTTACAGGTCACATTGATATGCACCGTACTATCCTGGCCTCCGATTAGATATATCTCATGATGATACACATCATATGATCCTGAGCTCCGAATATGCGAATTGGATGTACTCTAGCTCTACTTCGACATTGTCCCGAACATCCCTGATCTTACGAATGTCCGCGAACTCTTCCGACACAGTTCAACAACAATCGATTACTCCTGAACTCGTCACAGCACAACAACAAAGATGTATAATATCGGACCAATCCTGCCTTTATCGGAGGTTCATTCCCCCTATTCCATCCACCTCCTACCTCACTTTTGATCAAATTGGACGTATTTGTATAGTAGTTTCCCTTTCTTTTCCATTTTACCTTTCTTCTTCCTTTGTTTCTTTGTTTCCATATCATGTTTTACCTTTTGATCCCTTTCTCCCCATCTCCATTTAGTATTATTACTACTCCATCTATCAATTTTTATACCATTCTGATCTTCCAATTGAAGTAGTATCAAAAGAGATGTACTTTAGATACGTACATAAAGATACAGACCCCCCCTCCTCCTTCACAAAGAAAAACATGACATTTACTCCCCCATCGTCTCAGTCTAAAAGCCTTAAAGTTGTATTGCGCTAGTACTCAAGTTATAACCTTGAGTCTTTCAGTCTTCGCCCTCTGACATTGATATAGTCATCGTGACTGTGTTTGCAGAAGTTGCACAGTTGGTCGCAACTGTTGCACCATACATTTTCTTGTTTGGAAACTTCATAGTAGTTTCCACACCTTTCCAAACCTTCATACGTGTAGTAGCAACCTTCTCATTCTTGCACACCACCTATTTAGTAGTTTTTGTTAGGGATCTCCCCTCTCTAGAGCTACTTATAGCGTATCAATGATTCCATGTGATTCACATCAACCCAACACTCTTCAACCTTGCAATCAAGTCACAACTATTGCGATCATCTGTGACTTCAGAGATCTTTAGTTATTGCATTTCGAAGTATTTCCTTTGTTTCCTTTGTTCTATATTCTTATACATCATTCCCTCTACCTCTCCTTTCTTATCCATGCACCCCTCTCTCTGATATCCCTATATAGTATACTCTTTCTTCTCTCTTCCTTTGTCCATACAGCTTATATACCTGCCTGTATGAGCCACAGAGATCCCCCAGAGATCCCCCAGATACACTGTCCTTCCCCCTTCGTCTCAGAGCCTATCCTTAGTAGTGCAGGTCAGGGGTACCTGGTACCCTTAAGGGTTTAGGGTATGGGTACTGTGCGGGTAAAGTCCAAGTCCAGGGTCTAGATACCTGCAGTACCTGTGAAGTACCCTCACGGGTACTGCCTGTATTTTTTTGGAGGATAAAAACACCAAAAACCTCATTTTTTGGTGTTTTTTCACTGTTTCTTGCATATACCATGGGACCGGAAGCTCTTAAAATTCCCTAAAAAATGCAGGGATGCTCTCCAATGTGTTCTAAACAGTTCTCCAGTTTAGATCAAGACAATCCGATCAGTATTTAATCCGGTAGAAATCGAATACTACCTCAAAAACCTGTTTTTTGGTGTTTTTTCACTGTTTCTTGCATATACAATTGGACCGGTAGCTCTTAAAATTCCCTAAAAAATGCAGGAATACTCTTTAATGTGTTTTAAACAGTTCCCCAGTTTACATCAAGACGATCCGATCAGTATTTAATCCTGTAGAAATCGAATACTACCTCAAAAACTCGTTTTTTGCATGTTTTTTGTGGGATTTGCACAAAACTTGCATGGAACCTGTACCCGTGGCCTCAAATCCGTACCCGTGGCGGGTATGGGTATGAGTCCAGGCCCCATAACCTGCGGGTATACCTGTGACCTGCACCAATCCTTAGTCCTAGACCCAGTCCTTTCACTTTGCCTTCTCTCACTGTCTGACCCTTCCATTTGACTGCGACTTTCTTGTTTTCATCACACCTCTTTGATTTTCATTGCAGCTTTGTAGATCGCTCTAAAATTGATTAAAGGGAGAAGGAGAAAGTTAGAGAGTATTTGAGATAGTGGATAATGCAAAATCGTCTATGATAGTTGGTATAAAATGATTTTCGTGGTTTGGGGAAATTTCTCGTCAACATGATCTTTCACCGGAATTTTGGGAAAGATTCACTGATTGAAATCAAAATCAAATTCAATCAATTCTCAACTGGGAAGGATTCCAAAGGTTGGAAGAATGGAGTGGAATTTCAGCGAGGAGAGAATTCGAGGAATTTGGACATAAGAGACGAGAAACTTGAGCATTTAGAAGAGTGATTGAAAAGGGACTGAAGTCGAATCGAACTCAACCACACTAGAGCGAAGCTCACAACAGTCGACTTCGACGGAAGCCGACCCCCAAACCAGAGCGGAGCGAGAGTGAAACTAAAGTAAGAGTAGAATAATTTTCTATTTACTGCCGTACTTTTTGCGGAAACTGTCCATGGATGAATGAATGAGCGAAAAGCGAGAAGCGAAAAAGGAACGAGAGATGAATAAAGGAAGTATTGACTCAATCTTCCGCCAGTACTCGAGGAAGGCTCAGGAGCGCCAGCGGCCCTGTGTAGCCACAACGTCAGGTGGGGTACCTCTGAGGAGCAATTCTGTAGCGCCTCCAATGCGAAAACCGTGACCGTACATGTCCAACATGTTGGCAGCCTTCCAAATGCCGTTCACCCTCTCCAGAAACCAGGGCTTCGTCAACGGGGACCATCCGCCACCATGTGTTTCGAAGGAGAATAAGGGAGCGTCGTCTGGGATGGCAGTGTTAGAGGCTAAGTGGTGCCGGAGAGCAGAGACGGGGTCAGTGGGTTCAAAGAGGGAGGTGAGAGTAATGTCGGCGCCCTCCTCCCGAGTGGATTTTGTCCAGGGAACGTGGAAGGTGACATATTTAGGACCACCACAAGTTGAACCGAAGTTGATGAGAGTGGATCGTGCAACGTGTTTGCCCGGGTCGAAGAGACTTGGGCTGGGTATGGTGAGCTCACCTAGTCTGCAGCAGCCCCAAAAGGCAGCAGTAGCGCAGGCCCAGATGGCGGCATCAAAAGAGTTGGATAGAGTAAGATTTTCCTTGAGGGCGTGCATGTGCTCGATGGTAACTGGAGGGCGCTTTCAACGTCGGGAGGAGCTCGGGACGAGCCTTGAGACACCACCTTTGACCTTGGACAACATCTCAGAGTCTGTGCCATGTCAGGCAGCACCGTGAAATGTGTGCCAAAAGTGGAGGCCGGCCAGCCAAGAGTCAACGCAAGATCTTGAGATTTTAGCAGCACCGGAGGCAGCAAATGCGGATATGAGAATCTCAGAAGCAGGCATACGTTGGGACTCGGGAACAGACATCAAATCACAGAACTGATGGAAACGAAGGAGACCGGCACCATAGTTACTACGCGTATTTTCATCAAGGGATAATAACATGACTTCGAATAAAGTGGACAGTGCAGGAAGGGGCAATTGTTTAAGAATGGAATTGTGAAAAGAAACAGAATGGGGAGTATGTCATGCTAAAAGACGATCACTAGCAGGAACGTGCGGACGTAAAACAGACGGAGTAATAATACAATCTTTTTTAGGTCTCCTAGGCTTTTTATTGATTCGACCGCCGGATGATTGTGACATGCCCCTGCGAATGCTACCGGCCAGGGTAGCAGAAGTGGAGGCAGACATCGGGGTCTCGTCAGCACTTGCCAACGATGCTGGAAGGAGGGCCGACCTAGACATGCAAAAGAAATTCGTTAAGCTCCAATGGGAGCGCAATGGGAAGCGGGAATCTAGAACTGGGAGGACCCAAGACGCCGCGGGAAATGGGATCGGCCAGGTTCGTTTCGGAAGGAACATATTCGAAGGATAAGGAGATGTTGTTGTCAATGAGAAGAATGTCGGTTCGACGGATGGAAAGGTTGACCATGAAATTGCGACCACGACCTTTGGAGAAGGCACCAATGACACCTTCGTTGTCACTGCGGATGAGTACGTCAGTGTCGCGTGTACCTCTAGCTTCCAAAGCTAAGCAGGCGATCTCCACTGTGACGGCTTCGAGCCAGCCTATGTCCCTGCCCGGTCCTCGCCAGTTTGGGAAAAGTTGCCATGCGTCCCATTGGTTGTCGATTATCAAACCAATACCCCAGCTCGTTGAGGCATCAACCCAAATGCCGAGGTCCGAAGTCAGGCCTTTCGGGGTGAGAGAGCGAGTGTGTGGGGAGGCGAGAATGTTCGACCAGTGAGCGAGGTCAGATAAAACAGAAGATGGGACCCAACGGGGGGCCCATTTGTTTGTGAAGGAGGAGGCAAAGGCATACAGCGAGGACAGGTAAGAGTGGCCGGAAGTGTAGACAAAGACGACATGGGACAGGGAGCCACTGATGGAGAGAACCTCTTTTTCAGGAGCTCGTTGGTTTTTGTAGTTGTCGATGAAAGTATCCACGCGTTTTTTGAACTTTAAACGTTTGGTCTCGGTTAGCGAAACGGTACGATCAGGGAGGCTCCAAAGGAAGCCAACATAAGAGAAAGTGGGAAGAAAATCTTGGCCTTTCTCAGCGTGCCAAGGAACACCAAGAATTGCAATGCTTTCAATCATGGAAGTTCGGTCATAGTGATAGATGTATGGAGAGAAGGAGCCATCATCGGAGATTCCCCCACTGATGGGAAATCTGAAGCAAACATAATCATCCACCCATTTGATTGTGGGAGAAATGCCGACAGCATGCCATATGTCTGTTACAGCATCAGCAATCTGACCGTGATTGCCACCAGCGGTGGCAGCGCTGAAAATGTGGCAATGATCAATCCAAAACTGCTTGTTGACACTTACAACTTGTGCGGCCTTGTGAGGGGGCCATAGTGGGACTGTGCGATAAGCACCCTCGACATCAAGGACACATGCTTCCGCTCCGGCGGGTGCGTTCGCGACCTGTGAATGATGTAATGAGCATGGCTTTGACAGAAAGCGCGATGCTATGAAATGAAATGGATGCAAAGTGGGCATCAATGTAATGAACGGATAGATGCTCTGGCATCATGGGAATGGGAAATTGTAATCGGATTGTAAGGAAAAGAAAAAAGGAAGAGAGGATGCGCACAATGTCGGCAGCGTCATTGGCTGTACCCCAACGAGTGGGAAAATCATCTGAGTTAAGCATGTCATTGATGGAAACGCCAGGTGATCCTTTGAAAGATAAATTGCGACATATGTGTTTCTTATCGGGTTTGCCGTCTTCTCTAGGAATAATGGTGACTTGAATGGGAGAAGAGCGAAAGGGACCAAGCATAGTTTCAACTTCGGAAAGCGTATAGGGTCCGGACATGCGATGGAGGGCAACTTCGCTTGCGAAATATTCGAGAATGGCAGGTATGTGTTCGACAACAGAAAAATGATTTGGTGGCGTGTAAGTTTCGGTAATGGGGGGTAAATCACCCAGTGGAAAACCGTGAGATATCTTGTGGGGTAGGTCAGGATAAGTATTAAGTAGGGAATGTGTTGTCAACATTGAAAGAAAGGCATTGGCATGGTATGGGGTGACAATACGATCACGTTCCGAGACAGAGACCAGTGGTGGCGTGATGATTGGGGTCACCGCAGATGGAACAGATATGACAGGAGGAGTGGTTTTTGGTGCAACGATTTCCTGGGCCGTATATGTTGAAGTTGATACAGATGAATGCACCTGTGAGTTTGACTGTGAATTTTTTGTCAGACCATTTTGCGAAAACGGGAGTTTTGTTCTCAGTGGTGATATATGTACAAGCGTGAAATTTGTGGCCGGCTCTGTCGCAGATGAGGCAAGTACCGGCGCCGGGCGTGTCGATCTTGCCTTCGCGAAAGGGTTTGCCATCTTTGCGAATACTGGTAGTCTTCGAAAAGGATAGTGGGTATGGATGATAACGCGATCTGTCGGATTCGGAGCGATCAAATCCTCCTCGACGTAGGCGTTCAAGGTCTTCACGCTGTTCGGAACGGAAAACTTCAGCTTTAACCGATTCAAAACGAGTCAGATATCGGTCTTCGTTGAAGGTACGAGGATCATAAGAAGCTTCTTGACGTTGTTCTTTGTCGAAGGCTTTAATTGCTCGAAAGTTCAGTGTGAAATGAGGTTGAGTACGTAAAAATTTGTAATGAGAGCTCGACCGTTGATGGAATTCTTGATCGCCATAAAGAGCTTGGAATTCGAGAAGATTTTGATAAGCCTCATGGAATTCGGATATAGATATATCATCTTCGTCAGGGAATTGAGTCAAGTCTAAGATCGTAGCTTTGGATCCAGATATGGTGGTGATCTTTTTCATGGAAAGCGAAGCGGAGTTTTTCCAGAGCTTGTCGGTGGAAGCAGAAGTAAACATAGAAAGCGGAATGTGATGTTTGGACTTAGCGAGAGTGATTATATGCGGGTGAACACGGAATTCAACGGAAGTGCGAGATTCGATGGGACGTTCGTTGGTGGTAGAAAATAGGATTTCGGGAGCGGGGACAGTTAATTTGGATGGGTCGACAGATTTTTCCGTGTTATTTAACAATAAGGTAGAAACTAATTTCTTCGATCGCAGAGTCATTTTAAGAACCTCGGTAAGGATATTGGAAACGGAGCTAGGAATCGACTTTGTTCCAGGGTTGCTGGAGTCACCGGGTGTGAAGGGGGGAAGCAAAAGCGGGAATCTGAGGTTGCCGTCAGAGTCTAGCTCGTCGAGGTTCAATAGAGGTTCGTGTTCTTCCATGACGTCTTGGAAGTTGGGGTCGTCTCTCTGTGAGTCTCTCAGTGAATTTCTCGCAGCGATAGCGACATTTTCTTTTATGGCATCTTCGCGTGTCATGGGTCTAGAGGAACCAACATCGGAAGAGAAGAGGTTTGATATGTCTTTACCAGCGACACCTCTAGGAGCAGTTCCAGAAGTCATTTGTACGAAAAAGTATCAGAAAAAATTTTGAGCGAAGAGAAAATTTGAGATGAAAGGATAGAGAGAGAGAGAATGAAGACTTTTGGGGATGCGCGCGTCTCCCTATCAGTTGCGACAATGCTTTGGGGAGACGCGTTAGGTTTAATTTAATCGCTTACAAAGCCTTAGCTCGATTAAGTATTCGCATGCTCTTCTACATCAAGCCGCATACTCTCTGATCTTTATTGCACACTTCAATTTTTATCGCAGCATTTATATTGAGTGTCTCACACCTTTCTAGTCATTCTCTTTCTTCTTCTATCCTAGTGTAGGCTTTCCGAAACTTCCTCACACCTTTCTTAGTAGTTATATAGTTAGATTCCAATCTCACTACCCCCACCTGTGCATCAACGTTGTAGTAGTGGATAGGAGGGAGATCACGTGATAGGATCCCACACTTCGTTGGATTACTAGTAGACTACTTTGTTGTAGAGACTCAGCTTATCACATCATGATGCACCCATGACACCCTGAGTGGGCACCCCCTGCCCACTCCAACGTCATGATAGGTCATAATTGTTACCAAAATACCAAATTGTTAAGGTCATCACAGTCAATTGTTATAGTTAGTGGGTTTACAGTAGTGGGTCTTAAATGCAAGTCGCGTACTTGTTTTGGTGAAGATTTCGAAAATTCGATGGCTGTGCAGTCTTTTGATTGCTGATGACTAAAAACTAACTTTCTGGCTTTCAAATTAGCTGTCTATCCGTGCACACATGCAGTAACCTGCTGCCTGATTAGGAAGTAGACTTGGAATATCTCACAAAGTACTGTAGCAATTTACACGTCAGCATACTCACGCTATTTGCTGATCTATGTTATTCTCAGCCATTGCTCATCATTGTTAACCTTCAGCAATCTTGATAACTCCAGTATGTTCTTCCATTCAATTTGCACTCATGTTCTGCTTGCCCCCTCCATGTCTGCTTTATGCCATGTCTCTTCTTAGTCTGCTCCCCATCCATGTCTCTCCCTCCTTGAGTTACTATTTGCTATGCCTTCCACTTGCTGCCCTGTATTTATTTCTATTGCACTTGCCACCTTGTACTTTTTTATATTCTGATCTGCATCGTTCTTCCCCATGTCTCCTCATTACTACTTCAATTTGTATATCATCTGCATATAATTGTTACAATTCTCACCTTTTTGCCCCTGTCTTTTGCTTTGACAGCATATGACACCCATTGACCAATCAACATATTCCCACAATGATATGTCAGTCCCACACTCTCATTGGCCAATACCCCATTACTGACAGCATGTGATGACCTGAAGATGCATAACCATTCATATGCAACCAGAACCTGAAGAAACCCAAAGACAATACAATCCAGAATCCCACATGAGTCATGACATGACACTCTTACATCTCATGACCATTTCAACCTGATCATTCAGTTCTTGTCACAACCCATGACCAGTGCACATACCTGGAGACAAGAATACTCCATGACTTCCTGACCACTGATCATACCCAGTGATCTGAATACTCCAGTTCTCTGCTGATTTATTGTATGTCAAAACCCATACACTTGTGACATTGTTATTGTTCTTTCAAGATTCACATACAGGGTTCCTTGTTCCTGTCACATATGGATGAATAGCATTGTGCCTGATGCCCAGTGAAAAGTCCGAAGTTTAAAATAGTTTTCCGTCATGTAAATACCATTCGAATATTTTTTTTTCCTTATTGCACTCTGGAACGAAGCTTGCCAATTCAAATATTTTCAGAGCAATTAACATTTCGGGTGAAAAACAATGCGATGCTGTATGTACTAGTATGAATGAGCCCGTTGAAGTGTACTACCCTGCTCCCCCCTCCCTGCTCCCCACTCCCCACTCCCCACTCCCCTTCCTCCACCCCCGTTCCACACACCAATCCACTCCCTGATTGCCGCTGTATGGTCAAGATGCCGCCGCTGCCTTTGCTGCCTTCCCTGCTGCTGCCTTTGCTTCCTTGATGTACTGTGGACTTACCTGCTTCTGAGCCTCTCCAAGCTCATCCCAGGCAACGTCAAACTCCGTCTTGGTTACTCGATTCTTTGCACAGTAATCCTTTGCAAATAGGTTCCTGACCACAGGTGTTAGCACATCGTGGTAGATACAAATAACATACTTACTTTGGAGTCGTTGCTTGGGTAGCTGCATGGAACTTCTTCTTTCCTTTACCACTCGATGATGAAGCAGCACCATTGACAGTAGCAACCACGGTTTGCATCGACGCGCTGTGTTGTAGGTTACATCATTTAAACAAGAAACAGATTGAGAAACTAAGTCACTTACAAAGGATTGACAATACCACTTGGTTTTTGCGTTGCGGCCATCATTTCATGAGCTTTGGGCGGATCGCTTGGCATTGGTGTTATAGGCTGCAGAGGAATTCCAGGCTGCTCGATCTCGATCTGGTCAGGAGGGGAAGGGATGAGCGGTCTTGCCTCGGATTCTCCCACAGGAGGGGAAGGGATGAGCGGTCCTGCATCAGATTCTCCCAAAGGAGGGGAAGGGATGAGCGGTCTTGCCTCGGATTCTCCCAAAGGAGCGGAAGGGTTGGGTGGTCCTGCGTCGGATTCTCCCACAGGAGTGGAAGGGATGAGCAGTCCTGCGTCGGGTTCACCCACAGGAGCGGAAGGGATGAGCGGTCTTTCTTCAGATTCTGCCACAACGGTAATCAAAGCTTGACGATGAGATTGATCAAGATGGCCATACCTTTTCCAAGAGGTTCACGTTTGGGGATCCGGGTTGAGTCAATAGCGGTGGTCTCCAACACCAGGACCTTCAACTTCTTCTTCTTAGATCCCACTACTGGAGTGGTCGAGCCACGCTTCTGCGGCAAGCAATAGTCCAGGGGGTTTTAGTTAAACTCAAACCCAGTTAAGGTACGAAAGTTAGGTGTACTATCTGCACTAGTAGCTGGGGCTTAAGTTAAACCCCCAGACAGTGCCTGCTGTGATAAAGTTAAACTCAGCATAGCAATTACTGGTAGGTTCAGTTAAACTTGAGGCAGGAGTGCTAAGGCCTTCAGTTCACTGTAAAGCTCAGTTAAACCCAACCCAGTTGTTACTGTGAGCTTAGTTAAACTGTGCCCACTGTTTACTGCATTGGCAGTTAAACTGAAAGCAGTACTTGCTGGATGTCTAGTTTAACTCAGAGCAGTTGCTACTGATTGCTCAGTTTAACCAGATACAGCACTTGCTGGACATCCAGTTTAACTCATAGCAGTAGCTGCTGGATGGTCAGTTTAACCAGGTGCAGCACTTGCTGTACCCTCAGTTTAACCAGGTGTAGCATTTGCTGTACCTCCAGTTTAACCAGGTGCAGCAGTTGCTGGACCCCCAGTTTAACTTGGAGCAGTAGCTGCTGGATGGTCAGTTTAACTATCTGCAGCATTTGCTGTACCCTCAGTTTAACCTGGTGCAGTACTTGCTGGATCTCCAGTTTAACCAGGTGCAGCAGTTGCTGGACCTCCAGTTTAACCAGGTGCAGCATTTGCTGTACCATCAGTTTAACTCAGAGCACTAGCTACTGGATGGTCAGTTTAACCAGGTGCAGCACTTGCTGTACCCTCAGTTTAACCAGGTGTAGCATTTGCTGTACCCCCAGTTTAACTTGGGGACACTAGCTACTGGATGGTCAGTTTAACCAGGTGCAGCACTTGCTGTACCCTCAGTTTAACCAGGTGTAGCATTTGCTGTACCCCCAGTTTAACTTGGGGACACTAGCTACTGGATGGTCAGTTTAACCAGGTGCAGCAGTTGCTGGACCCCCAGTTTAACTCAGAGCAGTAGCCACTGCAGTTTCTTTTGGCAGTTGCCAGGGGCATAGTGAACCATTCTCTTGCAATTGCTAGGAGATGCAGTTCACTTTCTTCTGGCAGTTGCCAGTGGGCAGTCAACCATTTCCTTGTAATATAATTTGACACCTATAACTCCCATATAACCCCTCTAATTAGAGGGAGGCAACAGATCTCAGCCTCCCTCTAACTAGAGATGTTCTGATTTTTTTAGAGCCTCCTCCAATATATAAGCTGATATATTTTGAACTATATCTTAGATGTTTGACTTAAATATATTTAGAGATTACCATAGATGCCCACCTCTAACTAGAGGTGTTTCAATGTTTTCATGCCTCCTGCTATATCTCAGATGTTTGACTTAGATATATTTTGAGATTACCTTAATTGCCTACCTCTAACTAGAGGTATTTTGGTGTTTTCACCTGCTATAGTATATTATTGGTTCACCTTTGATATATTGCAATGTAAGTTTACTTGTTTCTCTTCAACAAGAGGTCCTTTAATGTTTTTCAAGCCTTATCAGTCCACTAGTTACATAATTACAGTATACTAAACCCAGTGCTAGCTGAGAGGTTGAGTTAACTGTTAGCTCAGTTACTACCAGAGACTTGATTATATTATAGGAAGCTATTGCCATGAGCGTAGTGATACTACAGCCAAATATTGCTATAGACTTAGCTATACCACAGTCAGCTATTACTATGGTCTCAGTTATATTATGAGCAGCTATTGCTATAAGCTAAAAATATGTCTACACAAGAAAACATGTTCACGCAATGAAACATGTCCATACAACAAAACATATTCACTTACAATAAAACATGTCCACCAAGAAACATTAAAGGACCTCTTGTTGAAGAGAAACAAGTAAACTTACATTGCAATATATCAAAGGTGAACCAATAATATACT